>CM046800.1:31549335-31906835 GCA_025617405.1 Perca schrenkii | reverse complement strand
CCACAGGTAAGTTAGGTTGTTGTAGGGTGGTTGTAGTGGGCGACTGAACGTAGCTCTGCTGTCAGCCTCCTTCGCTGTTTGAATAACGTCAGCAGGTTGGCGGACGTATTTCAGCGAGGCAAGACATCTTAAATCCAGTGTTTTAATCATTGCTTTGAACCCGTCTTTCTCAACGGTCTGTAGCGGGACCGGAGGTGGATTGCGTTCATAACGTTGCTCCGCTGCATGCTTCAAGTGACATGTCTTTAACGTTAGCACAGTCAGCACGGCCGAGTAACGTTAGAGCGACGGGCAACAACAGTGGCTAAATTATGTCAGATTTTTTAGAAACAAAAAACTTCGGAACAACAGACGACTCCTCTCTTGAGCACACGTTGCTCTGGTGCATCTCCGGTCTTTCTTAATCCTCTAGCTAAATTTTTTCTCTGTTCTTGAATGTGCAGTAGCGACCGGAGGCTCTCCCAGCTTAACAGACTGTTATGCTACCTGGCTAGCTAGGCTAGCAGCTCTAATGTTACCCAGCATGCCGTTGGGCGGTTTTGTAAATGTTAAATTATTAGTGTTAGAAACTGTTTAAGTCACAAATTGTTATATGCTATGGTGTTTTATCCTTTTAAAGAGAGTTAGTTGTGAGTTATTAATTGTTGTGTTATAAAGTTACTACCATGAGTGAGAAGGGTACGCATTTAACAGGGGTCCCGGTGCTGCGACGGAGGAAAAAAAAACAAAAAAACAACTGGATCTGTTAAATTTTTTGATCCCCGATCCATTTTTGCAATATCGGGGCCGATATCCGATCCTAATATCGGATCGGTGCACCCCTAAACAACATCAAGATGGCGCCGCAGAATGGTGACACGGTGTGTTGGTGCGCTCTGTTTTGTTTTGTGTTTTAACTATGTTTCTTGCGATGGTACCCGTATCTCATTCACCAGTGAAGAGCTCGTGAACTTCAGGGGAACAATACCATCGGACTTATTTCCCACTTTTCTTCTCCCTTCACTGGAAATTTTGGACATTCTGGTCAAAGGTGCGCTCACCTTTGCTCATGCAGCGAAACGCCGGAGGAGAGGGAACAGGCCGGTGTGCTTGTGCGTCTCCGCCAGCGAGGATTACGCACACCGTTACCGGGAATATTCCTCTCTAACGTGCGCTCACTGCCCAACAAACTGGAGGAACTACAACTGCTGTTGGTCAGAAACAGGGACTTTTTCTCATCTGCTGTTTTGTGCTTCACGGAGACGTGGCTCTGTGGATTAATACCGGACTCTGCGCTGCAGCTGGCAGGCTTCCAACTCTACAGAGCGGACAGAGACACGGACCTCTCCGGCAAAACTAAAGGTGGAGGAATCGGTTTCTACATCAATAGCGGTTGGTGCAACGACGTGACAGTGATCCAGCAGCATTGTTCTCCTAACCTGGAATATTTCATTATAAACTGTAAGCCTTTTTATTCACCCCGTGAGTTCGCGTCATTCATCCTGGTCGGTGTTTACATCTCACCGCAGGCCAACGTGCAGGGACGCGCAGCGCATGCTTGCCGACCAGATTCTGTGCGTGGAGCGGACCAACCCGGAGTCCCTAGTTATTGTCCTTGGTGACTTTAATAAAGGGAACCTCACTCACGAACTCCCTAAATATAGACAGCATATTAAATGCCCGACCAGAGAGGAGAACATTCTGGATCACTGTTACACCACAGTCAGGGATTCTTATCACGCCGTCCCCCGTGCTGCACTGGGACACTCTGACCACGTCATGGTCCACCTGATCCCCACCTACAGGCAGAAAATAAAGCTCTGCAAACCTGTTGTGAGGACATCAAGGAAGTGGACCAGTGAGGCTGTGGAGGATCTCCAGTCGTGTTTGGATTCTACTGACTGGGATGTGTTCAGGACTGCTACCAACAGTCTGGATGAGTACACAGAGGCAGTGACGTCATACATCAGCTTCTGTGAGGACTGCTGTGTTCCATCATGCACCAGGGTGAGTTACAACAATGACAAACCCTGGTTCACAGCCAAACTCAGAAGGTTAAGGCTGGATAAGGAAGACTCGTTCAAGAGTGGGGACAAAGACAGATTTAAAGAGTCAAAGTACAAGTTTAGCAAGGCGGTGAAGGAGGCTAAACGACGATACTCTGAGAAACTCCAAAACCAGTTCTCAGCTAATGACTCTGCAACTGTCTGGAAAGGACTTAGGCAGATCACCAACTACAAGCCTAAAACCCCCCACTCCTTCGATGACCGACACCTAGCCAACGACCTGAACGAGTTCTACTGTCGATTTGAAAGACAAAAGGTCAGTCCTGACACCATCCCCCACGACACCTCCCTACAGCTACAGCCACTGTGCATCACCTCCACCTCACCCACCTCAGCAGGACCTTGGGCCCCCCCACCAAAGCCCTCCTTAAAGGTCTCCACCTCCACCCCCCTACCCACCTCAGTGACGACTCTCTCCATCCACGAGAGGGATGTCAACAGACTCTTTAGGAGACAGAATCCCAGGAAAGCTGCTGGACCAGATGCTGTCTCCCCATCAAGCTTGAAGCACTGTGCTGACCAGCTGTCTCCAGTGTTCACAGACATTTTTAACACCTCACTTGAGACATGTCATGTGCCAGCCTGCTTCAAGACCTCAACCTTCATCCCTGTCCCAAAGAAGCCAAGGACCACAGGACTTAATGACTTCAGACCCGTCGCCCTGACCTCTGTGGTTATGAAGTCCTTTGAGCGCCTTGTGCTTTCACACCTCAAAGCCATCACCGACACCCTCCTGGACCCCCTGCAGTTTGCCTACAGAGCCAATAGGTCTGTAGATGATGCAGTCAACCTGGCCCTCCACTACATCCTCCGGCACCTGGACTCTGCAGGAACCTACGCCAGGATCCTGTTTTTTGGACTTCAGCTCTGCCTTCAACACCATCATCCCGGCTCTGCTCCAGGAGAAGCTCTCCCAGCTTGGTGTGCCTGACTCCACCTGCAGGTGGATCACTGACTTTCTGTCTGACAGGAAGCAGCATGTCAAGCTGGGGAAACACGTCTCCAACTCACAGACCATCAGCACTCGATCCCCTCAGGGCTGTGTTCTTTCGCCTCTGCTCTTCTCCCTCTACACCAACAACTGCACCTCCAGTCATCAGTCCGTCAAGCTTCTGAAGTTCGCGGACGACACCTCCCTCATCGGACTCATCTCTGATGGAGACGAGTCCGCTTACAGGTCGGAGGCTGACCACCTGGTGAAGTGGTGCAACCAAAACAATTTAGATCTCAACGCTCTAAAGACAGTGGAGATGGTTGTGGACTTCAGGAAGAACCCAGCCCCACCTGCCCCCATCACCCTCTGTGGCTCCACAATTGACATTGTGGAGTCTTTCCGCTTCCTGGGAACTACAATCTCCCAGGACCTCAAGTGGGAGCTGAACATCAGCTCCCTCGTCAAGAAAGCATAACAGAGGATTTACTTCCTGCGGCAGCTGAAGAAATTCAACCTGCCAAAGACAATGATGGTGCACTTCTACACAGCCATCATTGAGTCCATCCTCACATCCTCCATCACCATCTGGTACGCTGCTGCCACTGCCACTGCCAAGGGCAGACTGCAGCGTGTCATTCGGTCAGCTGAGAAGGTGATTGGCTGCAATCTGCCGCCGCTCCAGGACCTTTACGCCACCAGGACACTGAAGCGTGCTGGGAAAGATTGTGGCTGACCCCTCCCACCCCGGACACAAACTCTTTGAGCCACTCCCATCTGGCAGGAGGCTGAGGTCCATCAGGACCAAAACCTCACGCCACATGAACAGCTTTTTCCCCTCCGCCTTATTAACAAGGCCCGGAACCCACCCTGACTCTCCACCTGGCTCTTCATGCCACTGTTCTCTCTGCGCTAATGCTCTTTGCTCTTTATTTATCTATTTTATTTTATTCTATCTTTATTTTTAATTTAATACATACTGTGTACATATACTTATTGTTTATACCTATACTTATATTGTTTAATATTACATTTAGAGAATGTGTGATGTGCACCAACAACACCAAAACAAATTCCTTGTATGTGTCAAAAAACGTACTTGGCAATAAAACCCTTTCTGATTCTGATTCTGATTCAGCCACTTCTGTCTTCTGCCACATTTTTTACGAAAATTGGCCACTAGGGGGCACTACAAGTACAAAAAGTTTATATCTCATGAACGGCTCATCCAATTTTTACAAAATTTTGAGGGTACCTTCTATGGCCACTCCTGAGACCACGCCTACAGTGGGGTACTGATTTGTCAAAGTGGGCATGGTCTATGGGACGCAAGTTTGGATTCACCACTTACACTAATGTGAGCAACTTAAAATTTACAGTGTAGATGTACAATGGGTCATGGACCACACATACCAAAAATTACACATATGGACCACAAGGTGGCGATATGACGTCAAACGTGTTTTTGCCTATAAATCCTTACATCCACGTGTTCCTTGAATCAAGCTGAATGATGATAGGCCACGCCCATTTCCACAGAAGTTTCCTCGCAATATTGTGCAATGTGCAAAACCAACTTTTTCAAACTCCTCCTGGGCCGTGCTAAGGATCTGCACGAAACCTGGTATGTAGTATCTCCAGATGGACCTGACCAAAAGTTATCAAAAGAATTTTGCTACGTTAAACTATGTGCAATTTACAACCAAACAAATTTTCCTAGCTAGCAAGAAAACACAAACTTTAGCATATCTCGGCCAAATTAATAGGTATCAGAGCAAAATTGGTATTATTGTTTGACATCCCACTCCGAGGCTCTGTACCAAATTTGGCGAAGGTTGGCCATTGGGGGCACTATAGTCAACTAGACCAGTCCTTGGTACATTGCAACGGCAATGTACCAAGGACCTTGCGGCTCACACCTCTCAATATTTCCTGACGTTCGCCTACCCAACGTTACGCATTGGGTTCTGCTTTTGCGCGCTCCCCTGGTCGTCAGGGGCGACTCGCAACGAGGAGGCTTGGACCCCGTAATAACTGCTTGCAGTTCTAGTTCTTTTTATTTCTTCTTTTGAGCGGAACTGCAAAATGAATTTCAGTGTTAACTGACAAAGTTGTATCGTACAGTATCGCATATAAACGGTTGGCAGATGTGTCCAGCAAAAAAAGCTGACATGGACTAACTGTTTACCACCCGCTCAGCAGGAAATTAGAGTTTAAGTAGACGGTTCGTTAAACACAACATTTAAAGGTTTTCAGGTTCATAACTGTATTTTAAGGTTGTAATAGGTTTACATGGTTTAATTTTCAAAAAACACCATATTTTTGTTGTACTGCACATCTCTCTCTCACTGCTGCAGATCCTCTTTTCACCTGGTTTCTGTTTTAGCTACAGAGTGAGACCTCTTTTCATCTTCTTCTTCTGTACTATCTTTTACTGCACTCGCACATGCGCAGTAGCTCAGATGTAGAGCATGTCAGCTAGCTAACTCTAGAGACAGTAAAAGAAAGCCTGTTTCTCCAACTTTGGTCAGTTACAAGGCAGGATTAGCTGGGAGACTTCTAAATGAGGGAGCACATGGAAGTAGTTCTTTTGTAGATTATGGTGAACTTGTGTGTGTTGTAGCAGTGCTTTGCTATTGAGAACGACGTAGCATGCTAGCGTTAGCATTAGCGAAGCACCAGAGACACAACATAACACCCCAAATCCCAGAAAAAGTGTTATTTTCATAATATGGGCACTTTAAGCTACCAAAAAAAGAGCTTGATATTTTTAGGTGTTGAGTTAGAACACCAAACCAGTGCTAATAGGTGAGTACATCTTTGACATACATTTGACAGGAGCAAAGGGGTGGCCTTGTCGGATTTGTGAGTGCACACTCGTTTGCCTACAAATGAATAATGACAGATTAAAAAATACTGGGTGGTATCTAATAAGTAGCAGGACCAGGCTTTCCCTTCACAACAACTTCAAATACTTTCTATCTTCTTAGTCTTTCTTTCTAATCATGTCCCTGTGTCAAAGTGCCCTTGAGCAAGACACTGAACCCCAAGGCAGGCCAGAGCCTGGCATGGCTGCTCCGCCACCATTGGTGTATTAATGTGTGTGTAAATGGGTGAATGAGAGGCAAAATTCTAAAGCGCTTTTGTCTGGTAGAAAGGCGTGATAAAAATGCATTTTGTTTACAATAAACATATGAACAACCAAAAAAAGGGTGCATCATTCATTGCATCATATTATTTTTTCATTTTATTCTCCTTCTTCCTCCTTATAATTGTTTTTTTTCACATGGTGTTTCTTTTATTTCCTACACATCATTTTACAACTGTCCAGCGTCATACCTGCTTATGTGTTGCCTCTCGCACATTTAGGATCTTTCCTCTGAGCGGGAACACTCCGTAACGATCGCGCCCGATGACTCCTAGTCCAGAGACAGCCAGAGACTTGGCTGAGTCTCCCTCAGTGAGGATGAGTGTGCATTCAGAGGAGTGTTTGCCACCTAGGACATGATGTGGATAAGATTCATAATCTTATTACTGTGCAGTTTTCTGGATGGTTATGATTTCATGTCATTGTAATTCTCAGATAACAGCTGGTATTCAAAAAAGTCAAACATAACAGGCCTTTTTCACAGCAGACATTTTGTATCATCATAGTAGGAAAGGCATGTGTTACTCATAAAACCAACAGAGTTCCCTTTGCCGGACGGATAACCCAAAAACATAACTACGGCTGTCACCAGAATAAAAAACATGGAAATCTCACTTTCTACAATATGGGACCTTTTAACATAATACCCATAATGTGCAAATAATGCTTCTGAAGCCTTGTAATGCCTTTAGACAAGACTTCATAACCAATATCTTGCTCTTTAAACGCTCTTCTCTAGTCCACATCAACATTTATGATTTTGCTTGAGAGGCAACAACCCCATTCAAGGCAACACGTTCTCCTATACATTAAAGGGGTGATAGAATGCAAAACCAATTTTACCCTGTCATAGTTGAATAACGACAGTTCGGTGGGTAAATAGGACATACATAGAAGCTCAAAATCCCATTGACACCCCTTTACTATGAAAATCTCATATTTTGAAACTGCCGCTGAAAACGGGCAAATCTCAACAAAGCTGGAAGTTGACGTCAGCATCTCAGGACCTGTACCTTTGTCACGCCCATGGATGTATTAAGAGAATGGTCATGCCCCAACATTTACATAGGCTACACAACTGACCTGAGATCAGGTAGTAGTGAATCTAGGTTGCGCAGATCTCTTTTATGCGACAAATCAACTATGTAAAGCTCAAATATGGACAGTCTTACGAAAATTGATGGCTAATTGCAATTTTGTCCGACTGTGTGTCGGAGTTCAGCGGCCGGTGCTGCCTGGGTTGCTACACCTCCACCCTGCCTGTCCTCCTTCACAGACCCCGGCCTGCTGTGAGCTCGATTGAGCTCCGTCACGGCCGGCAGCCCGCGGTGCTCAATACCCGCGCAAACTCACCCTTCTCTGGGTGACTGGACTACCAAATGCTGCCGCCCTGACAGAGCTCCAGGGCCTGCAGCTCGCTGTTCTCCCTCCCCTCTTCCTAAATGGCCGGTGTGTGACTGAGAGCGCGAGCTTGTTACGCCCGCAATCTCTTACCACAGGTTCCAGTTAATCTTTTAATGGATATGTGTGTTGAGTTATTTAAAACAAACGATTGGGGAAATAAACGCCTCTTGTCCACGAGTCTCATTGATAGAGCCCGCGGTGAGATGGAGTCCATCAATGAGAGCTAGCTAACCTCCTCCTAATGAGACCTCTGAAATTCACAAAAATGCATTAAATTGAAATCCGAAATCGGACAAGTGTTAGCTAAGCTTTGTAAGACCTTGGGGAACCTGTAATATACATGCCGTGACGAAATTCAAACTGAAAATACACTATAGTTATGCCGAAAGTGTAGCTAGCTAGCCGCAATCGTTTCCCATCGTATTGAATGGGACACATAGCTAGCTAGCTGCTCCTCCTAACAAGTCCCCTCACGTTCACAAAAATGCCTTAAATTCAAATCGGACTGTGAAATTTTGTTAGCTTTGTAAGTCCTTGGGGTAGCTGTGATATAAGTGCTGTGACAAAATACAAACTGTAAATATAGTTATGTCGGAGGCCGGCCACGGAGCCCCGGTAATGCAGTAATCCACAAAGGGTGACTTTGCCCTGGATATGGAGCCCAGCAGGCTGCCGCTTTCTCGTCAGACTGTGTGTAGCTCCTAAAGTCCGACACGTCTTACCAAATTTGCAATTAGCCATCAATTTTCATAAAACGGCCCATATTTGAGCTTTATATAGTTGATTTCTCGCATAAAAGTCTCAGAAGTGAATTTGGTAATGAAACATTGCAGTGTCTGGAATATGAGATTCTGTCGCTTCTCTTATGTGTGTGTATGGGGATTCACTCAACCGATCAGCGCGCAGCTCATCTAAATATTCATGAGCATACCATATTTGGAAGAAAAGCTCTTGTTACAAATAGGGCCAACACACAGGGATGCATAAGGGCCAATAAAATATCAACCAGACCATTTTCAGCCCAACCAATGTTACATACCCCATTAGGAGACCTTAAGGAACAGTGTGAAATACCCTATATAATCATTCTATCACCCCTTTAATAAATAATCACACTTGTTGCAAATGTCAGAGGACGGCCAATTACTTCATGTCCTATGGTCCTGTAATAAGGTCCAGGAATGTTGGACAGGGATATATGGTAACCTATGTCGGATCGCAGGGACTGCGGGATTATTTGTTCTGGAGATGGGTCAATCCTAAACGGGATGGATAAACACATAAGAAGCTGGGTTCAGACTAGTTTAATGATAGCCACACAGATTATTTTAAAAGGATGGAAGAATGAAGGGGTGCCGTCAATCCAGGAGTGGGCCTGTGAGATGGCTAGGGTGGCAGCATTTGAAAAAATGTCATATAAATGGTTTGCCAGATTGGATGTATTATATACTAGAAAATGGGGAAAGTACCAGAGCTTTCTGCAGAACTCCTAAGAAGCTTTGTGCGGGGGAGAGACGTGTATGATGGGCTTATGGTGTTGTCATTTATACATACAGTATGTTTATTTGGTTTATTGTCTATTTTGTTATTTTGTTGAATGATCTGGAATATTGTATTGTCATCTTTTCTTGATTTTTGTGTAGGTGGTGATGACGGAAGGGGGGATTTGTTTATGTAGCGAGTTTATTGTTTTGTATTTTGTTTAAAAAAGAAAATTATTATTATTAATCAAAAATAAGTAATCACACTTAACACACCGGCATCGTTGGCGTCGTCTAGCTTGGGAATGCCTTTGATCTTGCTGTACTTCACAGACGAGCACTTCTTATTAAGCTGGGTCTGAGCTTTGAACTTTACCCAGTTGAGTATGCTCTCAACGATCCCACAGTTGGTTGCCTGTGGGTGACAAAGAGACAAAATCCTTTCACGACTGATGCCAAACTATTTCACACCAGCAACCGAAAAGCAGAGTGAGGAGTCGAAACTGGAATGAGAAGTGTGTCCTTACAGCCCTGATGAACTTCTCTGACAGAAGGCACTTGGACCCAAAGCTCTTGGTCTGGAGAGTCATGTTCTCCTTGGTCTGGGAGTCAAAGGTGGGGTTCTCGATCAGTGCGTTCACAAACACCCAGATATGGTTCTTTACCTGAAGCGCAAATCAGAGGAAGGTCAATTTAAATTAAATTTTTAACACACGCCTGCAATGAAACCACCACAGTCGCCTTGAGTTACAAATGTTGCAGAAAAAAATCACACATAACCCTACCTGGAAGGGTTTGACCGTCACTCCCGCCTTGTTCTTCTTCTTCACCACTTCAATAAGTTTAGACACTATCTGATCCACCACATAGTCAACGTGTCTGCCGCCCTGAAACATGAGCGCCCTCAGTGTTAGAAACCAAATTTGTAATGGTTTACTTGAAGCACTTTTTTCATTTAATATACCTTGGTCGTGGCGATGCTGTTGACAAAGCCGATTTGTTGGAATCCCTTCTCGCTCAGGGTGAGGCAAACCTCCCAGCGATCATTCACAGTCTCATTCACCACCTTCAGAGCAACGCCCGTCTCGTCCAGTTTGTCCTTCACATACAAATCCACATAGCTGCGGAAGCCAGTAACCTTTAGTCACAGAAAAGACAGCTTCAAGTTAGGTTTAACGGGTAATATTTACCTATGTAACACCATCACATCTGCTATCAGGCCTGTCATAAGTCATGGACCACAGCTGCAGAAAATGTTGTAATGAGTAAATTACTATAGATAATAATATTCATGAACAATAAATGTAGGGAAAAAAGCAACAATTCATTAATGACAGCAATGATATCAAATATCGTCCAAGCAAATTCTGCTCAAGTCTGATATGATGGAGATTTACTCCCTGAGTGCAGCTGGCAATTATGTCTTAATTATTATTATAGATGAAGAGAC
Source organism: Perca schrenkii (assembly GCA_025617405.1). Classification (NCBI taxonomy): domain Eukaryota; kingdom Metazoa; phylum Chordata; class Actinopteri; order Perciformes; family Percidae; genus Perca; species Perca schrenkii. The sequence continues at coordinate 31,896,376 of CM046800.1, read as the reverse complement.
TGAAACACTGATGAGAGTCTCAAATTTTGTTATCTTTCCCCATTTGTACAATTGTCATGAAAACTAATACATATACACAAATATGCGGATCTCTGGATTTGCAATTACAGATCTTTGGATTTGCATTAGTGTTTTGACCTCGACAACCAAACTGCATTTTAACGCAATGTTGCGACTAGTTAACTTTATAAAGCAGGCGCAATTGCTTGTTTGCTAAGAGTCAGGTCGTGATTGTGAATGTGGGATATTGTAAAAGTGTTCACGAGATAGATACCAACCTTTCGTGAACTTGTGAATTTCGCCAGCCGTCTTCTCTCCTTTATGGAGACAGACGCTGTGTGCACGTGGGCTCGATGGTGTTTTAAGCCTCCAACGTCGCCTCACAGGCAGCTTACCCTCACCTTAACCCTAACTATAACCATTGCCGCGCTGCCTGGAAGACGACGTTGGGGGCTAAAAACACCAAACACCGCACAGTGGGAGGAGCTGTGTGTGTCTGTGTGAGCGAGACACAAGTGACAGAGAGACGGAGGAGATCAGGGAAAGGAAATGCAGAAGAACGTGTTTTAAATAGAGTTTAAAAAAAATAAATAGAAAATCGAAACGTACAGAGCCCCTAAGGGTATATGAGCAAAAAAATCTAAAGTTTAGTTTCATGTGCTCACACGAAACTTTCATGTGCTCACGTGAAGCTTTCATGTGCGCACGCGAAACCTAAAGTTTAGTTTCATGTGCTCACACGAAACTTTCATGTGCGCATGCAAAACCTTTTCATGTGCGCACATGAAAGTTTCACGTGAGCACATGAAAGTTTCGTGTGAGCACGCAAAACTAGTGTGGGCACATGAAAGCCGTAGCCTGGGCCATACTGGAGACAGCTAGAGAATGACTACAGTACAGTTAATTAGCTGCACCATATTTTAATCTAGGTCTTCATTATAAGGACATTGCTGCTTTGTTTGCAAGTCGTCACCATTATATTGTTTTGATACGACATTTGTAATCCGTTCCGGGGATACAGCAATTTGGATTGGGCAATTACTTTAATTTATGAACAGTTAAAAACATCTGGCCAACTCACTTATGGATATAAGTGGATATATACAAAATGCAAGGAGAATGGATTAAACAAAGGAAAGAGAATGTTTGATTAATTATACGAGAACTGAACGGGATCTTTCTAAAACACTTAACGTGAAAAAGCTTAAAGGGGTGATAGAATGCAAAACCGATTTTACCCTGTCATAGTTGAATAACGACAGTTCGGTGGGTAAATAGGACATACACAGAAGCCTTTTACTATGAAAATCTCATATTTTGAAACTGCCGTTGAAAACGGGCGAATCCCAACAAAGCTGGAAGTTGTCGTCAACCTCCCAAAAACCGGAACCTTTGTCAGCCCATGGGTGTATTAAGAGAACGGTCACGCCCAAAATTTACATAGGCTACACAACTGACCTGAGATCAGGTAGTCTTCTGAATCTAGGTCACGCAGATCTCTGCTATTCAATTACAAAATTCACTTCTGAAACTTTTTTATGCGAGAAATCAACTATGTAAAGTTCAAATATGGGCCGTTTTATGAAAATGGATGGTTAATTGCAAACTGTGTGTCGGAGTTCAGCGCCGGTGCTGCCTGTGTTGCTGCCTCGCCGCCCAGCCTGCCTTCCTTCACACACCCCGGCCTGCTCTGAGCTCGATTGAGCTCCGTTATGGCTAGCAGCCGACAGCACTCCATACCAGCGCAAAGTCACTGGTTTTTGGCAAATGGATTACTAAACGCTGGTGCTCTGACAGAGCTCCAGGGCCTGCAGCTCCCCTCTTCCTAATGCCAGGTGTGTGTGAGTGAGAGCACGGTCAGAGAGCTTGTTACGCCAGCAATCTCTTACCACAGGTTCCATTTAATCTTATAATGTGTGTAATTATAATGTGTTGAGTTATTCAAACAAACGATCGGTGAAATACACGCCTCTTGTCCGCGAGTCTCATTGATAGAGCCTGCGGCTGGATGGACCTATAGCCAGAGAATTTTTGTGAATTCCTCTGGAATTCACAAAAATTAATTAACTTGAAATCGGACACTGTTGTTGCTGTTGGCTTGACGAAATTCAAACTGTAAATATACTCGGAATTATGCCGAAAATGAAGCTAACTATTCTTGATTTGTAGCTACACACAGCTAGGATTGAAGGGACAGTCGCAGCTAACGAAACCCTTACAGCTCACAAATATTCATTAACTTGAAATCGGACACCGTTGTTAGCTTTATAAAACATTTAGTTAGATGTTGTATAACTGGCGTGACGAAATTCAAACTGTAAATACTCGAATTACGACTAAAAATTAAGCTAACTAGCCGTGATTTGTAGCTACACATAGATAGGATTGAAGGGACAGTCGCAGCTAACGAAACACCTAGCTAAACTTCACAAATATTAACTTGAAATCGGACACCGTTGTTAGGTTTATAAGACATTTAGATGTTGTATAGCTAAGTGGCGTGACATTGTGTGTAACATGTGGTAAGAGATTGCTGGTGTAACAAGCTCTCTGACCGCGCTCTCACTCTCACACACGGGCCATTTAGCTAGCAGGAAGAGGGGAGCTGCAGGCCCTGGAGCTCTGTCAGGGCTGCCAGCCTAACGGAGCTCACAGCAGGCCGGGGTCTGTGAAGGAAGGCTGGCCGGGCGGCGAGGCAGCAGCACCGCCGCTGAAGTCCGACACACAGTCTTACCATATTTGCAATTAGCCATCAATTTTCGTAAAACGGCCCATATTTGAGCTTTATATAGTTGATTTCTCACATAAAAAAGTCTCAGAAGTGAATTTGGTAACGAAACATTGCAGTGTCTGGAATATGAGATTCTGTCGCTTCTCTAATGTGTGTGTATTGGGGATTCGCTCAACCAATCAGCGCGCATCTCTAATGTCTGCCTATGGCAATTCGCTCAACCAATCAGCGCGCAGTTCATCTAAATATTCACGAGCATACCATATTTGGAAGAAAAGCTCTTGTTTCAAATAGAGCCAAAACACAGGGATGCATAAGGGCCAATAAAATATCAACCAGGCCATTTTCAGCCCAAGCAATGTTACATACCCCATTAGGAGACCATAAGGAACAGTGTGAAATACTCTATATAATCATTCTATCACCCCTTTAAAGTGGTTTAATGTACCTAAAAAACGATCACTGATCCCCAAATTTCTCTCTTATAATGCTCCTCATAACCACTGAAAGCAGTCAAAAAATCTAACCCAAAGTCCTGTTATTATCAGGGTGGCTACAGATATAAACAAGTTAAATTTAAGACTTTTTAAGACCACTTCTAAATGAAATTCAAGACTTGAATGCGGTGCGTTTGTAATTATGTTCAACGAGATATTGAATCAGACAACCAAAAGCAAACAACTGGACTTGCATGTGCGTTATTGGTTTAATGACCACGTCCAGTCAAGATTATATGGAGCAGTTCATGGACCATGCAACTGCCCAGGATCTACTTCAGCATTTCAAAGTAAGTGTGCCATAAATATATTTATTAACTAACCTCTTGTATGTTGTGTATCATATAGTTAAGCTTTACTGATTTGTCAAGTGAATAACAACTATGGATAGGGCACTACACGTTAATTAAGACAAATTAAAATGAATGAATTAAAAACAATGGTATTAGAGTATGCTGTTTACCTGCCAATATGTATAAATAGTATACAGTGCTGCTCATAAAAATAGCCCCACATCATCACATACCTTTCACACTACCTAGAGATTGGCATGGTTTTATTTCAGTTAGCCTCATAGCTGGTTTGATTTACATTGAGAGAGGATTTTATTGAAAGCCCCCCATCTGTAGGTATGGTGAAGGGTATGTGAGGATGTGGGGCTATTTTAATTCCAAAAGGCCAAGGGAACTTTATCAGGATGCATTGTATCCTGGATGCATGAAACAACATATCATAACAAAATAAAAATCTGCCTGCCTCTATGGGAATTTAACATAGGGGTGTACTTACTTGTGCCCCCTGTATTTTAAAGGAAGGGCATTTATTTATTTACGATACATTATTTATTCACAAAGAAAATTGGTGTCCTTAAAGTAGGGATGCACCGATGCATCGGCTGAACATCGGTAACGGGCGATATTTGCCTCGTTAACTGCCATCGGCTATTGGGAAATAAAAATGACATTCGCCGATGATTATATGTGTCATGAACGCTGTGCTCAGGAGAAACTTTTTTTCCCTCCTTTTTATTTGGGCGGGGGAGATATCAAGACGGAAGAGGGCACCCGCGCACTCTCCTCAGTAACTTAGATTAAACAAAGAATATTTTACAGTTTCAGAGAAAGATCAGCGTTTTGCAGTTTGCAATACGTGTTCCATTGAAATTTCAGGAGGGGGGGCTCTTAGAAAGTAATTTAACACAACAAATCTCATTAGACATTTGAGAAGCAGGCACGAGGCGGTGTACGGCGATTACCTGCAAGCTGACCAAAAATGGAAAATGAAGCCGCCAAGACTCAGACTTCAATTGACACGGCATTTGAGAAAGCCAAACAGCTGCCTCCAGACAGCGCCAAAGCGAAACAAATAAACAAGTTGATGGAGTTCATCGCTTTAGATGACCAGCCTTTCTCTGTAGTGGAGGACGTGGGTTTTCGGAGTCTGATGAAGTTTATGGAGCCACGCTACACGCTGCTGAGCAGGCGTCACTTTGCCGAGGTCTGTCTCACCGAAATCCACAACATTGTGGCAGCGCACATTTCATGAGCCACTGGCTTGCGACATCGCTGCAATCAGTTTCACCACAGATATATGGAGTTCAGATTTATTTCACTTGTTTTTGCATTTACACTTGATATATTTTTTTTTATTTATCAGAAAAATATTTTTTATTGGCCATGAAAATAATCTCATTGAGTAAGTTTTTGTTTATCAGGCTAAAACCACTCAAATAATTTTGTTGGGCAATGTACTGAAACAATCTTTTCATTGATTAGTTAGCAGTCAAAGGTTTTTGAATGTTATTTTTCAGAAAAATAAGGTTATAACTGATGTCACCAGAAAGTGACATTAAAGGTTGTTTTTGTTTCATAAATTGGTCTGATTGAATTTGTGCTCATTCTAGAATAGTGTGATCAAGAGCCGAAAGACTTGTATGTTTCTGTGGCACAAAACAAGGAATAAATAACAAAAAGAAATTAAAGCTGGAAGCAGCGATGACGGGCCCTCGCTTCTTGCATCGGGGGGTACTGGCAAACGCAACATCACATGTAGACAGCACATTCTAAGTTTCATGTAAATCGGAATTACTTTTGCCAAGATAAAACCGTTCCTGTTTCAACAGCCACCTACAGGAAGTTTTTCCTACCTAACTTGCGCATTGTTTTAGCTATCAAAATTATTTTGATAATTTTAGTCACGAGGTTCCACCGAGTCCATATCAAGTTTTCGTGCAGATTGGACTGACGGCACATGGAGGAGTTAGACAAAGTATGTTTCCCATATATCGTTATGTGGCTAATTAATAAAATAAATTCTAACAGCGCCATCTAATGGCCGATTCACTATACATTTGGCATGGATGCTCAAGCCCCTATGCGGAACATCTGTGTCATGTTTGGTGGCAGTCAGAATAAATCTTGGTAAGATCCGCAACTTCCTGTTTCGACAGCCCCTACAGGAAGTTGGTCCTCTGCAACTTGTGCATTGTGCTAGCTATCCAAATTCTTTTGATAACTATTTGTCATGAGGGTCCACCGAGTCTACGTGTATATTTTTGTGCAGATGGGACTCACGCTCTAGGAGGAGTTAAAAAAGTAGGTTTCGCTCAAAGCAAATTAGCCAATTAATTAAAAAAATTAAAACAGCGCCATCTAAAGGCTAATTGACGACATATTTGGCAAACAGCCTCATTGGCACATGAGGAACAACTTTCTTAAGTTTTGTGTCCATTGGAATAACCGTATGCAAGATACAACCGTTCCTGTTTCCACAACCACCTACAGGAAGTTGGTCCTCCATAACTTGTGCATTGTTTTAGCTATCAAAATTCTTTTGATAACTTTTTGTCACGAGGGTCCTCCAAGTCTACATGCAAGTTTTCATGCCGATCTGACTCACTTCCCAGGAGTAGTTAGACAAAGTAGGCTTCCCATATGTCAATATTTTGCTGATTAATAAAAAAAAAATGTAAACAGCGCCATCTAATGGCCGATTGCCGCCAACTTTGGCACAGATGAAGATTTTTGCACAAAAACCTAGATTTTGGAAATTTTTGAATTGTGTAATTTTTTCTAAAAATAACTCCATGGAGTTCAAGATGAGACGTATGTTCCCTCAAAAGTTGGTATATTAACTTCGTATGTTCCCTCAAAAGTTGGTATATTAACTTCTTACTTTTTTCGGAATTAAGGCGAACGTTAGGGTGCGCTATGGAGCCCCCTGGCAACACCCGAGGCCAAGCACTACAGAACTTTGCAATTTTCACCAGTTGTGACAGGTGTGAGTTTTCGTGCATGCCAACGCCCTAAAAAATGCAACAAAGGACTCGGAAACATAATCTGACGAAAAACAATAGGTTCCTTCGCACTTTCAGTGCAAGGCACCGTTGGGGCCTTGCACTTTCGTGCTCGGGCCCTAAAAACATCGGCCAAGTTGTTATGTTAAACATCGGTATCGGCCCAGAATTTCCCAATCGGTGCATCCCTACCTTAAAGGTTGGACTTTTACTACTTTTTTTAAACGAAGGAATTAAGAAAAATTTCCAAAAGATGATTTTTGTATTCCTCTTTTTGGTCAACTTATCATGGGTTCATAAACTTATGAGCACCACTTGTCATTTAACCAATAACGCACATGCAAGTCCAGTTATTTGCTTTTGGTTGTCTGGTTCAGTGTCTTGTCGAACATAATTACAAATGCACCACATTTTTGTACTTAGGTGAGGAGTTATTTTTTGATATATGGCGCCAGTCCAAATTTAGCGTAACGTATCTGGTCTTGTCCTTTCCACAGGTAAATGACTGTAGAAGCCCCGAATCTGGAAAGATTGCTTTGAACACTTCTTCAATCCCGTCATTAGACCTGTAGGAATTGTGGCTTGTCACAGTCCTCAGCACCCAAATCACCTCTGCTCGGAGTGTTGGTATAGAGCCACAAATTGCTCGAAGGTCAGCTGGCATTGTTGGCTGTGGATTTCCCATGCTAACATCCAGCGTTGACATCGTTGCTAGCGGTACAAATGGTGTAGCAGAAACTAGCAATTACGGGCTGCTGGCGAGCCTTTACATAGTACGTAGTTTACCAAGTTTGAAATTCTTCCGACGCATAACGCAGTTCGCTTCATAAACATTCCCAGGTACCGACCTCATTCAAGCAATTTGTAATTGAACTTCCATTTCCCCATGTTTCCAGGTGGCTATTAAACCATTGCTGTATTACCTGTATGCGGCGAAATTGCAAATCCCACTGACTATGGCCACGCCAAGACCCGCCCACGAAGCAGCTCGATTGGTAGGGCATTTGACCTCGGTTAAGGTTAGGATAGCCGATTGGTCAGGGGATAGGTCATGTACAAATGGGGTTACGTCTTTTATATATGTCAATGGGTTACGTTACCTTGCGTAAAAATTATTCGACCTGGCTGGCAGAACAGATTGCCTGCATTTTCGCAGTGACATGACACAAACATATTTAAGACCTATCCAATCTGAATTGAAGACAATTTAATACTTTTTAAGGCCTTATTTTTAGGAAAAGTGATTTAAGACTTTTTAAGGACCCGCTGCCACCCTGATTATGGACGTTATCTGACATTAAGAGTTTCTGCTTCATTGAGGCTAATGTAGGAAAAAGCTTAACGTGGTTTAATGTACCTAAATAACGATCAGTGATCACCAAATTTCTGGTTTGATTTTTTGACAGTTTTCAGTGGTTATGAGGAGCAATATGAGAGAGAAATTTGGTGATCATTGTGTAGCATTAAACCACGTTAAGCTTTTTCACATTATCGTTTTAGAATGTCCCTGTTGAACTCAGAATGAGGAGACGGCTCCGTCGCCGAAACTACTTTAAGGCCTAATTATCTTTGGCACTTAGACTCTTATGACAAATTGAAGCCTTTTTGGCATCTATATAAACTCATCTTCAGCCGCCATCCTTTCTAACCGGAGTTCTTTGCTGCAGTACTGCGGCTCTGCTGTTCATAACCGCGCAAAATGGATTTCAAAGCGCAGCACATGAAAACAAATCTGAGGTTTAGTTTCATGTGCACATGAACGAAAGTTTTGTGTGAGCACATGAAACTAAACTTTAGATTTTTTTTTTTGCTCATGTCCCCTTAGGGGCTCCGTAGAAACGCAATGTGCGGCGGCCGGTGTTGATAGTGACGTGCACCGCCACACATTAGTCTATGTGTGGGAAAGACTGCTCTCCACACAGTCTTTGGAAGGTGAGTACAAGTATAGGCAGGGCTGGTAGGGTTTTTAATGTGAAATCACAGGTAAAGGAAGGGTTGTGTTTCACTAACAGTAGTCTATGTCCACAGCGTTCAACTTTCGGGATTGTTCAGGTGCCACAGGAAACCGCACCGAATGCATGCATTTTCCGCTGGATGGCCGCTCCCTTCCTCTCTCTTTGTGTTGGCGTTCTTAAAGGAACACGCCGACTTATTGGGAATTTAGCTTATTCACCGTAACCCCCAGAGTAAGAAAAGTCCATACATACCCTTCTCATCTCCCTGCGTGCTGTAACGCTGTCTGACGGTTCCAGCATTAGCTTAGCCCAGCACAGATCCTGCAGGTAACTGGTTCCAACTAGCCTACTGCTCCAAATTGTGACAAAAGTGACAAAATAACTCCAACATGTTCCTATATACATGTTGTGATTTGTAGAGTCACAGCGTGTACAAAAAACAACGTAGCATGAGACACAGCCATGTTCTAACAGTAAACAAACCGGGAACTATATTCTCAGACAGGCTTGCTGCGAGCATATCACTCCGCCCAAGTAGTATATTCTTCCGCCTGAGAATATAGTTCCTGGTTTGTTTACAGTTAGAAGACGGCTGTGTCTCATGTTACGTTGTTTTTTGTACACGCTGTGACTCTATAAATCACAACATGTAAATAGGAACATGTTGGAGTTATTTTGTCACTTATTCGGAGCAGTAGGATTACTGGAACCATTCACCTGCATGTTCTGTGCTGGCCTGATGCCGCTGGAGCCGTCAGACAGCATTACAGCACGCAAGGAGATGAGAAGGGTATGTATCGACTTGTCTAACTCTGGGGGTTACGGTGAATAAGCTAAATTCCCAATAAGTTGGCGTGTTCCTTTAACTCCGGTTGATTTATGAGGATTATGGTTAACTGCTCCTCAGATCTCTGCAGGGTAAAATCCAGACAGCTAGCTAGACTATCTGTCCAATCTGAGTTTTCTATTGCACGACTAAAACAACTTTTGAATGTACACATGTTCCACCAAAATAAGTTCCTTCACGTGGCTATTTTGCAGCAGCACCATTCACGATTGTGAATGGTTTAAAGAAATGCCAATAAACCAGAACACGTTTTCTCCCATCCCGGAATGCTGTGTGGACTAGCAAACCGCAAAGTAGAAGCAACTGAAGGGTGTGAACAGTATTTGTGTTAACATGAGAGAAACTCAGAGGAGCAAAGAAGTGAGTAGAACATTGTTTTTGTAATTAGTGCTGTTGAGATGACATGAGAAAAGCTGAACATGAAGTTTTATATTTGCATTAACAGCAGAAAGAGTCAGTGGAGAGATGTCTTAACATATATGATTAAACAACGTTAGAAAAGAACGGAGATTAGAAATAGAGGGACATTGTCCAAATTAAGTATGTGCTGTCAACAGACATTGCTTTCTCTAGGCTATTAATCACTAGTGACGGGACTGGATCCCTGTCGGACTCTGCATCTAAAATATGCCAGAAAAGCAAAAAAATAACAGGAATCTCTAAATCAGGCTTAGACAACATAATACCATTTGCTGCTCATTATCCGGAGCTGTAAATTACAGAAAATCTCAAATTTGGTGAAGATTTCTGAGCATCAACTAGAACACAATGGCTGATATCTCAAAAACGCAAAAAAAAATAAAAAAAATAATGAATCCCATATTAGGTCACCCTCAACACAAACTTTAAAGCTAGTACAGTACACCAAAGGAAAACAAATAGGTAACGAGATTGAGAAAGAGACTTACTGCCACTTTTTTCCCGTTCAGTGTGACTTTAACCCCCCTGCAGGAACCGGCTACATCATATGCTCTGCGGGTAAGGAGTGCTACAATATCCTTGTCCAGTTTGTCCATCTTGAACTTGGACAGGTCTGGCTGGAACGTCACGCAGGTGAAATCGTCCCCATCAAAGAACTTGATCTTGGGGTCAGAGGTCTTGTTCATGTTGTTCTGCCATGTCTGAGGACGGTAAAAAACATGGTAACATACACACATACATTGCCTACAAAGTAGTTATATCCACTTCTAGATTATTTGATTACATACAAATGTAATAAACTTTTATACAGGGGGAACTGCATGATCCTCTTCAACTCTGACCACCCTTACTGTACAGAGTGCCTTTAGTAGAGCTGCCCCCTCTTAGTCGATTAGTCTACTAATTGGTTGTTTTTGTCTTAGACTAGGATTTCTTTAGCCACTTGGTCTTTTTTTTTTTTTTAATTGCTAAAATACTTATTTACAAGAAACTTAAAAGCGCATTTCTGGTAAACACAAGATTTAAAGTGGTGCTTTTGCACAATTCTTTGTGGAAAAACTCAGTTTTACAGATCTGTCGATTAAATCAACTAATGTACAACAAAAGTGTATGAGTATTAGTCGACTAAGAATTTCTTTAATCGAGGACAGCCCTAGTATTTAGTCCCTCTCTCAAACATCCCTGATATGAAACACCTGGTGACTTAACAATTGTACCCATACAACCATTGAGAGTGCAACCACAAAAAGTGATAATATACACAACCTTACCTCAGATATGACCACATGTCAAAACCCTATAAAACAGCAATTACTTCAATGAAATATCACGTGGCACTGGAAAAGATTTGATACTCTGCTACAATAAGACCAAATCAGTCATTAATGTCTGTAACACATGGGACCATACCCTTGGGGTGACTACAATTAAATTTAAGATGTAGAGGAGCACAACAGGCAGCTCCTACAGCTTGTAATCACAACTATGTGCTTCTTACAGGAATCTGCTGCATTTACTGTATTACAGTACAAAGCAGGTAAAAATGCCGTTCTTTTCGCAAAAAAAGCATACATTTTCAGATGGAGGAAGATGATGAAATCAAAAACATATTGATTACAGCCACGCAGGATATGGCAGGCAGACACAGCCAGACAAATGCTCTGTGGAGAGCAGCGGACTTGTGCGCGGTTCCAGGAAAGTGGTTGCATGCGTCGACGATAATGCACAAAACATCAAGACTGAGCGACCGGTACAAGTCCGCAGCTGTACACGGATGGGGAAAGTATGTCTGAGCCTCCCGAACAGATGTACTGGCACTCCATTACCCGCTTGTGGGTTAATGATCGGTTAAAGGACTATTCCGGCGCAAAACAAACCTAGGGGTTATTAACTGATGTGTACCTATTCTGTCGCTCTCTGGGACATGTTTTCATGTTTTCACACCATAACGTTAGCATAATGAGGGTTCCTAAATGTGAACCGAAGCATTGACAACATTGTAAGTGTACAGATAGTTTATTAAAAAGATAGATTATAAAGACAGTCGCGTTCATGTTTACCTGCGGGAGCCATCTTGGAAACCAGTCATGACTAGTCGAAAAATGAGCGTCTGAGATTCCCATACTGTCTATGGAGATTCCACATTGCACGGCGTTCAACCTAGTCATGACTGGTTTCCAAGATGGCTCCCGCAAGTAAACATGAACGCGACTGTCTTTATAATCTATCTTTTTAATTAACTAACTATCTGTACACTTACAATGTTGTCAATGCTTCGGTTCACATTTAGGGACCCTAATTATGCTAAGCCTTTTTAGTGGGATTAAATAACGATTTAATTTGAGTTTCCCCAAGCCCCAAATACTAGCATTGCAAGCTAACCAGCGGTCCGCGGTAGCCTCGTAAAAGCTCCAAACTCATTCGATTAGCATAAAAACATGTCCCAGAGAGCGACAGAGTAGGTACACATCAGTTAATAACCCCTAGGTTCGTTTTGCGCCGGAACTGTCCTTTAACAAGGGACGGCTTTCAGTCACAAAAAAAAAAAATCTAAATTAGCACCCTTAGTCTTAATTTAAATCAATACGGACCATGAACAGTCAACCCAAATATAATTTGTTTGGTGGTGTCACTACATCAAACTATCAAAGCATATTTAACAGAAGATACATCCTCACCTGTTTGAAACTGTGTCTGTATTCCTTGCAGGCAGTTTCTACTGTGAACTTGGTACTGAAGATGTTACAGAGTTTAGCACCGTAGCCGTTCCTTCCACCTGGGGACAAACAGTTAGACAGTTAGCATTACAGACAGCAGTTAGCATTACAGAGAGCACTTAGCATTACAGACAGCAGTTAGCATCACAGAGAGCAGCTAGCATCACAGAGAGCAGTTAGCATTAGCATTACAGACAGCAGTTAGCATTGCAAACACCCGTTAGCATTAGCATTACAGACAGCAGTTAGCATTGCAGACAACAGTCAGCATTGCAGCAGTAAGCGACTTCAATAACCACTGATAAAGAGGTTAGGATGTCTCCTCTCACCTGTGACCTTTTTCTCATCATCGTCGTAGTTGCTGGAGGTGAGCAGGTGGCCGAAGATGAGAGCAGGGACGTACATCTTCTCGTCCTTGTGCTCCACCACAGGGATTCCTTTACCATTGTTCCAGACAGAAATGGTGTTAGACTCACTGGTGGAAAAAAGAAAAATGCAGGGATGAGTTAGAGAGGCTGTATGAATAGAACCTGGACACAGACCACCTGAAATATATTTATGTGTAGGACCAAGTGAAACTCTATTCTTTTTGTGTACCCATCGAAATGTGTCTTGGTCACCACAGAGATCCAAAGTACTGAAACCAGGCATAAAATATCTAGGCAGGTTCTTAGCGTTATTAACCAATACTTTTATTTCAACATGTATGACTATAATTATGCAAATTTTACACTGCATTTTATTTAGGCTAAGTTCTTGTATGGCATCCCTTGTATTAAGACAAAATTAACAAGGACACATTTGAGAAGTTTTGGTTAATTTGGTAAATTGATAAAAATTTATTTCTTCAATTTTGCTATCAGAAAAACTCAAGTATTATATTGGTTCCAGTATGAAAGAATTTGCAGTTTGTTGATTGATAGTAAAATGACCCAGGATTTGCATTTAAGTTACTTTATTACACTACTACTCAGTTCTGATCCCAGTTTACAGCTTTCACTGCAGCAGTAGTTACTTGCTATTTTCAAGAGAAAAATCAAGAAATTATGTCCTAAAAAGACTGATGTTGTCTCTATGCCCTTGAAGTACAAGGGCAACATCCATACTACTTCTATTATTACGCTAGTAGTATACAGTTACCTCCTCCACTATAATTGTACAGGCCAACGGGAATATTCATTCTGAACGGGGCAACTGTCTGTGGTTACTAACCAGACATATTCTGGTCTAGTTGAGCTAGACTAGAATATTAAAACAAAGTGGAAATGCTGTTTTGCCCTGTACTCTGTGAAGTTTGCTGGAAAAGAATATGTTTACGGCATTTACTCTCTAACTGGGACAGATTGGTGGGATTGCTGTGGACGAAGTACACACAGCGAAACACTGATAAGGGCAAATTAAGTTTAACCTCCGGCTAATTTCAATAGCTCACGTTACTGTATTGTGTCAACAGTTAACTTAATCTATCATTGTATGTGGCTTTTTCTTTTGTGGTGTAGCCAGACCTTACTCCACAGCGCTTTGGAGATAGGTCTGGCATGTGAGACTAGTGTCGGAGTGTGAATGTATTTGTGAATATGTGCAGGGGTTGCGTTTGAGCAAAAACAGGGTGTAAAGTTGCACTTTAAAATGCATCATATCTTACCATCTTATCTCTGATATGATGGGAGGCAGTTAGATTTGTGGTGACTCAAAATAATGACACCAGTACTTAATAAGCTCACACACAAACCGGCTGAGGGAGCTGTGGAGAGGAGCACTAACATCTCTATAAAGCCACATTAGCAACAGAGACCCGAGAGTGGCGGCAGGACTAATGCTATCATTTATACAGCAGGCGACATTAGAGCGAGCAGCAGCTCCGCTGAAAGACACACAGCTGTTTAAGCTGTTGGCAGGCTGGCGGTGAACCACACATAGACCTCAGTGCATTTCAGCACAAGCTCTTTATACTGTAGTTTCGCCTGGATCCACGTCTCAGACCTCAACCATCTACTGCATGAGTGTAGTCTCTGAGAAAAGAAAGGGCCTGTTTCTAACGGTGTAATGAGCTCATTAAAGCAACAAATACATTTACATCACATTTCATGGGACAAGAAAGAAATGATTAGCCTGGGAAAACCCTGACAAACTTCCGGCAAATTTGAGATTTGCTCTGCAAGTCTGTCTGGCCAAGAGCCCATATCCAATTTTTCCAAATCGAGGCACCAATCACAACCGTTGAGGCGGGCTTTACACGATGACGATAGCGCAGCAACGGCAAGCAACTTTTTGTTTACATTCAACATGGTGGCCACCGAAGCGCAGCAACCCGTTGATACCGCTGTCGCTGCTATGTCACACAGATCTTTGGTCTGATTGGTTGAAGGACTATCCAATTGCGCCCAGAGGCATTTGAGTGGCATCCATTGGTGACGCCCCTTTGGAAATGGGCTGTGGATGAACCTTGCCCAGACCCACTCTCAGTTACAACTGAGAGTGGGTCTGGTGTCAACCAGGCTAAGAAATGATCAACGTTAAGTCAAAATCCAACATGTGGAGGGGATATACAGTATTTTGTCAAAGGTATATACTTAGTACACTCTTTTTGGAAATTATATTATGAAACATTATACTCACGGATCAATGGTGATCTTAATGGCATTCATGTTTTTGTCCCTTTGTTTGTTGTCTGCTGCATTGACTGTCACAGGGGGGAAAACAGATACAGTAAATAAACCACAGATCCCAAAGTTGTGTCTTCAAATGTCTTGTTTTGTCTGACAAACAAAAATCCAAAATCCACAGACATTCAATTTACAATTATAACAATAGATAAAAAAGGCAGCACATTCTCACATTTGAGAAGCTAGAACTAGAGAATGTTTTATTAATGTTTTGTGTTTATTAATGTAATTTATTAATTGATTAGTTGACGTGAATGCTTATCATTCCAAACATCTTCTCGTCATGTAAAAAGTATTTTATTTAGGAGAATGTATGTTTCAGCTGGTTATGAGATCCTTGGAGACAGTAAAATGCTGGATCTGGGACTGGGGAAGTTGTGATAGCAAACAACCTGTACTGTATCTGCAAAAAAAAAAAAATTGTTGCTGCATGTAAAAAGGCAATAATATTCTCTGGGAGATTTTATACCTATATTCATACTTTGCAGTGACGTCATTACCATAGATACCTGGTGGGCAAGAAATGCCGATAGAATGGTGCTGAAGAGTGTCACGGGAACTGCAGCCTTGCAGATTTCCAATACTACAATCAATCAACTGTTTAGACCATATGTCACTCGGAACTTGTGATCCGTTGCGTTATCACTTTTTATTCTGCGTTTAGACGAGCGTTATGGAGGGGAAATCTGCGTGCATATGGTGACGCAAAAGTGTGTGAAATTCGATGTAGTATGCACTCCAGGTGACTAGGTGGCACTGCCACACAACACCACCAAGGCACCCACCTGCGTAGAACATTCATTCTACTTCTCTCCTTAGTAGCGCGAAACCCAAAACATGCCGAAGCGAACAACAAAAGCTCGTCTGGAAAGACGAGGAGGTGGAGTTGCATGTTTGTCTGATGATGACCGGCACAATTGACCGTGATAAGCCACAACACAGCACCCACGGGAGCACTACCAATACCCTGAGCCTCGCGGCCCTTCAGCCGCTGCTTGAGAGCGAGAGGCAGCGGGCAGAGGAGGCTGAAGCAGACCCTCCTCTGCCCGCTGACCGATGACCTCTGCCCGCTGACCGCTTCCACTCGCTCGCTCTCTCTCTCTCTTCATCCGTAACGTTGTCGCCTGCTCTGGCTCAAATGAATAGCCTACATATCGTCATCGAACTATAACAGCCTTATCCATATTGTTGAAATCATTTAAATATTGAGCCATTACATTGAAATTCTAACAGGAGCCTATAATTTCTGTATCCTACTCCGTAACAACAGACGCCTTTTTCTCGTCTCTCTCCACACCGCTGTCTTCAGACTTTTGCGTTTTTACCCTTTAGACGGTAACGCGACGGTGGAGCGTTTTTAAGATTTCCACTCTGGAGGGTGGTTTCACTTTTTTGCGTTTTTAAGCCCCAAAAACGCCGTCGCCGTATAAACGAAAGGCACATCCGATAAAATATTTTTTCGTTTTCACCCGAGAGCGTCATCGTGTAAACAGGGCCTTAGTGTGAGCAAACTCCTAAAAAACATGGAAACTCCATAATGATAACTGGCTCTTTAACTAGAAAATGATCTCAGACTAGGAGGCAGTTCACTGAGGAGTGAGGGTTAAAGTCTGTGATTATGGAAACTTTGTTGTAGTAAGCAGCGTCCTGATTGGTGGAAAATGCTTGCAGAAAGAACCAGTGCTTGTCAGGTTGCAAAATAATACAACCAGCATCATCATTCACGTGCATATTAAGTAGCCACATGTATTTGTTTTGGTCTTATAATACCTCCATAGATCTACCGCTCCAGCGGAGAGTTTGGTTTGTTCAGCCAACAGTGAGGTTTACAAGACGTTGTCCAAATTTCCAGATTCCCGGCAAACTAAGATAAACAGTTAGACTACAAACCGACAGCTTTTGTTTTTTGTATTGACTTTTTACTCACGAAGGTTTTATTGTAGCCTAGTTACAGTAACGAGACTAGCGTGAGTTCATCTGCCCTCTTTGTATCGTTCCCAGTCAGGTGCTGCGTGTTTTAACGCACACACGTCTCGGCTCAGCGATGTGTGTGTTTTAACGCACACACATCCCAGCTCAGCGGTGTGTGTGTGTTTTAACGCACACACATCTCGGCTCATCTGTGTGTGTGGAGCTCGGGCATCGCTGTACAAAATCCCAGCATGTGAATAGAGATGCAAATACAGGGGGCTGGGTTTTTGCTCTAAATGTTAATGATAAATAACAGAACGCATTTTTTCCTCTTTACATTTTGTGAATTCATGATTATTCTGCGGGCCAGACTAAAAGCTTTGGCGGGCCGGATGTGGCCCGCGGGCCACCAGTTGACGTTGGCTGATGTAGGGTGACCAGACCTCCCGGTTTCACCGGGACAGTCCCGAGTCCCGACAAAAGCTGTGTCGGGATGCTAAAATATCCCGGTTTACACCAACCACTATGAAATTGTCCCGGTTGTCAGCGATTACATAACCGACGTTGTCTTATTATAGCCCGATCATTAACTAAACCCATGTAGAAAGACTAATAAAGCATGCAGTGTATGATTTTAACAATGTGTGTGTGTGTGTGTGTGTGTGTGTGTCAGTCAATCGTAGCAGTCTGCGTCTGCATAATCTGGGCAGCCAGCGTTACAATGTCTATTTGTAAACATTGTTGCAACGCCTCTTCTCGTTTTAATCAGTCTTTTGCTGACACCTGTGTTAAATTTTACAGTTGGCTTTCAGCTAACAAATTGGTTCAATTCACACAACAAATATACGTTATAGAATGATGTTCTTGCCCGCCAGCCAGTAGTTGTGACGTCACATGCAAAGTATGAATTATATGGTGAGGTAAATATTTGTGATAGCAAATGATCACCTTCACTGCAAATGTGCTCATATCTAAATAAAAAGTAAGGACAATATCAATACTAAAGCAACCGAATAAGAATCAATCAATTTTTTAAAACATTAGAATTTTACATTCACACATAAAGAAAGTGTAACTTGTATTTTTTGTGTGAGCCTGCCTTAAATATCTGCTACCAGCCTGGGCCTTTGTGTAATCACACAGGCCACAGCAGTAATAACCAGACAATGAACCAGCCATTAAAATATGAAAGCAATAATCAACTGCACTCCCATGCTGTGAGCCCAGATTACACTGCTGCGCCTTACTAGAGAGGCATCATTACTCCCACATCGTACTGAGTCCTTAAAACTAACATGTAACAAATAGATGTACAACTGCTTTATCAACCTTTATTTAGCTGAGGAGTGCTGACTGAGCACGCTTGCACTTTACCAGGTTAACGTTTTTTTTTAAATAACTGGAGCTTTGACCGTGAGCTGCCACAAACACTGAAATGACTTTTCGGTCAACTTTTAATTTTTTCACAAATGTCCATCCCGGCTGCAAACAGGGCACACAGACAAGCTCACAGAGGGAAACTAATCTCCATATACAGTCCTAGATCAATTCTGCTGCACAGTGCCAACAGCAGACTGGGATTCAGTGAACAACACTGACGTTTTTAAAAAAGCGATAAAAGCCTTCAATATCCCAGTCATAGAGGGACAATCTCAAATGACAAATGAACCTTCACATTAACTGTGCAGATTAGAGTGCCAAAGGGAACAGTGTGGATTTACTCACCCAGAATTTCATCAAAGATTTTGTACAGCCCAGGAACGTAGGTGATTTCCCTCTGGTTCATTCCTATTTCTTCATCAAAAACCCACATTTGCTAAAAAAAAGAAAAAATAATAATAATAATAATTATAATAATAATAATAATAATAATAATAATAATAATATAGAAAGAATTTTAAGTTCAGGGTGGAACACTCATTGGTAGCAGTGACCATAAAAACAACAAAGTTAAGAGTATGCAAATAAGCAGATAGGTAAACATAGTCACGTGTAAGCTTATTAGCAGTAATAGATTAACTAGTTTAAAGGCTGCATTAAAGTCATGTGATGAACTTACCAGACTGTTCACGCAGTTCTATTTTCCTTAACCCACTTAAGCGTGTTTTACAGTAACCGCCGTGAAATCGCCGTGACTATTTATACCTGCGCTGGTGGTCGCGACACCAGTTGCAGTCTTCTCCTGAACAGAGGTGGCGCTAATGAGCAAAGGCTACCGACGTTGCTCTTTCTACGGACTAGAAGAAGAAGAAAAAGTTAAACAACGGCAGAACTGGCAGCAGCATTGCCGTCAATGCTTCGATTTGATTCAATGAGCTACTTCATCAGATTAAGCCTTTCATTCACCATAAAAGAGCTCATCTTAACCCAGTAAGTTTACAAGACAGACTTGCAGTCACTCTGAGAGTCCTGACATTCGGTTGACAGCGAACTCATTCAGGCCTCCTGTTTCCGCTTTGTCGTGCGCCACTGAAAAAAAGAGCTGTTCGCGACCTCGGCACGCGCGCCATATATCAGACGCGCCGGCCGAATATTACGTAATTTTGACGTCACGATGTCGTGCGCCACCTTGGATGCGTCTAGTGTAAAAAAAACTTTAGTCACTATATCCACATTACTGATAATTATTTATCTAAAATCTCATTGTGTAATGATTTTGTGAAAGCACCAATATCGTCGTAATATTGACAGAGGTTTTTGGTTAAAAATGTCATGACATTTGAGTTTCCCCCATATCGCCTACGGCTTAACGATTAATCGTTTTCAAATCGAGATTGCAATTTAAAAGAATGCGATTAGCTAATCGTGAAGACCACGATTAATCAAATGTGCAATATTTAGTTGAATGTTTGATATAACATTTTTAATTCCTCTTTTTATTATTATATTTACCGTTTTTTTTTTTTTTTTTTAAATGCTGGAATAATGTTACCAGAGATTGGTTACAGAAATGTCCTATTTTCAGTGGATTTTAAATTTATTATACAGTACAGGCCAAAAGACACCTTCTCATTCAATGTGTTTCTTTATTTTCATGACTATTTACATTGTAGATTCTCATTGAAGGCATCAAAACTATGAATGAACACATATGGAATTATGTACTTAACAAAAAAAGTGTGAAATAACTGAAAACATGTCTTATATTTTAGATTCTTCAAAGTAGCCACCCTTTGCTTTTTTTGATAACTCTGCAAACCCTTGGTGTTCTCTCAATGAGCTTCATGAGGTAGTCACCTGAAATGGTTTTACCTTCACAGGTGTGCTTTGTCAGGGTTCATTAGTGGAATTTTTTCCCTTATAAATAAAAAAGCAAAGGGTGGCTACTTTGAGGAATCTAAAATATAAGACATGATTTCAGTTATTTCACACTTTTTTGTTAAGTACATAATTCCATATGTGTTCATTCATAGTTTTGATGCCTTCAGTGAGAATCTACAATGTAAATAGTCATGAAAATAAAAAGGAAACTCATTGAATGAGAAGGTGTGTCCAAACTTTTGGCCTGTACTGTACATGTTTTTAAATCGCAAATCGAATAGCAATCGCAACATCTGGAAGAAAAAAATCACAATTAGATTTCTTCCCCCAAATCGTTCAGCCCTAACAGTGAGTCTCCCAAAGGCAGAAGGAATAGCAAATGCGTCAAGCTTTGTGTATTTATATATCTTAACTAGTTCTGATCACACCTGTGAAGAAAACAGTACTAAAATATTGAGTAGTAGACCGATTACCAGAACCATTTTCCCTAGAGAAATGTCCAGCGGTCCTGTTGTAACATAATGCCAATATGTAAAACATTAGCACTTTTCATGAACTACAGTGTATTTCTGGGGGCTCTGAAGTCTATCCTAAGGCTGCAAGATATGAGGAAAATATGCGATAACGTTGTTGAATATCAAAGCAACATTACTTGCGATAAATAAACAGATATTAAAGTGTACTCAGTTCTGCATTTCTGCTGCTTTCAGTATTTGCTAAAATTCAACAAATTTGTTGTTCGAATTTAAAATGAATGAAAGAAAATTATTTCCAACATTCTTTTATTGAACAAACTGAACATTGAATTGAATAAAAAAGGCACCACTTAAAAAGACGATTATTAAGTGCAGTTTTCTACTGATATTTTCTATAGTGTCTTTTGTGATATGTTGCAGCCTTTTGCTATGTGTTTGCTGCGCCGGGTGATATTGCAATGACGATAGAAATTATACATTGTGCAGCCCTAGTCTATCCTCAACAATGGAAGGCACTTTCCTCTGGACTCACCTGAGTGATGGGCTCCACGGTGCCGATGTACGTGTCTGGACGGAGAAGAATGTGCTCGAGCTGGGTCTTCTTCTGGTACACTCTCTCCACAGACAACTTGGAACCGGCCTTGTCTTTCTTGGCCCCTTCCATCTTGCCAGTATCACCTCTGCCATTCGCAGCCTCCTGTTTGGCAGAATTTTTTCTGTTATTAATACACATATAACTATGTATGTACCTTCATAAAAAAATTACTTTGATTATCTGTGGCCACTGCCAGGGGAACGCTGTGGACCTCTGTGGCTTTGTTATTTACACACAGTGTAATTACACACAGCGGGAAAGTCACCGGACGACACAATCGCCTGAACTTAGTCATATTGAGAAATACACATAAAGTTGTGTGGAGATGATAGTCTTGATTAGCTTTGTAGCAACTCATTTGGAAATGGCTTGAATGTAACGGACGTTCATTAATATCAAAAAGTTCTGCACTTAAGCTTTAATACTGAAGACTTTAAGTCTTCTATCTCTGTATTCCATAAGACTGTAATATTTGTAAAGGTTAATTATCAAGTTCGAAATGTTATTGAGCATAAGATGTGAGATTTCGGTAATATTTAAAGGCAATTCATTATTATTATGATGTACCTAATAGACTTTAACATTAATATGCCAGACAAAAAAAGAAACCTTTACTTTAAGGAAGGAAAACAAAAATTTCAATCACAACATCAAATTTATTTCTTTATTTTTATTTCTAACAAAAAAACAAACAATAAAATATTAAGTGTGTAGCAACATACCAAAAGGAAAAGCAATATCTATGAAGTGTTACAAACAATATGTTCAATCTGTCCGAAAAGGAGTGGGACGAAGCCGAAGCTTGTAATTGTTCACACCCCTCATTCAACTTTAAATAGTTCCTGTGTATATTATATATTTTGTATAGCAAAATAGCAAAATCTACATAAAAAAACATGTATAATTTTAAACACCTACCAAACATTTTAAAATTTTGCACCAAACAACCCATTACCCTAATGACCCACCCCAGAACAATCGGTATACTAACCCACCCTCACAATTGTTTTTACAACTTTTTAAACTTTTGTATAATGTTTTAGCACCTAGTCCAAACCATTCCACAAACTCACCTCCCAGATCGTGATGCACATGCTAATTAACAGTGTAGTTAGGCTAGGAGTTGAACATGCGTCACAAATTGCACCACAAATGTATTTAATGCAACTTTAATTTTCACTGGATCAGATGAAATTTTCAATAATATCAATGTTCCACAAATTTGCAATTCTTTACCGTCACAACGTGTGTTTGTAGGTACTGTATCTCAACGGAGGTATATACTGGCTATTTCTAGTGTCGAACCCCTACGCCATTGAAAAACCATGCTCAATGGCAATAGTACACATCTCCCAAAGCATACTTCAAGATGTGCATAAGTTAGACAAGTTCAGTTAAACACGTAACATCAGTAGTACATTCGCTTCAAAGTGATTTACTAACTTAGGCACAGCGAGTTCACTTCTAATGTTCCTCACCGGTCAACACTGGGACCTTTAGACACCAGTGGAACCATAGGAGACTCACCGAGAGAACATGAATTTATACCGTAATAATAACAGTGCACCCAATGTTTGTTATAAACTGCGTTGTATTGTTTACTGAACATTGGTAATTGATTAACAAGGTAAAGCTCAATTAGTTTTCTCCGTTTAGTTTGATTCCGTCTTTATTTTTAAGGTTGTTAACGTTATGAACTGTGGTCCCGGGGTCCTCGTAATGAGAAAAGACGTTAGGAGTCACTGCTTGCGGCTTTTTAGTTGTTAAATTTGTAAAAACCGTTCCTGCATCAGGGGTAACGCTAGGGCCTTTAAAACCCTGTCAGAATTTAAACCGAGCCCACAGCTGACCGCTCTTTAACAAGCGTTACGTTAAATCGGATAGGAGAATAAGATTTAGCTAACGTTAAAGGCGAGCGTAAGCTTTTAACGGACACCGTTGCACTGTGCTAAGGTGAATAAAACACTTTTAGGCGTTACAAAAGCAGTTAGATGATAAATCTGTAAATGAGTTATCGTTAGTTAGTGGTTAGTAGACACACTAACTTACCATCCACGAAAGACCCCCGCTTCCTGCTGCGCCGTTGGACATCTTCCTTTGTGATCCTAATGTTTTGTGATTTCACCTCGCAAAATGTCTTCAATTCCAGTGAGATTAAATACCTTTAGCATAACAAATGTCTCAGTTACTAAAAGGTACCCAAACCTGTTTATCGTCCATGTTCTTTCTCCGTTTGCTTAAAGGTAATCCTTTGAATGTATCAAAACAAGCAAGAGTAGGGGAGTGTATCGCGGCTATTGTTAAAATCGACAAGCGGAGGCACAGTAGGCCTAAACTTCCAACAAAGATGCTAACCGGGCTACTTGCTGCCAAATAAATACTGTACAAAACGCGCGCATTAAATAAGACTTACAATTTCATGTGAAAACTCAAGAGAATAAAATAGGAGTTTAACTAAAATGCTCTCAAAACGATGCCCATTTCACATTTCATTTAGAAACAAAACGCTTAGCTAGCAGCAGCAACCGCTGTCCGGCTCCGCCATCTGCAAGATAGACGGCGAATCGCTTCGCAGATAAACCGACCAATCAGGTGGCTGCTTTTTCGAAGGCACCGGTACTTTGACCAATACGAAAAGCCAATATTTTAGTGACCTATGGTATTTGTTTGACGCAAGATGGCGGCAAAAACTAGCTTCATCATTGTAAGACTTGACCGTTCTCTTAATACATCCATGGACTAGACCCGTTATCTTGATACATCAAGGTATAATGTAATGCATACATTGGCGTAGCCACTACCAGACTGCAAAAATATCTTTATTATACCACCAGATATTTCCTAACATTCAGCACTTTCCACCACACTAACAGCACTCAATTTATAATTATACACATGGATGTAACTGGGCATGGAAAGGTGAACAAATTCCATAGCCAAAAATAAATGGCACAATTGTTTATTACTAGCATTATTGGAGCAACCTGAGCTGACAAGGACATTAACCTCAGTTTGCTGTGTGGAATGTCTCCATGTATCACAAATTACAGACACATTCACAGTGAAGGGCACATTTTACAAACGCTATATCTATATCTTTAAAACCCTTTTTATTGTATACTGCATGTCTTATTTGTTATTTTGCTAGCAGTCAAATGTTTAAAATGTGTTATATCTGTTCTCTGTGATAGGAATAAAATCCATGCTTCATTCATGTATCATTAGGCCATGCATATTCAATCATCCTGGCAGACTGACAAATTAAAATATTGCACCGATTTGTCATCATACAAAACTATCATCCAAACAATAAGCTCGGAACTTTTCAAAGCAGTTATTGAGTTAGTTGTCAAACGAGGGACCCGATTATGTTAATTAAAACAACTGTTAAGCATTGTCTAAGTGGATGAGGATTTCAAATGAAGACTCCTCCGTCTCCTTCAAGCTTTGTCTAAAGAGCTGAGAGTGTTGCCATGACGTTTCCTCTTCTCCACCACTGAGTCCTGCTACAACAGTGAACTCTGAGGAGCCGGATAGACTCTGGAATGACTGCATCTTCCCATCTGAAGGTTCAAACACAGGAGAGGAAATCATTAGGAGGGATTCATGTCACACAATTACATTAAGAGTATTTGATCAGAACATATATTACATAACCATACCTCCAGAGAACTCTGTAGTAATCTGGCCTGCCTGCAAGTGCCAGCAGACTTTCCCAGAGTGGAAGGTCTGGCTACTGGCCATGATCGAGACAGACTTTATCTTCGTTCCTGCCGGAGCAAAGTCAAACTTCCAGCTAATTTTTCCCATAGAGGAACCTTCTGTTCGAGCTATGTACACCTGAAGAAAGAAATACAATTTTTAGAAGTAACTGGGAGTTACTGTAAACATTTCTCACACACACACACACACACGGTCGAAAGTTTTAGAACACCCCAATTTTCCCAGGTTTTTATTGAAATTCATGCAGTTCAATGTTTTATTGTACTCTGAAATGAAAGAATAGAACAAATGAACAATTTTTTAAAAAAAAATCATGGAATCAATTTATAAACCAAAATGTATTCTAAATTTTTGACTCATCAAAGTAGCCCCCTTTGGCAGATATAACAGCTGAACTCACTCGTGGCATTCTTTCTACAATGGAAATCAAATATTCTTTAGAATGTTCTTCCCAACTCTGTTGCAGAAGTTCCCATAAATGTGTGGCACTTGTAGGTTGCTTTGCTTTCACTTTTCTGTCCAGTTCATCCCAAAGGCGCATACCAGAGGGTACTGCATGGCGCTGCAAAATGTTGTGGTAGCCGTTTTGGTTTAGGGCGCCTTTTCACTCAGACCATCATGCTTCCTCCTTTATGTTTGACAGTTGATGTCACACACTGAGGAACCATCCTTTCGCCTACTGCGTGATGAACCGAAGATTTGAAATTTTGATTCATCAGTCCATAGCACCTTCTTCCAGTCTTCAGCAGTCCATTGACGAGGTTTCTTGGCCCAGTCAAGCCTCTTTTTCTTATTCTGCATCTTAGCAATGGCTTTCTTGCTGCAACTCGACCTATCAAACCTGCAGTTCTAAGTCTTATCTTTACAGTTGAAACTGAGACTTGCTTATTACGACCACTATTAAGCTGTGCTTGAAGCTGTTGTCCTCTGAGCCACCTATCACGCAAGCTGTTGACTCTCAGAAACTTGTCTTCTGATTCTGTTGTGGCTTTGGGTCTGCCAGACCTCTTCCTGTCAGAGTTCCCCCCAGTTTCTAAGTGCCTTTTGATGGTGAAGAATACTGTACTCACAGACACCTTGACTTTCTTTGCAATTTCTCTGTAGGAAAGACCAACATTCTTAAGTGTTATGATGGTCTAACTCTCTTCCATTGTTAATTGCCTTTTTCCCGCCATTTTTATAGCAACACACTACTTTCTGCAGTACAATACTGTTCAAATAATGCTCACGAGGGTATGGTACCACAGTGTGTTCCAACAATAATTTTATACAAACAGAGGGGGTTGTAAGTAATCCAGACAAGTTGGAACACCTGTGGGAATTGGTAGCACCAACTTTCAAAGCTTCATCAACCTCGATCGCTGCAGAACAGCTTTACGTTTACTTTACACTTTTTACATGTCTTATATTTTAGATTCTTCAAAGTAGCCACCCTTTGCTTTTTTTGATAACTCTGCAAACCCTTGGTGTTCTCTCAATGAGCTTCATGAGGTAGTCACCTGAAATGGTTTTACCTTCACAGGTGTGCTTTGTCAGGGTTAATAAGTGGAATTCTTTCCCTTATTAATAAAAAAGCAAAGGGTGGCTACTTTGAAGAATCTAAAATATAAGACATGTTTTCAGTTATTTCACACTTTTTTGTTAAGTACATAATTCCATATGTGTTCATTCATAGTTTTGATGCCTTCAGTGAGAATCTACAATGTAAATAGTCATGAAAATAAAAAGGAAACGCATTGAATGAGAAAGTGTGTCCAAACCTTTGGCCTGTACTGTGTGTGTGTGTGTGTGTGTGTGTGTGTGTGTGTGTAAACGTACCATCTGCCAGTCATCCTCCACCTTTCTGAAGACTGACTCCTTCCTCCACACACACCGATCCCAGCTCGGAATGACCTCAGAGTTGTTGGACACTCGACAGTACTGGTCTTTGGCGGCATTGTAGCACACGTGCAGTAACCGGTCGCTCTTCTCTTTCTCAGTAGGAGTAAACACGTAACCTGCAGCCTGACACCACACACACACACACACTTATAATGGGTAAGCTCAATTATAACACCATATAAAATAGAATATACCTGTGTGGAGGTCCCTGTATCAGCCTTTCTTGTCTCCCCCCGTGCCGTCCTCCAGGCCAGAGAGCCAGAGTTGCGTCCACCCAGCTCTCCTGGTTTGGGTTTCTTGGGGGAAATAAACTCCACCAGCTCGACAAGCAGCCTCTCTGTCAGCTCCTTCTTCCTGTCCGAACTCAGGGACTGCTGCCTCTTTGGTATCAGAGCAGATAAAACAGGCTTTACATCAGACTCACCACGGAAAGTAGTCTTTTGCATAGGGTTTAAAGGGGCTACAATTTACCGAGGCATTGAGCCCATTAATGGTGTGCAGCAGCCAGGCCTCCTGAACCCTGGTCCTTCTCGACAAAACCTCTGGATGTTTGCAGGAATACCTCCACGTCACATCAACCACCTGCCAAACACCCACAGACACACAGACACACACACACACACACACACAGACACACACACACACAGACACAGACACACAGACAGACACACACACACACACACTTTGGAATTCATTTCATTTGTTTTAAATTCAACAAGCAATGTGTTTAGAATACTGAAAACAGCAGAAAGGCAGGACTGAGTACACTTTAATACATGAATAATATAATAATACTTTTTACTCTTTATATACTATATATATATAATACTCTTTTTTACGCGAGCAATATTGTTGTCACGATATTCAACAAAGTTATTGTGTACTTTCCTTCCTTATACCCTGCAGCCCAAAGAGATCGACTAAAACATTGTTGGTTTATAATCTGTAGTGTAACATTCTTTGTCATCTAAGGACATGATACTTTTACTTTTTTTTTTTTTTTTAACTGGCCCCAGAAATCACAAAAATGTAAAAAAAAAATATAAAGTAAAACTAAAACAGGACTGATACCAGTATAGATTTTAACAACTGATAGTAGTAGCAGTAGTAAAAGCTGTAGTAGTAGTACTAGTAGTAGTAGTATGTAGTGTCCATTTGCCTGACCTGGTCCTTAGAGAAAGCCAGAACGTAGGCCAGTTTCTTTCCCCAGCCAACCTCATACAGTAGAGGCTTATCACAGCCGTTCTCACAGGAGTCACAGTGCAGCCAGCGGCGCTGAGACACCGAGTAAATCTCTGTCCACACGTGGTCTGAAACATCACACAGAACCATACACATTTTCACCCAGCCTTTTATAAACTTATACTAGGGCTGTTTAATGAAAAAAAAACAATAGTGATTTTCCTGCCAAACATAGGGCTGGGCATCGTTCAAAATCTTTCGATCCGGTGCCAATTTCAATACCTCAGTTTCGATGCCGGTTCCTAACGGTACTTTTTTCGATACCATATGTTTTAAAATCCATTTCAACATCAACAAAATTCCATTAAACACAAAGATTTTATTTTCCACCTTAATTGTGAATCAAAAGTTATCAAAATTAAAGAATTCTGGTAAAACTGCTCACTCAGAATAAAATTATTAAAAGTGCCTTGCAAGTCAGTCAGTCAGTCATCAGGGCAGAGAAAACCACTGTTGTGCCTGCTTGTCTAAGAGGAAGTGTTACGTCAACAGCACAGCGACCACTTTCAGCTCGCTATTAATATCATATTGCAGCAAACGCTGTCTGCATGAAGTTTTGAAAAACTGTAACCACACTTGAAACCACTTTATCGGCATCGCCCTGACTTCAACAAAACTGCAGACAGTTTACTCCGTCCGCACACGGAGAGGCCGTGTGTGTGTGTGTGTGTGTGTGTGTGTGTGTGTGTCGGAGCTCCGCTCTGTGTCAATATGCAGAGACGCTCAGACACTTTTGGAGCCAAAATTTGGCACCGAAAGATGATTAATAATAACAACAACAAAAACAACAACAACTAGAACCGCAAGCAGTTATGACGGGGCCCAAGCCTCCGATGCCAGTCGCCCCCGACGCCCCGGAGAGCTGCGCCAGTCGCCCCCGATGACCCGGGGAGCTGCGCCAATGTGGGACCTGAAGCATTACGGGGGGGGGGCAAACGTTGGTGAATATCGAGAGGTTTGATGCAGAAGGTCTGCGGTACTCTGCCATTGCAAATGTAGTGGTTAACAGTTATCTCCATGCATATACAGACTACCTTTAACAATTCTCTTCAATAAACACACTTCTTAACCCCCATGACCACAGGGGACAGCAGAGAGAAATGAGAGAGTGACTGAGAGGGTGGAGGGGGGCAGGCAGGTGTAGTGTAAAGCAGGGGAGGTGGTCAGGTTGTTGTAAATGGTGTCATAGGCGCAGATTTATTTTTTCGTCCGTGGGTGCTCACAGGCGCAAGCCCTTTAAAAAAAAAGTAGTAAAAAATTGTTTGCATTTCAGAACCTTAGGAAATGGACAGCGTCCGATGCGAATACACACGCCTATTAACTCGATAATTTAGCCGTAAAGTAGGCTTTCAACTCAGAACAGCGCCACTTCTCACAAATACAGATAGGATTGGAGATGAAAAGATTAACTGGCACGTTGAAGCAGCTTTGTGGGAAATTAAGAATCAATGACACCAACATAACCAATCACACTATGACAGACGCTCCACTCAGCACCAACTGCAATGTTTAATTGCACGGTATCGGCGCCTATGAATGTTGTTGATTTTGGATTGAAAAAGTGGGAGAAAAGAGTTACATTTGTTCACTCTGAAGGTTGTAGAAACTTTGTCAGGTGGGTTAAGAAGTTTGTTTATTGTAGAAAACCAGGGGAGCATGCATAACAAAACGTAACGGTAGGAGGTAAACATCAGTAATTATTGAGACGTGTGAGCTGCAAGGTCTGTGATACATTCCCATTGCAAATATTCCATTAAAATTGATTAACGGGGCCAAAACACTTAGGCTATACGTTTATTATAGCACCCCCTAATGGCCAATCTTTGCCAAATTTGGTACAAATCCTCAGAGCGGCATGCTGAACGAGCAACACATCTACAGTTCTATATATTTGGAGTCATCCAGTGCAAAAACAAACATATTGAACATTAAAGGACAAACTATTAACATTTCTTACACACAGTGTATCAATCTTGGATGTAACAGTATGGATTCATTTCACAAAAACCCAAAAAACTCTGGACTCCTAGGCTGGATGCAAAACCTTCTGTAAGGGCTAGGAAGACAAAAAAAAACAGCTTTTAGCTCCAAAAGACCCTAAGTTTCGACTTTTTATAATTATGAGGTTATAAAGTTATGAATCAGAAGTGCCATTTGGCGTTGTATACAACATGCTCGACCTCAGAAAGGGGTTAAAAGGCCCAAACTGGTATATTTTGACGCCCCTTAATGGCCGATCGTCGCCAAATTTGGTACAGAGCCTCAGACCGACATGCCGAACGAGCATCACAAGTTTTGTGTTTATTGCTTTTACTGTGGCAGAGATACTGCAATTGCAAATTTGCCATTTAAATGCATTGAGTTATTGGCGGAAACAAATAAACGTTGCTTGTAGCGCCTCCTAAAGGCCGATCTTTGCCAAATTTGGTATAGAGCATCGTAATGGGATGTTGAACAAGGATCTCAATTTCCTTGTTGATAACATTTAATTTGGCCGAGATATGATACATTTGTGGTAGCTAGCTAGGAAAATTTGTTACAGGGTTTCTGCAGGAATCAGCGAAATCTCATTTCATGCTTTTTCATGCCCTTTTTCATGCCACTTTAAACTAATTTCATGCCCATGTCCAACTGCAGATTAGGGCTGCAGCTATTGATTATTTTAGTAATCGAATATTCTACCGATTATTCCATTGATTAATCGAGTAATCGGATAAGAAATACTTAGTAAGAAATACTTACTAAACAGCAATAGTAAATATTTATTATTGCCGTTTACTAAAAAAAAGGAAACCTGTCGCTTGTATATCAGGGCTCCACACTAACTTTTTGCCTTGGTTGCACTGGTGCGCTTAACTTTTTTTATTTAGGTGCACCAGCACAAAATTTAGGTGCACCCACATTTTTTCTTGCATCGCGGTAACGCTGAATGGCGATACACGATATATAGCTCTGTATTTTTTTACAAAGTGGGCTAAATGTTCAGTTTTAAGTCAAAGCCACTTTTCACAAGCTCTTTTATTAAAACAGATTGTGATTAAAATAAAAATCAAAGACAGGATTTCCTTTACCAGTTTGAAAATATACAGCTGCAACACATTTAAATGAAAGTTATCTAAAATAAATAGCCTAGGATATATATAAAAAATATATATCTGAGAAAGCTCCTTCATAAGCTTTTCAACAACAATAACAGACTGATTAAAAGAGAAAGAGGACGCCCGGATAGCTCAGTTGGTAAATATAGAGGTTTGACTCCGACCTGCGGCCCTTTCCTACATGTCATCCCCCCCCTCTCTCCCCTTTCATGTCTTCATCTTTCCTATCAAAATAAAGGCCGAAATCTTTAGGAAAAAAAAAAAAAAAAAAGAACGACCTAAAGACCGAGGGAGTGCGATGGACTGAAGCATGCTAGGCTACTCAGAGAGTGACGGCTGACTCATTAGCGGCGTTACACCCGTCTTGTGTAGGCTCTGAAATGTCTGTATCGTTGCTGCGCTGCATTTTTATTAACTATGATCAATCAGGCTCCGTCTCTTACACGCTATTACTCAACCAACTGAAGTTAGTTGCAATTAATAACTTCTAATGTGTGTTTCGCCGTGGCGGCCGCAATAACAGAGAGTTACCAGCGGAAACACTGGTACCAACACAGGTTTCCTTCTCATACTTAACAATATACAGCTGTGTTAATAACAATTATAACTGTAGACAAATGTCGGGAGTTTGGACCAGCGGCGCTGTGTCTCTCCATGTTGCAGGTGAGCCGGCCGGTGTGTGAGTGAATGGGGGCGGGGCTGCGCAGAGGAGAGATCCAAACACAGGCACGGCTATCCAGAAGGAATGGGTCATGTACCGCAACATTAAACCATATCGATAGAAACGACATTGCTTCGTTAGTGGAGAGGCAGCGGATGCAAGGACGTTAGGTGCACCGGTGCGACCTAGGAAAAATGTTAGTCGCACCCTTACAAATTTTGGTCGCATTTGCGACCAAATTGGTCGCACTCTCGAGCCCTGTAAAAGACTGGTTTCCTTTTTTAGAAAAAGCAACATTTTTTATTGCCAAATTCCAAGACCCTTAAAAAGAAATACATTACAATAGTACATTTTTGGTGGCCCAAATGTTAATATTTTTCACCCAATTCCCCTTCTTGCCTCTGGCTCTTTACACTAGATATGCAAAAGAGCTGTTCACTGACCAGAGGGTTTACAGCAGGGCTACTCAACTACACTGTTCTGGGGGACACATTTTCAGAAGCCTAATACACAGTGAGGAGCATAGATATATCTATGGTGAGGAGAAAGAATAAAGAATGCATGGTGACATCATTCACGTGCATATTAAGTAGCCATGCTGGGGTGAGGAGCCGCTGTGTCTCCGGCAGCAGCTAAATTTCCAAAGATTAGAACCAAACTAATAAAAAGTTACACTACAAACCGACAGCTTTCATTTTAGCTTGGTAAAACATTGCTATTAGCAGAGTAGCATGCTATAGGCTAGTTGTGTAAACAGCGCAGTGGACGAGAGCAGCAGACGTTAGCTACCTTGTGTCGGGTTAGCTCCTTGGAACGGATGAGTATTCTGGATGGTTTGGTCTGGTTTGTTACAGAGGTGATGTAGCAGCATGTTTGCAGCTTAAAATGATCCCAAACTTTCTGTTGTTTTCTCTCGCCTGTCTTGTCAGTCAGTCTTGTGTTTATGTCTGTTCTTGTGTTGTGTCCGCAGAAGCACACACCTCTTGTGCGCTAGTAATAATCATCCTTGCGGAAGATTTACGACTTCGTGCACCAGCCGTAAAAAAAGGCAATTAAAAGGTTCCTCCTGTCAACCATTACGCTATACTTCTGATCAAAATTAGATTTCGATGTTTATATAATCAAAATAAATCGTGAAAAACAATGGTTTTTATTCCATGAAGTTTACATATTTTTTAATGCCTTTGAACATCGAAGTTCATGCTTTTTCATGCTATTTCAGGCCTGAATTTTCACAAAATCTATTTAATTACTTTTCATGCTTTTTAATGACCCGCGGAAACCCTGTGTTAGGTCGTCAAATACGCATAGTTAAACGTAGCAAAATTCTTTGTACAACTTTTGGTCAGGTCTATCTGGAGATGCTATCTACAAGGTTTCGTGCAGATCGGTCGCACGGCCTAGGACGAGTTTGAAAAAGTTGGTTTTGCGCATTGCCTGTATCATGTGATTCAGCTTAATTCAAGGAACACATGGATGTAAGAATTTCTAATGTGCGATGTGTAATGTGGGAGTTAAAGACAAAAAAACATTATAGCGCCACCTAGTGGTCCACATGTGTAATCTTTGGTAGGTGTGGCCCATGACCCATTGACTATCTAACCTGTAAATTTAAAGTTGTTCACATTAGTGAAAGTGTTAAATTTAGACATGGGTCCCATAGGCCACGCCCACTTTGACCCCTCAGTACCCTACTCTAGGTTTGGCCTCAGGATTGGCCAAATATGGTACCCATCAAATTTTTTATAAATCGGATGAACCGTTCATGACATATGAAACGCGTGGGGGACCTCCATAGGATCATGCCAAAGAAGAATCTAAAGTTTGGCGTTGATAGCATTTATTTTGGCCGAGTTATGGTTATAGTTGGTGTTTTCATAGTTAGCTACACAATTTAGTTTGTGCGTTATATGCGCAATTTTTAATCGTATAAAAATTCCTTTGATAAGTTTTTGTCAGGTCAATCTGGAGATGCTACAGTCCAAGTTTTGTGCAGATCGGTCGCACAGTCTAGGAGGAGTTCGAAAAAGTAGGTTATTGATAAATCGCAATTTTTCACACATGAAAATCTAGGCGGAAATGGGCGTGGCCTATATCACGTGATTCAGTTGGATCCAGGGAACACACTACAGGGCTGTCAACGAATATTCTTAATTCGAATATATATTCAAATTGTTTTTAAAAAACGAATTTCGAAGGTGAAAATTAATATTAGCGCGGCTGAAAGCCGTTACATACTGGACGCAGCCCAGCTCGCTCATACAAATGTGACATCATGAGATCGCCGTGACTATTTATACCTGCGCTGGTGCTCGCGACACTAGCTGCAGTCTTCTCCTGAACAGCGGTGGCGCTAATGAGCAAATGCTACCGACGTTGCTCTTTCTACGGACTAGAAGAAAAAGGTAAACAACGGCAGAACTTGAAGCAGCATTGCCGTCAATGCTTTGAATTGATTCAATGACCTACTTCGTCGGATCAAGCCTTTCATTATAAATCGGACGCGCTGGCCAGATATTACATCATTTTGACGCCACGATGTTGTGCGCCACCTTGGATGCATGCGCAACCAGATGTTCGAATAGTTTGAATATTCTGTGTTTTTTTAGAGGGAATATTCAAACGTAATTTTTGAGCAATTTTGACAGCCCTAGAACACACAGATCTATGGTTTTTGAATGTCGGGTGTACGGTGTGGGAGTTATAGGGCCAAACGCGTTCTTTCTGCTATAGCACCAACTAGTGGTGGGAAGTGGGTCAATTATTGCGCCTGAGGTCCTTGCAGAGTTTTGGACCAGTCCTGAAAATGGCAACCCCCCACCATGTACGGTTTAAAATTTATTTTAATTTTTAAGACGCTATCTAGCCTCATATATCGATATGTTGCCTAGCCCTAATCCTAATGCATGTATATGAAAGTCATGTGTGAAGCTACCAATACAATTAGTATTCAATATCTTACATTTGTACTATTTTAATGAAAGGATATTTCAAATTGGTTCATTGCCGGAAATTCCACCAGATGTCCTTCTTTCCTGCCAGATGTCCCTCCCCTTCCTCTTTCTTTGTGTTGGCGTTCTAAAATCCGGTGGATTTATGAGGACTATGGCTAACTGCTCCTCATACCTCTGCAGGGTAAATCCAGCTAGCTAGACAATCTGTCCAATCTGAGTTTTTTGTTGCATGACTACTTTTGAACGTACATGTCTTCCCGAGGCTATTTTGCAGAGGCACCGCTGCAGCGCTGTGGAAGAAGGTCTGGCAATGTGAGAGTAGGTAAACAGCAGCTCTTTCAGGCAATGATAGGTAGGTTTCACTGCTGAGTACAGTTCTCCCAACACACTCAGAAACCGAAACAGACCTCTCTGCTGAGATATCTCTTACATAAATAATACACTGAGTGTGAAAGTTCGTTCTTGATCTTAGAAAACAGCAGTTCGCAAAACATCTCAACCCATGACCACTTTTTCAGAGCTTTCAACCACATCTTTCTTAGCGAATGGCGTTTGCTCAGTTGTTAGTCCTCAGGAAATATCTTTCATCAGTCATGTCATATCAGGAAATAGTGACGTATTAGATTGTGTCAGAGCCCAAGCGACATCTTCAAATGCCTGGTTTTGTCTAGTCTCGCATTGCCAGACCTTCCTCCACAGCACATTGGAGGAAGGTCTGGCTATTCTACATAGCATTCCAGGATGGGAGAAAAACATGCTCTGGTTTATTGGCATTTCTTTAAACCAATCACAATTGTCTTGGGCGGTGCTAAGCACCGGACAGAGCCACCGTGCCTCTGCTAAATAGCCTTGGGAAGGAACTTGTTTTGGTGGAATGTAGGGCTGTGCAATTAATTGAATTTCAATTTCGGCTCCCAACGATCACCAAAATAGTATTATCGAGAAAAAACGATTATTTTGCCATGTTCTGTTTTGCAAGAACACTCTTATTTTGTCTTGTGTTCTGAATGACACGCGCATGCGCACATCCGCACGCACACATCCGCCCCTCCCGAAGCCAGTCAGGGAGGCAAGTCGTGTGCATATCATCCACTGGAATTTAAAAACTCAGCGCGAGTAAAGATGGCAGCAGCATTTGGTGAGCAACAAAAGGCAAAACCAACTCAGTTGTCTGGGAACAGCTAACGTTAGCTAACCCTGCGGTCCCTCTGCCTTTGACCCCCCCGCTGTAGTATACCGTCTATAGACGTATTCCCCCGACACGCTGTATTCACTTACTGTTTAAAACTTTTTCCAGCTTAGTGGGGGTGCATAGGCATACTGCTCAAAAACAACATGAAAAAACATAGTAATGTTCCCTCAGCATTTAGTTTTGTTGTTAAACTGTATGTAAATGAGCAGGGACGTTAAATCACCTGTTTCACGTAACGTTACTCTAAGGTACTGTCTATGTGCTGGATTTTTCCTAAGGTTAGCTAGCAAATAAGCCCACTGACAGCGACATTATTGAGATATTTTGGCACAATGTTTCGTAATGACAGTAGTAGTGGTCATAGTGTGTGAACATGTGATGGGAGATGCACATTGTGTTACGTCTGTGGAACTGTTCATTAGCTGTGTAACGTTATGTGTGATATCTGTAAAGCTGAACCAACTCACAGTAGTAAAACAGATTTTATTCTGATCCAAAGACTCTTTCTGTGAGATAAAGGACACCAACAGATGATACCCTGGACACTATCCATTATATCCAAATGTTAATGAGTAATCGTGTCAAATAATCGTGATTTCAATATTGACCAAAATAATCGTGATTATTATTTTTTCCATAATCGAGCAGCTCTAGTGGAACGTGTAGCTTTAAAAGTCGTTCAACAGAAAAATCAGATTGGAGAGATAGTCTTGCTAGCTGTCTGGATTTACTCTGCAATGATCTGAGGAGCAGTTAACCATAGTCCTCAGAAATCCAGAGTTTAGAACACCAACACAAAGAGAGAGGAAGGTGACGGACATCCGGCCGAAAAGGACATCCTGCGGAATTTCCGGCGGCAACAGAGCAATCCCAGAAGTGGAAGGTCGTGGATATAGACTGTTTTGTCTGACCAACAGTTCAAAACCCAAATATATCCAGTTTACTATAATAAAAGACTAGGAAACAGGGAAATATTCACCTCTGAGATGCCAGAACAAGAGAATTTTGGTTTATTTTTTAAAAAAAAGTTTATATATATTGGAAGATATATTGCCCAGCTCTAGTTGCAGATTCATTTTCTGCCGATCAACTAATCGATTAATTAACTAAACATTAAGAGCTGCAAAGATTAATCCATTAGTTGTCAATTATTTAATTAATTGCCAACTATTCTGATAATCGATTAATCAGCTTGAGTTAAAAATTCTCTGATTCCAGCTTTGTTAAATGTGAATCATTTCTAGTTTCTTCTCTTTTCTGTGACAGTAAACTGAATATCTTTGAGTTGTGGACAAACCAAGACATTAGAGAATGTCATCTTGGGCTTTGGGAAACACTGATCCTCATTTTTCACCATTTTCTGACATTTTAGAGCTAACTAATCCATTCATCCAGAAAATAATCAAGAGATTAATCAGCAATGAAAATAATCGGTGGTTGCAGCTATACATTTTTTTTTAATATAAAAAAAGCTATAAAGTAGACCTTGAATTGAGATTTATTTTTTTAATCAAAATAACAATGGTATTCAGGACGCCTAACAGGGGTGTGCAATTAATCAAAATTGTAAGCGCGATGATGATTTTGGTTCCTATAAATCAGAAAAACAGATTGAGAGAAAAAAAATATTTTGCGTATTACATTTAGCAAGAAAACTCTTATTTTCAAAAATTTCAAACAGCAAAAGTATTAAGGTGTTAAAGTTCAACGAATGCTACATCTTTCCAAAAGACAACGAGTAATTGTGTTAAATAATGATTTCAATATTGACCAAAAATAATCGTGATTACAAATTTTTCCATAATTGAGCAGCCCTAGCGCCTCATCAACAACATTTCCTCCTAATATGTCAAACACAGGCGTGCAAGTAAACTGCTGAACAGAAAATCGAATCAGTGATGCAATAGTGCCTTCCATTTGTACTCGGAAGTCGGATTTTCCAAGGTCAAAGTCGGAAACACGCCCCCTGACCTTTGATTTCCGAGCTCGGAACTCGGACAACCAATACCCAGAGCTCAAAATCCAACATATCTGCCCCGTGCATTAACAGCAGTGAAAGCTGTAGTAATATACAGTTAAAAGCACTTCTGTGTTATTTGTATCTCACTAAATCGTACACGCAGCACTGTCCGTATTCTATCTGTGGACATGTTGCTATGGTGTTTGTATGCACAAAAAACTGTGTAATGCATTGTTATCAACTGGCATTGCTAACAATGGCTAACCTGGCTAGAGCTAATGAAAACAATGAAAATCAGACTTGTAAATGGGACGCATTCAACTAGGTTTGACATCATTCCCAGCTCTGGGTTCTGAGTTCCAAGGTAAATGGAACGCCACATTTGTCTGTCAGGAACATACCTGTGCTGTCCCAGATATATCTGGCCTCAAGGCCCAGGGCTCTGCAGCACAGCGTGAAACAGTTAGCCCACTCTCCGCAGCGCCCCCTCCTGGTTTCAAGAAGCTTCTCAGGATTGTTGTACCTGGTATTAAAAATACAGAGAAATTCATTATTCTCTGTGTTTTGTGGTCAAATTCATTCATATTCTTTATGACTGTTTGAAGGAAAAATGTTTTACTCCTTACCATTTTGAATTTGTTAAAGGGTAACTTAGTTTTTTTTGTGTCTACATGACTGATGGGAACAACAATCTTTGAAATTGGGCCAGTATTAAGAAGTGAAACAAGCTGCAGTGTAACATTATTGGGCAATTGTGCAACTTTGATTTACACCCACAAAAGTGCTTGTTTTTCCACTGACAGGGTCAGATTATTATTTTAAGTGTCTGGCAGCATTATGGAAAGGCTCCCTACAAAAGGTCAAACTTTGTGTTAAAGAGTTAGATGGAGGTTCTTTGATGGAACTATGAAAAATCGTTTTCACTAAACCCACCAGATTCCATTTAAAGAAACACGCCGACTTATTGGGAATTTAGCTTATTCACCGTAACCCCCAGAGTTAGACAAGTCGATATATACCCTTCTCATCTCCGTGCGTGCTGTAATGCTGCCTGACGGCTCCAGCGGCATCAGGCCAGCACAGAACATACAGGTGAATGGTTCCAGTAATCCTACTGCTCCCAATAAGTGACAAAATAACGCCAACATGTTCCTATTTACATGTTGTGATTTATAGAGTCACAGCGTGTACAAAAAACAACGTAACATGAGACACAGCCGTCTTCTAACTGTAAACAAACCGGGAACTATATTCTCAGGCGGAAGAATATAGTACTTTGGCGGAGTAATATGCTTGCAGCAAGCCTGTCTGAGAATATAGTTCCCGGTTTATTTACTGTTAGAAGACGGCTGTGTCTCATGTTACGTTGTTTTTTGTACACGCTG
The DNA here is from genome assembly GCA_025617405.1 of Perca schrenkii. Lineage (NCBI taxonomy): Eukaryota > Metazoa > Chordata > Actinopteri > Perciformes > Percidae > Perca > Perca schrenkii. The sequence continues at coordinate 31,856,909 of CM046800.1, read as the reverse complement.
TGACTCTACAAATCACAACATGTAAATAGGAACATGTTGGCGTTATTTTGTCACTTTTGTCACAATTTGGAGCAGCAGGCTAGTTGGAACCTGTTACCTGCAGGATCTGTGCTAGGCTAAGCTAATGCTGGAACCGTCAGACAGCGTTACAGCACGCACGGAGATGAGAAGGGTATGTATGGACTTGTCTTACTCTGGGGGTTACGGTGAATAAGATAAATTCCCAATAAGTCGGCATGTTCCTTTAAATAAACATTAAATTTATCATCGTAAAACACACTTCATTCAAAGTTGACAGAAACAATATAAAACGTTGGTTGAAATATTCCCTTAATTCAAACATTTACATGTGGAAATATGCTGGCTCTATACACGCTAAAAGTATTGTTTATTTAAACGGAGTGTCTATTTACACCCCCGGTACGAATAGCCTCGGCCACACAGCTGAGCTATTTACACCCTGTGACGTAACAACAACAAAAACGTTGCTCGCGTGCACCGAAATCATGGCGGACCTTCATCTTCCATGACCGCAGAATCTGGCATATTAGGGAAGTTTTGTCTCATAAGTTTATAACAATTGAATTTCTAGCGGAAAATGGATACTACAGTTGCGCTTTCTGTCTTCAGTGAAAGCATACAACCGTTAGTTTGTTAGTTAGTACCTATTTTTTTTTGTATACAGTATGGTTACCTAGCAACCGAGGCTTGAAGAAACCAAGTGGTAAACAGTTGTTCAACTTCCTAAAAGAACTGCTAGGTGAGTGGTTAGTACGCTTACCTTTGGTATGGGAGTTTGGAGTTCGATTCCCCTGTGTGGTGATTTTATCTTTTTAAATTTTGATTGGATAATTTGCATGCAATTGCGCAAGTCAGGACCTGCTCTGGTTGGGTTGGTTAGGTTTAGGCAAGAGGAGTGGGAATAGTTATGGTTAGGGTAAGAATGTCAGGGCGATAATATTCCAAAAAGGTGTAATACATGAGTAGTATGGATAACTGTTTGTAAATATATGCCGAGGTACTGTAAATGCACCAGGGGTGCAAATAGCATACACTGCTAATTGTACCAGGGGTGCAAATAGCCTCACCCTTATTTAAATGGAGTCTGGTGGGTTTGGTGATGGTGATTTGGGGGCTGTTTCTGGTTAAAACAAAGGATCTTTAACAAAAAGGTTTCTCTCTGTAAAGATCATTTCCATAATGTTGTCGGACACTTAGAGTAACAATCCGAGCCTGTCAGTGGTAAAACAGCACTTTTAGTGGACGGAAACTGACGATGCACATTTGCCCTATAAGATTACATTGCAACCTGGTTCGGAGCTGCCGGTTACAGTGTTCTCGCTCAATCCTGGAACAATTTCAAAGATTGTTGTTCACATTAGTCACCAATGTAAGGTAAAAAAGAAAAAGGTCCAGCTTGGAAAAAACACTACCCTTTAACAGTGAGTAAAGCAAAATAAAAGTCAATGATTTAACAAAAAAACTGTACAAGCAGTGGAAACTTCCCATCCTTTTTCTGCAACTTAATCCTAACTTTCATATTAAAAAGCAGGTCCTAAACTCCTTCATTAGAGTAGTAAGCAGTAGGGCTGGGTATCTTATACTGGTACCAATACCGTGACTTTGATACCGGTTCCTAAACAATTTTCGATACAAGTTTTGTAAAATCCATTTTAACAAATAAAAAAAATAATGACATTACACATTACGACACAAATCTTTTTAGTTTATTTTTCAGCTCCTACTACATTAGCCCGTCTCTCTGTGAGTTTTTCCTGCGTGTCTCTACGACATGTAACGTTAGACAGCCAGACATTATTAGATCTTGGTAGAAGCACACTGGCGCTGATGAAATTTACTCTTTAGGTATTGAAATTGGGTATTGAATGATGAGGCATTTTTCGATACTCGAAACAGTGTTTCCCACAGGTTGAGAATTTACTTGTGGTGGTGGGTGGCGCAGGATGTGACGGTGCAGTGCATGACGACTGGTTTCAGTAATAAACCAGGTTAATAAAAAAGGTTTATGAACTATTTTTTTAAAACAATGATTACATAACATTAACAGATAATTTAGATAGTAATTACTATTTACATAATAAACAAATTAAACTAAAAGATGATACAGATGAAAATATTGCGACACTATGCTGCATCTGACACAATTTCAGGGTAGTTATTAGGAAGAGGTGTGAATCTTCACTGATCTCCCGATTCGATTATCATGTCAACGATTCAATTTGATGCGATATCTCAATGCATCAAACACATTTTTCTATTAAAGCCATGTAGGATATTTAATTCATAGCTCTTCAAGCTTGCTCTAATACTAAATAAATTGGATACATAAAACTATAGCACTGAGCACATGGCACTTCCTGAATGTGCAAAACCTAACAGAATATGTAAACAGAAATGTTGTTAGGCCTACATTAAATTGTAAACAGAAATAATAGATTATGAGCCTGCCGATTATCGATGCAGCATCGTCCATGTCCACGATTCGATGCATCGATTATTTGATTAATTTCAACACCTCTATTATTAGGGCTGCACAATATGAGGAAAATATTGATATGCACCAACGTTAAATATCACGATAATATTACTTGTGATAAATACAAATGTACTCAGTTCTGCCTTTCTGCTGCTTTCAGTATTCTGCTAAAATACAACAAATTGCTTGTTGAATTTAAAACAAAATTACATGACATTTAGCAATGATGGGCTTTGTCAATTAAAATCAGTTTTGCTAATGTTAACATTCAGCAGATAAAATACCTGATTACCCGGAGCCCAAAGGTTATATGTAGCCTATTAACAATTTAACTGTAGTACTAGCCTATACTATGATCCATTCAGAAAGTTACCTTATTATTAATCTCAACACTGTATCCTCCTAACTTCTGTTAAATCATATAAGACTAGGGCTATCTAAAGTAAATTCTTGTTCATTTTGTTTGTTGGATCATTGTTCATTTTTTGAAGTGATTTAATCCGTGTTTTGGGGATCCTACATGTTTTTTTGTACTATAGCTAAAGTTACATGTCCTGTTGCACTCATTAAGATCTCATCTGAACAGATTTCTGTCATTCAAATAACTCTGAGCTGTAGTTTAAAACGTTTACAGCAAATTTAAAGAAATTACGGGTTTTATTCAGTCCATAAATACAGTTAATGGATACAGGCACGGAGAACTGAAGGCTCCCTTTAGCAACGATTAGCAGTTAGCTCCAGTAAGCTCCTGTTAGCTTCGTTATAAAGATATGGAGTGGAGGAGAGTGCCGAGGAGAGGGGTAACAACCAGACTCTGACAAAATGACGTTCAGGGAGCTTTCACAGCAATGTGGTCGCTGTTTTCTATGGTTTTATTAGTACAGTTAATCCCACCGCAATACCACCAGCAGATTGCTACTACTAACAATAGCCTCTGAGCCTGAAGTGCAACATTGTTGACGCCAATGGTGCCAATCTTTTTCAATGAAAGTAGCTAGCACCAGCTCCCAAAGTTGCTATAAGTAGCAAGATGATGCAATACACTCATTTGCATATTTATGACATCATTACGCAATAATTAGCATAAAGCTTAGTGGATGTGTCAGCAGGGAGACAGAAAGAAATAGAAATGTTTAGCCAAATAATCACAAACTCACTAAAGGAATTTATATGAAATTATAATTATTACTTAGGTAGCCTATAGTTGAAGTAAAAAAATAAATTCTACAAAGGGAGGGAGAAAGATCGAAAAAGTAATTCTCAAAGAAGGCTGGCTTGCCCAGGGCCAGGCCAGTTCAGTGGCCGTCTTTCTCCCGTCACATCCCGCTGTCTCCCCTACCTACACCGGCCCCCGCACCCTCCCCTTCTAACTGCCTGCTCAGTGCTGCTGCACATGAGGAGAGAGGGGAGGGGCTGCTCCTCAGTCACAGAACAGAAGAGAGAGGTGACCGTTTTGGCAGCCTCAAGAGAGAAATACTGTTGTGTGCTTGCTGGACAATACTGGCGTCTTTTCTAAAGAAAGTCGCCAGATATGTCGCTAGTCGCTTTTTTGAAAAACAGTCACTAAGGTGGTCTGAAAAGTCACTAAATCTAGCAACGAAGTCGCTAAGTTGGCAACACTGGTTGACGCTGTCATGCACGCGGTACAAGACTTCACGAGGGGGAGGGGCTGGAGGCCGCTGGTCTGTGTGCGCTGTAAAAAAAAAATACAGTGTTGATTGGGAAAATAAATGTAATTCGGATTTTATCTACCTGGGCGGGGCACCCAAGTAGAACCCATGTATGGGAAACACTGTCGAAACTTTAGAGGCAATTCGGTCGGTGCCTTAAAAGTATTGAATTCAGTACCCAGCCCTAGTAAGAAGTAACCAAAATGTCAGACTGACAGACGCAGTCTGGTTTGTTTTTTCTAAAAAAGCTTGTAAAACATCAACCCTGTTGTGCAATCTATAAACATTTGTTTTCAGGACAAACTGGGCTATTAGAATATTTGTGCTGCAGTGAGGTTACTTGAATGTAAAAAAAAGCTTGTGGGACCATAAAGACAAATAAATAAAATGGAAATTGAACACACACTCACACACACACACACACACACACACACACACACACACACACACACACACACACACACACACACACACACACACACACACACACACACACACACACACACACACACACACACACACACACACACACACACACACACACACACACACACACACACACACCTGGGAAATCTGGTGGACAGCCGGCAGCTCTGACAGTAGTGGTTCTCCACTCGCTGGGCTCCCCAGCGGATGTCATCGGTGCTGGGACTGAGGGAGTTGGCGTTCTGGGTCGGGCCTTTGCAGTTGCTGCAGGGCAGACAGTCCACCCAGGAGAAGAAGTCCTGTTTGAACCATCTGAGCAATTCCAGCACCAGGAAGTCTTCTATTCCAAGTTTACATTCTACAAACAGGAAAGGAAGTCAGTTGGTCGCTCTGAATCACTGTTTAAAGGAACATGCATACGTTGCTTTGCATACAGTGTGATCCTAGATATACATCTTTGGGAATTTCCCCATTATGTGATTTGTAAACGTTTTGAATCTTGAATCAACTGATTCTTTGAATGAGTGAGGGGACTTCACCTGGATCCGCCTCTTTCGCCTCCTTCAGCTTGTGTTCGGCAGCAGAGGACAGCTGCTGGTGAGGGATGTGGCTCCTGGCTTTCTGCTGCAGCTCAGGGTTTTCATACAGCATCACGTGCTGGAAGTTTGACTGGAGGGTCACAAAAAAGCTCATACTGTTCTCCTGGCAGAAAGACAAGAAAACAGCCAGATGTTATACACAAACACACACACAGTTTGGACACACCTTCTCATTCAATGCGTAAGTTTGGACACACCTTCTCATTCAATGCGTTTCCTTTATTTTCATGACTATTTACATTGTATATTCTCATTGAAGGCATCAAAACTATGAATGAACACATATGGAATTATGTATTTAACAAAAAAGTGTGAAATAACTGAAAACATGTCTTATATTCTAGTTTCTTCAAAGTAGCCACCCTTTGCTTTTTTGATAACTCTGCAAACCCTTGGTGTTCTCTCAATGAGCTTCATGAGGTAGTCACCTGAAATGGTTTTCACTTCACAGGTGTGCCTTGTCAGGGTTAATTAGTGGAATTTTTTTCCCTTATTAATGGGGTTGGGACCATCAGTTGTGTTGTGCAGAAGTCGGATACACAGCCGACAGCCCTATTGGACAACTGTTAGAATTCATATTATGGCAAGAACCATTCAGCTAAGTAAAGAGAAACGAGTGGCCATCATTACTTTAACAATTGAAGGTCAGTCAGTCCGGAAAATTGCAAAAACTTTGAATGTGTCCTCAAGTGCAGTCGCAAAAACCATCAAGGGCTACAACGAAACTGGCTCACAAGGACCGCCCCAGGAAAGGAAGACCAAGAGTCACCTCTGCTGCTGAGGATAAGTTAATCCGAGTCACCAGCCTCAGAAATCGCAAGTTAACAGCAGCTCAGATTAGAGACCAGATGAATGCCACACAGAGTTCTAGCAGCAGACACATCTCTAGAACAACTGTTAAGAGGAGACTGCGCGAATCAGGCCTTCATGGTCAAGTAGCTGATAGGAAACCACTGCTAAGGAGAGGCAACAAGCAGAAGAGATATGTTTGGGCCAAGAAACACAAGGAATGGACATTAGACCAGTGGAAATCTGTGCTTTGGTCTGATGGGTCCAAATTTGAGATCTTTGGTTCCAACTGCCGTGTCTTTGTGCGACGCAGAAAAGGTGAACGGATGGATTCTACATGCCAGGACCATAATTTATTTTACAACAGGACAATGACCCCAAACACACCTCCAGGCTGTGTAAGGGCTATTTGACCAAGAAGGAGAGTGATGGAGTGCTGCGCCAGATGACCTGGCCTCCACAGTCACCGGATCTGAACCCAATCAAGATGGTTTTGGGTGAGCTGGACCGCAGAGTGAAGGCAAAAGGGCCAACAAGTGCTAAGCATCTCTGGGAACTCCTTCAAGACTGTTGGAAAACCATTTCAGGTGACTACCTCTTGAAGCTCATCAAGAGAATGCCAAGAGTGTGCAAAGCAGTAGTAGTAGTACCCTAATCCATAACCCTAAAACCCAATTTATTTACGGAATAATAATTCATCACTATAGCCACCAATGAGCACATTTGAAGTGGAATGACCAATTTCCAAAAATACAGCAATCGTAAAAATGCTGAATATTTCAACCACCGTCTATTCTGAGGTACTAAATAAATGGTTATTACTGCCACTGGATGAGTAAACCAGGCTGACAGCACTACACATATGAATAGGGCTGGGTACCGAACGTCGATACTTTTATGGTATCGAAAACAATACTCCAATCCTACGAGTACCGAAGAATTCTTTATCTTTCGGTGCCAAATTTCGGTTCCAAAAGTGTCTGAGCGCACAAGCTTATCTGTCCTCTCTGCATATTGAGAAAGAGCGGACGCACACACACACACACACACACACACACACACACACACACACACACACACACACACACACACACACACACACACACACACACACACACACACACACACACACACACACACACACACACACACACACACACACACACACACACACACACACACACACACACACACACACACACACACACACACACCTGCAGTTGTGTTGAGTCACGGTTGGTTTCAAGTGAGGTGAAACCAACCAGATATATAATATTTTAATTTTGATAACTGTTTTGATTCACAATTAAGGTGGAAAATAAAAGCTTTGTGTTTAATGTAATTTGTTGATGTTGAAATGGATTTTAAAACATATGGTATCGAAAAAAGTATCGTTAGGAATAGGTATCGAAACGGAGGTATCGAAATTGGCACCGGATCGAAAGATTCTGAACAATACCCAGCCCTAAATATGAATTAGAGCAGATGATGCTAGAGCCTGAGAGCCACACTGGTTCTACGGTCTACCAGTTCGCTGTAGACCTAAAACGATTAGTCGATCAACTGATTAGTCATAGGGGTGGCAGTAGCTCAGTCCGTGGGGTGTTGGGTTGGAACCTGAGGGTCGCGGTTCAAGTCCCTGCACGGACCAAAGTGGGAGTGGGCTTCGACATGCTCTGAAGACACGTGGAGGTTACACTCCTTATCCTCCGGACTGGATTACTGTAACATACTTCTCATCGGGATCCCTAACAAAAGCCTGCAGAGACCGCATTATGTTCAGAATAGTGCTGCAAGGATCCTGATGAGAGTGCAAAAATACGACCACATCACACCCATTCTCCATTCACTTTACTGGCTTCCCGTTTCCGCCAGGATTGAATATAAGGTCTCCCTCTTTACCCAACAGTGCATCTATGGAAATGACCCCCCCCATCTGAAAGAATTACTCACCCCTCTAACTACAACTCGATCCCTCCATTCAACAAACTCAAACAGCATCCTTCTCCCCAGGACTAAGCTCAGCACAATGGGTTATCGGGCTTTCTGTTCTGCTGCTCCTCGGATCTGGAATGCCCTCCCCGACCATCTGAGGGCACCTTAAACTATTGAGACTTTTAAAAAAGGACTAAAAACATTTCTTTTTAGCAGAATTAATGAGTTTTAATTATCCCTGCAAGTCGTTGCAGTATTTGTATTTTATATTGATGTTCTTACCATGCTTTTATGACCTTAACTGTAGCACTTTGAGATTTGCTTCAAATGTGAAGTCCATTACATATAAAATCTATTACTATTATTATCTGGCATTAATTGTTCGAATTATAAAGATTAGATGTCCATCATAAGGCCTGTAAATTCTTAAATTTCATATAAATATAATCTTAGTAAAAAAAAAAAAAAAAGGGAACACAATGTGACTCTGCTACAATATCACAGCTAACATTAAAGATATGTTCAATCACAAATGCTGCCCTTTAACCCAGGGAGGGTTCAATTTTTGGCAGTAGCTCAGTCCATAGGGAGGTGGGTTGGGAACCGGTGGGTCGCCAGTTCAAGTCCCAAAATGGACCCAAGTACAGAGTGTGGACTGGTAGCTGTAGATGTGCAAGTTGCACCTCGTTGACACTGCCAAGGTGCTCTTGAGCAAGGCACCAAACCCCCAACTGCTCGGGGCGCCTGTCCAGCAGTGTAGTGTGTTCTAAAACAAGAGAGTGAAAATATCGTAATTTCCCCCCAGGAGAACAATAAAAGTATTTAATCTTTACCAAGGATGAAGGCTGTAATGGAAGTAGTGAAACTGGCTGGCTGGAGGCAGCAGCTGAGCTCTCTGGTGCTGAGGCTGAGGCTGAGGTTGAAGCTTTAGCAGCCTGAGCAGTCGGTTGGACCGGCTGTCCTCCACAGAGCCTCTGATCCCTCTCAGCTGCTATGGATTCCCTGATGAGCTTTAGCTGTTCCACTGATGCAGACTTGGAGAACACCAGATGGGTCTCAGCCTGAAAAAAGGTGCAAGAGGTGATATTATTTACTCTATTTAATACTTAATTTAGTTAGGCCAATGACAGATAACCAAGCAGACTCTAGGCAATGAAGCAAGTGGTACACCACAAATACTCGCTTTAAACAATATATATACTCCTTTTCAGCATCATGTTTGTACTCTTGGGGTCTCCTAGAAGAGGTTTACATGCTTTGAGGTTTCTCGTACTGCACATTGCTGCAGATCCTCTGCCTAAAACACTCTAAAAACTACTGATTTGTCCAAAATGTAGCATGTAGTAGCAATATGCAAACAAAAGCAAAATCTCTCTGATTCGGAGAAAATCTCTAGTATGCCTCGGACCAGTTTATCTCACCTACAGTATCCCACAATGCAAAGTGCCGCAACAATAACAACCGCGTATTACCGTTGTGGCCAACAACTGGAAGCTTTTTACAATATTCATCTGCTATTTCATCACTAAATTCACTTCTGAGACTTTTTTTTTTTTATGCGAGAAATCAATTATGCAGAGCTCGAATATTGGCCGTTTTACGAAAATTGATGGCCAACTGCAAATTTGGTGCAACGTGTCGAAGTTCAGAAGCTCCACAGTTGCTGGCCGGGCTGTCCACCCTCACAGACCCCACTCTGTTGACTGGAGCTCTATTCAGGAGACTCGCGGACAAGAGGCGTTTCTTTCCCCGATCGTTTGTTTAAATAACACAACACACATATTCAGAGTTATAAAGCTCCACAAGAGATTGCAGGCGTACAGTAACAAGCTCGCTGATCGGGTCACACACCGGCCACAGAGCAGGCAGAGGCGATGCCGAGGGAGAGCAGCGTCTGACAGGGCAGAGAGATACCAGTCTCTTATTGACAGTCTTGTAGGGCTGCTCGATTATGGGAAAAATAATAATCACCATTATTTTGGTCAATATTGGAATCACGATTATTTAACACGATTACTCATTGACTTTTGAAAATATGTTGCATTTTTTGGTTATTTTAAAAACAAAACAAATCAACAGTGAAAACTATCCTTAATACTTTTCCCATTGAACTTTTCTTTCTTTTCATTCAGAACACAAGTTTAAAGAGTTTACTTGCAAAATGTAATGTGCAAAATAATCGTTTTTCTCGATTACATTTTTATTATGATCGTTAGAAGCCAAAATCAAAATCGAGATTAAAATACGATCAATTGCACAGCCCTACAGTCTTGTAAATAAATTATAACATGTATATACATTATTATATTTTAGTTCACAATTAGTGTTTATTTTATTAGCTAATTTCACATAAAGATGTAAGAAATTAAGTTTCAGTTTCTTAAATTTGTAGCATCTTATAAAGTAAGCAAAAAATGCAAGGCTCATTAAGTTATATTTTTCATTTGCAATAGTGGTGTGAGCTTGTTCAAAGGCTCAGCCTAGCCTAGCATACTGCAGAATCAAACGATTTAACGGTTTCATACTGCATACTACTGATGAAGTAGTTACTGCATAGTTACTGCAGTAGTTAGTAGGAGATTTCGAAAATGGACCAATATGCTCTAATTTGTCTGATGGGATGAATCCAAAAAAACATACATAGGGTCTCTTTAACTTATCACAGTAGCCACCTGACAGTTGCTTATTAATTACCTCCTCAAATCCCATCTCAAAAAGGCATTCCACAGCACCTTTGATGGGCAACAGCTTGGTGGAGAATGTAGGATTGCCTATGCGGATCGATCGGTACTTTTCCTCATTGGGATACCTGTTGGGAGGTGACATCATAATGTATGAGGAAGTAGATCTGTTCTCCAGGCTCTTCAGACTTTGTTCCTCTGGGGCGGAGCAGACAAATGACTGTATGTACAAACCAATGTTTTTTTAGTTCATAAATGAAAAAATATGCCATGTAATAATAAATTGGTGTCATTTGATTAGATTTAGTGTTGTTGTTTATTGTACATGTGGCAGCGATACCATACTTTACTGATACCAGCTTTACCATTAAAAAGTAAGTCATATTTCATTCGAGTCTGCTCATGTAACGTTAACTCTACTCAAAGAAACATGACAACTTTAACGAGAGACTTCTCTCTCACTCTACAGCGAATTCCAGAGACAATGTTCGGAGAGGTAGAGGTGAATTAAGGGACAATTTAAAACAGCTTCCTGGATAGTCAATAAAATGATAAAAACCCAGAACACTCTAGCGATTGATACTTAAGTTAGGTGAGGATTTTCCATGCATTGCAAGGGCAAAACAAATGACTTTGGCTTGACTCCGTGTGTAAACAGCAACTACTGCATACTGTATATCGAGGCATAACATACAGCTATGTTAGCTTTACCGGGCGGCGGTTAGACTTTTGATGACACGACATTAACGTTTGCTACTATATTTAAAGAAAATCTCAGTTTAGCAAGCACATCACATCTCAGCACACTGCTGGTCTATTGCGTTGTTAAGTTCACAGCCTTACCTTAAAATGTTATCCGCGTATGTAAGTAACAACTTCGCAACGTCTAGAAAGACTTCATTTGGATTTTCACACAATGTTGTCACTGCTGGTGACACAGCCATACCGTTTTTTTTCTTGAACAACCCAAAAATCCTTTCAGCTTTGCTTCTGAGTATGTCAGCTAGCTTTAATGCTAAAGGTGCAATATTGGCTTATAGACGTTTTGGGTCCTGGGTTTAGCTGACCTATCAACGCCTGTAAATGTGTTTGCAGCTTTATAAAAAATACATATATATATATATATATATATATATATATATATATATATATATATATATATATATATATATGTATATATTGTATTTTACCACAATTGTTTTTCACAAGACACAATTATCTGTTTTCTTGCTCGGTTGAATTATATTTTTTGATTTATTATGTACATGTTAAACAAATTTGGCGTTCAAACATGATACCTAAGAATAGCTACAGTGGTAAATCCTAAATCGGATCTGCTAGAATGATCGACGTGGTTAGGCCTGAGGAGCGGGGATTGGTTAGGGTTAGGGTAAGAATACCCGGTTAAGCCAATCAGAGGCAGAATGAGGCGGGCAACGAGGCACGTCCTTTGACGTTGAAACGTCTAGCTCATACCATCTAGCATCGGCAATGGTTTCAAGGATGTACTGTTTTCTCGTTTTATAAATGTATTAACAATTGACTGATAACGTTAAAGTAGTTCTCGGCCGAGTAGGTTACAAACTTCCGTTGCGTCTGGGGGACATTTCAACTTTGGTTTTGTACATTTATTCCTCTGATTTTAAGACGGGATTCACCAAAGCTACGAGCTACAGTAGGCTGTATCAAAATTGTCAGAGATAACAGCATGTCTGCTCTATCACTATCTTGTTGGACTAAACTCCAGCTGAGACCACAAAACATAAGGACATTTCTTCAAAAGACGGTCTGTGTTTGTCCAAACCAAGACTCCAGGCACCACAGCTCTGGAAAGCACAAAAGGAGGGTTGTTATTACTGGCATAGGGTTAGTGTGTCCTCTGGGCACAGGGACTGCACTACCCTGGGACAACCTGATTAAAGGCCAGAGTGGGATTGTTGCTCTTCACTCAGAGGAGTACAACACTGTTCCCTGTAAAGTGGCAGCACTGGTGCCCAGAGGAAACAAACTGGGTCAGTTTAAGGAGGAGAGGTTTGCCTCTTGTGGGGAGATCAACAGCATGTCACCAGCCACTGTAATGGCCCTCGGAGCTGCTCAGCTGGCTCTGGAGGACTCAGGTTGGTACCCCAAAACCCCAGAGGAACAGCTCAATACTGGGGTGGCTGTTGGCATGGGCATGGTGTCACTGGAAGAAATTGCTCGCACCGCCACTGCCTTCAAAGAAAAGGGCTACAAAAAAGTCAGTCCCTTCTTTGTGCCTCGCATCCTTGTCAACATGGCTGCTGGGCACATAAGCATCAAACATAAACTGAAGGGTCCCAACCATGCAGTATCCACAGCATGCACCACAGGCGCACACGCCATAGGTGATGCAGCCAGGTTTATTGCTCACGGGGATGCAGTTGCTATGGTTGCAGGGGGTACAGAATCCTGTGTGGGGGCTCTGTCAATGGCTGGCTTTGCCAGGGCACGCGCCCTCGCAACCAAATGGAATGACAACCCCATGCAGGCATCCAGACCCTTTCACCCAGAGAGAGAGGGCTTTGTGATGGGCGAAGGAGCGGCAGTGCTCCTTTTGGAGGAGCTGGACCATGCAGTGGAAAGAGGAGCCAGGATCTATGCAGAGATCCTGGGTTATGGACTCTCAGGGGATGCCAGCCACATCACCGCACCCACCGCTGATGGAGATGGAGCATTCAGGTGAATTTTTTTTTTTATAAGCATGCACGAGACAACATTTCATATTTTCAAATAACATACTGTATATAATGCAACAAAACTACTTTTACTTATTAGGGCGAGTAGTTTCCAACTTACGGATCAGGGTTGATAATTCTGAAGGGTCACAAGATGATAAGCAGACAAAAACACATATCTCTGCCACACAATATTTTGTTTATTTTTTGCACTGTCCTCAAATACTTGCTTTTCTTTTGTCAGTTAAGTGTTTGTTCATTTTAGCATTACACAGAAATACAGATATAAATATGCATTTTATTAGACACTATACGTATACGTATATATAAACACAAAGAACAGCACCCCAATATTCCTTTATATTCTGTTAACTAGTACCTCAAAGCCTCTCTATATTGCACCCTCCATCTATCTCACAAAGCATATTTTGCTAGTTTTGCTTTGGGCATTAAGAAAATAAGCCAGGTCTCCAGTCTTCTAAGTCTCCATCATGAGTTTAAGCCATTCTGTACACTGTGGTCTACGTGGGCTCTTCCAATTGCATAACGTAAGCTTGGATACGACAATAAAACCTGGTTCTGCCGGTCTAAACTCTGCTTTAATATCCCCTGACACCCCACACATGTGTGTAGATTATGGTATAGGTACAGTAGGGCTGGGACAATATGCTTTTGTCACAATTTGATTCTTTCACGATACATGGGTGCCAATTCACTGCAGAAATGTCAGTGCTACTGCAGCAAAATATCACACACACAGCACACATACAGAATATACTAGAATTAATTAATAGAATAGAATACAACAATAAATATTCAAAAAATAAAGATAAAAAATACAAAGGAAAGAATGTACAAATGTATGAATTGGGAATAATAGTATTGAGTATTGTGATTTCCTTTTTCTTCTTTAACAAAAACAAAAGTTTAATAATATTTTTTTAGATTTTTTTTAGAGTTTTCTAAGAAAAATGATATCACGTCAGTCAGTCTGACATTTATTTACTTTGTAAAGAAGAACATAACATGGAAGTTCTGCTGTTTCTGCTTTCGCTCTGTTTTGCTGGAAACAGACTGTATAAAGACAAAATATTTAGGTCAATTATTGGTAAAAAAAAATATTAAAAAAATATCAATTCTGGAGAAAATAATCAATTTTAAAAATTGTCACACAAAAAACTCACTATACATGCGATTTTTTTTTTTTTGGGTTCCCACACCCCTAGTGTACAGTGGGTTCATCAGAGCTTTTTATCGAAACACAGCTGCCTGCTGCAGCGAGATTTGTAAGAGCGAAGTTTGCAGGCCTTACAACCAGAACAATTGAAACAAGCGAAAACGTTCTGTAGAGCTGAGGGGACACAGGAGAGACCCACCTCTGAGTTCATCTGTGACCACTGTCTTTACAGATGCATGTCTGCAGCCCTCAGAGATGCCGGCGTCTCACCGGCAGATGTGACATATGTGAACGCTCACGCCACATCCACACCTCTGGGCGATGCGGCGGAAAATGCCGCCATCAAGAGGCTCTTCCAGCAAAGCGTTGACACCCTGGCTGTCTCCTCCACCAAGGGAGCCACGGGACATTTGCTCGGGGCTGCCGGGGCCCTCGAGGCAGCGTTCACCGCTTTTGCCTGCTACCACGGGGTCCTGCCCCAGACTCTCAACCTGGACCGCACCGAGCCAGAGTTCAGCCTGAATTATGTTCCCTGCACAGCGCAGCGGTGGCACACTCAGGGCCGACGGGTCGCCCTCACAAACTCTTTTGGATTTGGCGGCACTAACGCCTCACTGTGTCTCACCAGCATCTGATGACACACTGGGACTTGACTTTATATAACAAGATCAGATCTTATCCAGTTTGTATTCTTTATCTCTGGTAGGATAGAGTTTCACTGACTGAATATTGGTTGTTTGTGTGTTCTTAGGAACTGATTTTAAGGGACAATTTCAATGAAAGGCTTTAGAACTGCAAATATTAAAAGCAGTAAATCCTTGAAAAAGTTTTTTTGTTGCTGTTGGTCAATGGTCAAATATATATATATATATATATATATATATATATATATATATATATATATATATATATATATTAGCATGCTAACGCTAGCATGCTTATATATATATATATATATACATATTAGCATGCTAACGCTAGCATGCTAATGCTAGCATGCTAACGGTTGCGGTTAGCCAGCTCGTTTCGGCTAGTGACGTAGAAAGCCGTGCCAAAGCCGGTCTACAGAAAGCCTTGCCACTCCCTATTCAGCCCCATTGTACCGAATTTGTTTGCAATTCCACCAGAGTTCAACTGGGGATGATCGCGGTCCAGTGCAAAATGAATGGGACTCTATGGAGCTAGATGGCTAAATGTGTCTCTTTCGCCTGATTGTCGTTGAGAAACCTCAGATTTGATTGTAGTTTTTGCAAGTTAAACATGGGTTATAGGTCGAACGTTGATGCCTCGAGGGAGAAAAGGAAGTGACTCAGAGCTTGCATTATCTCTGGCTGTATATGTGTATGATGTCATTGACATTTTAAAAGGCTTTTTAGAACAAAAAAGCCACTTTAAAATCTAACACGCAACAGTGTACTTTCTTAGCTTCCCCTTTCGAATGCAACATTCAAATTACTAGACTGGACTGGCCTGTGAGCGCCCCCTATGTGGAACTCTGGTGGAACTGCAACCAGTTCAGAAGCCGGAAGTAACGAGAGAGTGAAACTTCTTATCTATATTAGAAATTCTTTGGCCGTGCAGATTTTGAACAGCTCACCCGGAGACTGAAGGCAGGACATATTCAGAAACCCGTATATCACTCAAAACAGCATGGATGGATTTTTGAAGTTTGTATGCGTGTCAAGCACCAGAGACACAAAATAACACCACAAATCCCAGAAAAAGTGTTTTTTTCATAATATGGGCACTTTAATCTAGCCTAGAAATCTAGACGCACCCTAGTGGCAGCAAATTTATTTTGCAGCCAGGGGGGTCTAGGCACTCTCCGTTGGCTTGTGAGCTGAAAAAAACAAATTCTGGTCGGGCCAATCACATTGTGTATAGAGTCAGTGGGCGGGCTTATGGCTGCTGCTGCTGCTGCTGGGAACAGTGGTCTTCTGGAATACTTGGAGTTAAGCTTTTCTTTGAGAAAAGAAGGGCACTGAAATCATTCTTAAAAAAGGAAGATGTGTTCAGAGTTTTTCCGACCGGATACGGCAAAAGTTTAATCTATCAACTAGCTTCACTACCTTCTTCGTTGCTCTGCCTGGTTGTAGCCTATCCTATTACATGCAGAGGGAATTTGAAAGACAACCGTTTATCCCGCCCCTCGGATTGAGCCCTGTCAATGGTGAGTTCCCAGACCCTACATCTTGATGTGGGTCTGGCTTGTCAGGCTAACTTTAAAAAGGGCAGAAATTGTGATTGCCACCAGTGTTCGAACTATACCGTGGCCTTCAGGGGAGCCCATTTTTTATTTATTTTTTTCACGTGGGGTTATGTATCTTTGACTTACAAAGATACATAACGGCTACAAGTGTATATACTATATGCACAATACAGGATTTACCCTATTATATTTATCGACAGGAATAGATAGGTCAAACAGCAAACAGCCACCCACAAATAGTCTATAAACAAAGCATCAGGCTGTCTTTGAGATTTCACATGAACAACGGTTAAAGTTACTCAGGCTACCGAAGAATACCATAATTCCTCCGTTCAATGAAGCGACGCACCCCAAGCTTCCATCCTTAACAAACAGCCATGTATATGGGCTCTTCCAGTCTCCCCACAGCTGGCTGTTCCAATTTAATGGGAGAGAGGAGCAAGAGGGGTTAGGATGGTGACTGGCCTCTGACGAGCTGTTATCACCACCATCTTCAGCCAGACAGGACATTATTTCTTCAGTTTCTTCTTGCGTTGCCGCCACGCCTTGATGCTCATGACAAGACTAGCATGTATAGTTATCTTTATTGAAGTGAATTAGGTTTAAATCGCCGTCATGCATGAATGAATTATATTTTTTGCACGTCATAGTGACACATTGTCAATATTTTTAGAGACCCCCCAAAATTTCACAAATCACGTTTTCAGGGGAGCCCATGTCGCACCCTGATTGCCACCCAAACTCATATCTGCAGGGTTGGGACTGGAAGGATAAATCTGGGTGTGAAAAGTAACGCATACTTGACTCTCACTCATTACCACTATTGAGGTGCCATAAAGCAGTGGTTCCCAAAGCGGGGGCCGGGGACCCTCAGGGGTCCTTGTGGGAATTTACAGGGAGTCTCCAGCAAAAAGACAAATACTTTACAAGCCAAAAAGGTTCCCATATGTTTTTATTTTTTATTTTAAATCTTAATCTGAAAAGTAAAAGGTAATGTCAAATAAATGTAGCAGAGTAACAAGTACAGTATTTCTCTGTGAAATGCAGTGGAGTAAAAGTATATAGTACCATACAAAAGCCCCTCAAAATACTTACTTAGGTACTGTACTTTTGTAAATGTATTCAGTTACTTTCCACCACTACTTACAAGTAAGTGTGTTAAATTGTGTGTTAAATCTTTCTGAAAATATATGATGAAAATGATGCATTTAACCAGACATTTTCTTCATTCCAGCAGGTGGCGTTGGCCCACAGCAAGCCATGCATGTTGCGTTAATGTCCAGTACAGTTTACATTTTAGGCCCGGGGTGTCAAACTCAACTTCACCAGGGGCCACACTGGAAAATGAGAATCACATCAAGGGCCAGACGTGTAGTTTATTGACATGCTTTTATTTTGAAAAAGTCAAAAAGCTTTGACTGTATTACTGCATGTCTCATATAGTCTTCTCACTCACAGTTCTGTCGACATAAAAAACCCTAAAAAAGTCAGCAAAAAAGTCTCTTAGCCATCATAAAGTAAACTGCAAATCAAGCAAAACAATGATTACATTTTTACTGCAAATCAGTTGGAGAACCATAAGATACAAAACAGGATGTAAAAAAAGCAACAAAAAGGCCAAAAGAAACAACATAAATGTAGAAAGACAAAAAGCGACAAAAATGTCAAAAAAGGCATCAAAAGGAACAAAAATGTTGAAAAAAACCACAGAAATGTTGAAAAAGTTCCTTAGCCATCATAGAATGCCTGAATATGAAAACTAAATGGTTGTGTAGGAATTTCAGAGTCTGAGCCAAATTCTGTACGAGTGTCTCGTAATCGCAGTTTGAAAAACATTTTCTCATCTTTTTGGTTTGGTGAACAACTAGAGGGGCCAACATTTATTGTGAACCTAAATTGATACACGGGTGGGCCCCGGGAGTTTTGACCTGACCTTAGAGCAATCGTAAAATGTCAAAGTCCTGGCGAGAGAAATAGCATGGGACTGACTATGTTTTGTTTGTCAGCATGGTTTGGTTTGGCCCTTTACTTTAGTGTTGCAAAGGAAATCAACAAGGGATCACCAGAGCAGAAGGGTATGAGTAAGACAGGTTAATTGGGGACAAAGTGCCATTATGTCAGGGTTGAAATGAAAGTAATAGGGTAAATAGTCCCCTTTTCCAAACTTCAAAGTTTGAGCGACAATTATTCTGCTGGTTTAATATGGGCGAAAAAATACACCGTTCTTGTCTGGCATCCTGGGGGAGACATACAATGTCTATAAAGGGGCATTGAGTGCATTTTGACTTCTGAGGATACTGACTACTAGACAGCTAGATATTAAGATAAGTACTTACTTTATTTGGGTTCTGCTGTTTTTTCTGGATTTGCTGTGTTTTTTGGCAAGAATTTAGTGGTTTTACTTAAACTGTTTAGTTTCAGTCTAGCTTAGTGTGAAGTGTGGAGTTGGAGCGGAGCTTAACAACTGTCCAGGTGCTTTGTTGAATGATTAGCTAGGGTGGGGCCTACTAATCTGTAGCCAACATAATCACCTTGAATTTAATATTGACATTTGTGTGAAGCGGCAGCTTAAGCGGCAGCCTCATCGGACGAAGACTCACCGGGGATTTCCACCGAATGCAGAACGTCTGCGGATCGGCTCCGCTGCGTGTCAGCTCCATGCTCTGCCGTCCGTCAATACCCACCAGGTCCGGATTTGTTGTGTAACGGCTGCGGCCATGACTGACAGCTAAAGTCACAAGGACCCACGAGATCTCGTGAATTCCGGTAGAATAGAACCACAAAACCAACAACAGTTTGTTTCCATCCAGAGGAGTATAGGGTAAACAACTGTGCTGTGTTTTCAAGGTGTAAAACTAAGCCGGAAAGAGTTTTAAAAACATACAATCTGGTGTGTGGCTTATCAGATCATAACATGATATTAATTTCCAGAAAACTTTCAAAAAAACGTCTAAATGAATATAAATACGACCGAAAGGCAATCAAGTTAATAATTCCCCGCAAGGATGTTATTAAATTTGAGAATGAGTTGGCAAACACAAATTGATGAAGTCTCACAACATAGTCAAGTGAATGAGTGTTGTGATATATTTACTTCTACAATGAGTAATATTTTAAATAAGTTCTTAAAACAATGTAAAATGCCACAAAGAAAGATACAGCTTCCATGGGTAAGTGATGCAGTACGACAGCTAATTAAAAAAAAGAGATTTTGCTCTAAAAACCTATCTTAAAACCAGATACGACACAGATCTGACGTTATTTAAAGGTTTACAAAATCAAGTAGTAAAAGAATTGCGTAACTTAAAAGCAAATTATTATATGAAAATTTTAACTGAAACTAAAGGAAACTGTAAAGCAATGTGGAAACAAATAAACAGTTTAATTAAACCTAATGCAAATACAAATAATTCATATGAACTAAAATGTGAAGGAAAGGACATATCAGACCCTGTTGAAGTTGCTAATGCTTTTAATCAATTTTTTGCTAAATCTGTACAAGATCTTGCTTCTAACTTTTCAGATGGTGAGCCTAATAGTATACATTTTAACACATTTTCATCAGAGAATGAGAATTTCTTCAAAATTAGAGAAGTGAATCAGGCAGTGGTATTGAAAGCTATTTCAGACCTGAATGCCAATTTATCGAAAGATAATTATAATATAGACGCAACTTTCCTCAAAAAATATGCACAAGTGATCATTCAACCATTGACCCACATTATAAATGTCTCTATTAAAACTGGAATATTTCCAGATGCTTGGAAAAAGTCACTGGTAAAACAAGTCTTTAAGTCCGGGAACACCACAGACGTTAGTAACTATCGACCAATCAGTCAATTTCCGGTAATGTCAAAAATATTAGAAAAAACTTGTCTTAGAACAACTAACTCAATATTTAGAAATACATCAGTATATACACCCTCATCAGTATGGTTTCAGACAGAACCATTCTACTGAAACAGCTATCTGCGCATTATTGGAAAATGTTGTGCAGCCGCTTGATAAAGGAAACATCGTGGGTGCAGTGTTCCTGGACTTAAAGAGGGCATACGACACTGTAAATCATAGCCGTCTTATCTCAAAACTATCATCTTATAATACATCATACCAGGCATTATCATGGTTCGAGTCATATTTACAGGGTCGAGAACAATGTGTAGTTATTGATTATGCAAATTCTGCCCCATGTAAAATTACGACCGGAATCCCGCAGGGAACCATACTGGGGCCTGTTCTCTTCAGCCTGTATGTGAATGAGCTGCTTGAAGTATGTCCTGAAGTTGGCATTCAGATGTATGCCGATGACACTGTGGTTTATGTGTCCGGCAGGAGCCCTGTTGTTATCGGCAGTACATTGACTAAAAGTCTTGAGAAAGTGTCTGATTGGCTAAACAAATCATGTTTAACAATTAATTTCAGGAAAACTAAATCTATGTGTTTTTCTATAACAAGAAAGCGGATAATAAATAACCTTAACATTAAAATGAATGGTGAACTCATCGATCAAGTAGAAGAAGAAAAATATTTAGGAGTGATTTTAGATTCTCAGCTAAATTACAAAAGTCATATCAAAACCATCTCAAGAAAAATGAAGGCGAGTATGAATTGTTTCAGATTGATCAGGAGCAGTTTAACAGTTGAATGTGCTCATGTCTTTCTGAACACTATGATCCTGTCCCATCTGTCGTACTGCACCACTGTTTGGTCCCAGGCCAGCCAAACTACCCTAAAGCCTATTGAGGGGATTTATAATCGTGCCCTAAAAATTTTGGATAACAAGCCCATTCGATTCCATCACTGTTACATTTTAAATAAATATAAAATTTTAAACTTTGTTAATTTTGTTAATCTTAGATACATACAGTTGTTTTTTAAATGTTTAGCTGGACTTGCACCTGAACCACTTTGTAAATTTGTGAACAGGTTGGAATCTTCAAGATCCACCAGAGCTGCTGCATGTGGAGACTGTAAAATTCCATTTTGTAAAACCTCTTTTGCCCAAAATGTTTTTTCCGTGAAGGGAGCCAAACTGTGGAACTGGCTGCCTGCAAATATAAAGGCTATACTTAAATTGTCCACCTTTAAAAAATTTGTAAACGCATGGTTAATACAGCAGCAGCAGTGTGATCATGCCATATGAAATACATAGCTGTGTGTTTGTGAGGTGTGCATCTGTGTGAGTCCGAGTTAATGTGTTTATGTACTACACTTATTTTTATTGCTGTTAACTGTTTTTTTTTTTGGACATTTTATTGTATTCATTGTAAAAATTTGATTTCTTCTATTATTTGAACTGTTAAAAGCCCTCCTAGGGACAGGTGTTGTGAATTAGCCTTGGCTACAAACACTGTGATACAGGCATCGGATTGTTATTTCTGTAATAATCTATGTTTTTTTGTATCTGTGCCTATTTAAATAAACTACAAATAAATAAAATAAATAGTGCAGGGAAATATGATCCGCCGTGAGCATGGTGTATTTTATTTTGAAATTTAACCGGATATTTTATTTTGCTCCTCCAGCGTCCGGTAAAAATAGAAGCTCAGTGTATGTGCTCCGGAGGGCTGCGGCGCGCCGGGGCTGGGACGGAGTCAGGATGCAGCCGTTCTGCAGTCAGTGGAAATACACACTTTGACTTTAATGGAAACCTAATGACTCTAATGACAGATGTTCCGCAACCGGTGGAAATTGGGGGTCAGATGACAAAGACAAAGGAGTCTACACAGGAGTCTTCATGGGAGGCTAAGTGGGAAGTTAAGAGGGCTTGATATCTTCTTGATATCTGATATCTTACTTACAGTGCTCTGTGTCGTTATCTGGAAATGTGCTGCTTCTCCATTGCTGTTCGTGTATCCTCTCAGAGAAACCTTGCATAAGTTCACAACATTTCCGCAACCCGACCTCTCTTACCTATCCCAACCGTTCCACACACACTCAACACCTTGTCGCAGGTGGCCTGCCACTCACAAGACTGAGTTCATCTCTGGCTTTGCCAGCCAGCAATCCCTTGACTGCCTTGCTCTCACTGAGACCTGGATTACACCGACCAACACTTCCACCCCTGCTGCTCTTTCTTCCGCCTACTCTTTCACCCACACACCCAGACCTACTGGTAGAGGCGGGGGTACAGGCCTACTCATTAAGCCCAAGTGGAAATTTTCTCTCTACCCACTGCCACAGTTCACTCCACTCTCTTTTGAACTTCATGCTGTTACCATAACACACCCAGTACAACTAATCATTGTTGTTATCTACAGCCCACCAGGTCCTCTGGGAGAGTTTTTGGAGGAGCTGGATGTCCTTCTTTCAAACATCCCTGAAACTGGCCCTCCGCTGATACTTCTGGACGACTTCAACATCCAGACTGAGAAGTCAACTACTTTTTTACAACTTCTCTCTTCATTTGCCCTCTCACTCTCGCCTTCCCCACCCAGTCACAAAGCTGGTAACCACCTAGATCTCATATTCACCAGAAACTGCTCTACATCCAACCTCACTGTTACTCCACTCCATACCTCAGACCGTTTCTTCATCTCTTACTCTCTCCCACTCTCCCAAGTTCACAGCCATATCTAAAGAGACACTATACCTGTCGCTCACTCTCTCCTTTTTTTCTGACGTTATGTACTTTATCAACCCTCCCTCCATATGACTCTTTCTTACTCATGCCTCCCAACGCTGCCACAGACACTCTCCTCTCTACTCTATCCTCCTCCCTTGACTCTCTCTGCCCTCTTACTTCATGGCAGGCTCGCAAGTCCTCCCCAGCTCCGTGGTTATCTGACTCAGTGCGTGCTGAAAGATCAACTACGGTACACAAAAAACGGGCAGTGGAAAGGAAATGGCAGAAATCTAAACACCCAGATGATCTGCTTACCTATCAGTCTCTTCTTCTCTCAAAATGCTATTTTTATCAAACCAAAATTGAATCCTCTTTCTCCAACCCCAAAAACCTTTTTCAATCTTCTCTAATCTCCTAGATTCCCCCAGTCCACCTCCTCCCTCCTCCCTCCTACCAACCCACTTTGTCAACTACTTTGTAAAAAAGATAGATGACATATGCTCTTCATTCTCCACCACACTTCCTGAAATCATCTTACCATCCTTCACATCAAGTACTCTTTCCTCTTTCATCCCTCTATCTCCAAATCAAATTCTTATTTTGATTACCTCCGACCGCCCAACCTCCTGCCCCCCTGTCTCTCTTCTTCCATTTCTATCCAAAACTCTTGAGCGTGGCATTTATAATCAACTCTCTACCAATCTCCACCAGAAAAAACCTTGATCCCCACCATTCTGGCTTCAAGGCTGGCCACTCAACAGAAACTGCCCTCCTTGCTGTCACTGAGCAGCTTCACATCGCTAGAACAACCTCTCTCTCTTTCATCATCATCCTTCTGGACCTTTCTGCTGCCTTTGACACAGTGAACCACCAGATTCTCATTTTGACACTCCGGGATCTGGGTGTCTCAGGCTCTGCGCTCTCTTTGCTCATATCTTACCTGACAAACCGAACCTATCGGGTAACTTGGAGAGGATCTACCTCAGAACCTTGCCCACTCAAAACTGGGGTTCCTTAGGGATCAGTCCTAGGTCCCCTTCTCTTCTCTCTGTACACCAACTCTCTCGGGTCTGTCATTCACTCGTCTCGCACGGCTTCTCTTATCACAGCTACACAGATGACACCCAACTAATTCTCTCCCTTCCAGAGTCTGAAACTCAAGTAGCAGCACGTATCTCTGCCTGTCTGACTGACATTTCTTGTTGGATCTCCACAAGAAACTCAACCTTGACAAGGCTGAGCTCCTTTTCCTTCCAGGGAAGGGCTCTCCTACCAAGACCTGCCTATAACAATTGACAACTCTGTGGTAGTCCCCACCCAGACTGCTAGAAACCTGGGTGTGACACTTGACGACCAACTCTCCTTCACTGCCAACATTGCTGCAACTACCCGATCGTGTAGATACATGCTGCATAACATCAGAAGGATACGTCCCATTCTAACGCAGAAGGCAGCTCAGGTTGTGGTTCATGCTCTAGTCATCTCACATCTACTGCAACTCCCTCCCGATTGGCCTGCCTGCATGTGCCATCCGGCCCCTGCAGCTCATTCAGAACGCAGCAGCTCGACTTGTCTTCAATCTCCCAAAGTTCTCTCACACTACACCGCTCCTCCGCTCTCTTCACTGGTTACCAATTGGTGCCCGTATCCGCTTCAAGACACTAGTACTTGCATACAGAGCCACAAACGGATCAGCCCCAGCATACATCCAGGATATGGTCAAACCCTGTATCCCAACCATAGACTGTATATTATTAGTGGACAGCGCATCCGGAAGTGCCTTAAACCTGCATTCTATCTGAATTCCAGCAGGGGGCGACACAGCTATGATGTGATTGACAGTGACAGCAAGGAGGGCAGTTTCTGTTGAGTGGCCAGCCTTGAAGCCAGAATGGTGGGGATCAAGGTTTTTTCTGGTGGAGATTGGTAGAGAGTTGATTATAAATGCCACGCTCAAGAGTTTTGGATAGAAATGGAAGAAGAGAGACAGGGGGGCAGGAGGTTGGGCGGTCGGAGGTAATCAAAGTAAGAATTTGATTTGGAGATAGAGGGATGAAAGAGGAAAGAGTACTTGATGTGAAGGATGGTAAGATGATTTCAGGAAGTGTGGTGGAGAATGAAGAGCATATGTTATCTATCTTTTTTACAAAGTAGTTGACAAAGTGGGTTGGTAGGAGGGAGGAGGGAGGAGGTGGACTGGGGGAATCTAGGAGATTAGAGAAGATTGAAAAAGGTTTTTGGGGTTGGAGAAAGAGGATTCAATTTTGGTTTGATAAAAATAGCATTTTGAGAGAAGAAGAGACTGATAGGTAAGCAGATCATCTGGGTGTTTAGATTTCTGCCATTTCCTTTCCACTGCCCGTTTTTTGTGTACCGTAGTTGATCTTTCAGCACGCACTGAGCTCAGATAACCACGGAGCTGGGGAGGACTTGCGAGCCTGCCATGAAGTAAGAGGGCAGAGAGAGTCAAGGGAGGAGGATAGAGTAGAGAGGAGAGTGTCTGTGGCAGCGTTGGGAGTCATGAGTAAGAAAGAGTCATATGGAGGGAGGGTTGATAAAGTACATAACGTCAGAAAAAAAGGAGAGCGTGAGCGACAGGTATAGTGTCTCTTGAGATATGGCTGTGAACTTGGGAGAGAGTAAGAGATGAAGAAACGGTCTGAGGTATGGAGTGGAGTAACAGTGAGGTTGGATGTAGAGCAGTTTCTGGTGAATATGAGATCTAGGTGGTCCTAGGTGTCTGTCTAGGTGACAGAGGTTTAGCAAAGCTTACCCATGGCACATAAACTTCAATTTGGAGTTTGACCAGCTTTCTTCGTAGTGACTGTGACACTTTGGTTGCCTAATAATGTCTTGTTCAGCGTTCGGTTGGACGACAAGACACTCAAAGGAGTCGGTTCAGTTTTTTCCGGTAAGTAACGTTAAATGTTTTTTAAATACTGTTTTTCGTTAGCCAACGTTAGCATCCCAATTAATATCAGTTAGCTAGCTAGCATGCCTAATCCGCAAGCTAACATTACCATTACATGTAATGGTAGCTAATCTTAGCTTAAAATCAAAGCCTGATATAGCTAACGTTATGGTGCAAAGTCATATTAAACCCTATATTCGCACGGGATTAGAATAATTTTGGGACCGCGTGTGATTTAGAAATTACCCCCTCACATCTGAGTTTCGTGTGGTGCATTCGCACGGGACAAGCAGAGACTGATTTTACTTGAATATACTGAAATATATGTTCCTGCCCGAGAGTTTGGCAACGTTACCTTGAGGTGCCTGAAGGACAGGCACATATCCTATCATCCCCGCCGCGGCAGCACCCACACAGCATCACCGTCACCTCACCCTCGGACAAAGCCACGGGGGGAGCGCGTAGACTCGGAGACGGAGGTCTCCGGGAGGGGCAGTGGGCCAGAATATGCGTTTTTGCGATAAAATGTTGCACCTGAAAAAATATAGATATTATTGTAAAGTTACATTAGTGTTCTATCTTGAAAAATCTTCAGTTCTGCAGCCAAATGTATTGTATAAAGCACCAGGTTCAATATTGGAGCGTCACTATGTAAGATATTTTCTCAAAAAATTCTAAATACATTATTTCAGACTGTTAATGTACCTAACAAGCATGCTGTTGCAGTAGTTATTAACCACTGTTGTTGATGCTGTTACACTGATGTCTTTCTTCCACTTACTGTCTACTAATCTATTTATAGACCTTCTGTCAGCACATTAGTCTGTTTTAAGATGAGTCACATACGTGTACAATCTATATTTACAAGTGCTGTTTATTACCAAAATGTATATATCATTAAAAAAGTGTTGTGTACAATACACATTGTTTAAGATACATTTGACATGTAGCAGTATGTTTACTTAATACTGCATGTCCTCAACTGAAGCATAGATTCATGTACAAGCTCATATATTAATATAATTAATTGTGATCTACCATGCCTTAACTACATGTTTGTCTTTTACCACAGTCAACCTCTGCGTCATATACCGGGGTCATGTCATATACCGGGTCGTTCCTCCACTCTGCATCAGATCATAGTCCAGACAACCACAGTTAGTCTTGTTCATAACAAACCTTGCTATCTGTTGAGTCATTTGTGTATTTGCCTGTCCTGATCCTTTCTCTTGTGCCTCAGCTGCCACCGGACCAGACACCCACCACCACTGGACCCCACCACTAGCCAGCCTACCAACTTCCTCTGACGGACCCGCTCCTTCCCAGAAACCACCGGACCCGTTCTCCATCCTGGAAACTTGGACTTCATTTTCCCCCTCAGAAACCTGGACTCGATACTTGAGTACTTTAAATAAAACCTGTTAATTCACACTCGTGGCTCTGCATTCTGTCTGCATTTGGGTTCTGTTCACCATTCAAACTTAACAGTTAGCACTTTAGAAATATGTATTAGGCATATCATTTAGATATTTTATGTATAGGATTAAACTGTTAGAATTAGATATTGACATTGCATGTCCTTGTAGGCAGGGCTCCAGACTGCGACCAAATGGTCGCATTTTGCAACCAAAATTTGAGAGTGTGCGACTGAATTTTACATCCAGTCACACATGTGCGACCAGTAAATTTGCCCCCTTTTTTACACGTTAAACGTTTCAGTACCTGAGAGCGCGTAAGCGCAAGCTTATCTGTCCTCTCTGAAAATTGACAGAGAGTGGGTTTATATATATATATATATACTGTATATATATATATTTACTGTCATGACAGCGATGGGGCTGCATCTTCAAAAGTGACACTGAATTTGAAACAGCACACTGTAATTTCTGCATCTATTATCAAAGTATTTATTAGTAATACAGTGGAAATTAGTAGAAATGTGAATATTTGGTTAGCATGTTGATTTACAGTGTGTGCCCCTAAATTTTCTGGTTGTGTCCCTAAAATTTTCAGTTGGGGGCCCACTGTGCTCCTAGTGAAAAAAGTTAGTCTGGAGCCTTGCTTGTATGGTTTTTAGTTTTCATACTTTAAAAATGTCAGTGCAGAAAATATAAGGTAGATTGATTTAATTATTACATTGAATAAGTTGTTTAATTTTTTCTTTGCAATTTGTGATTATACTTTTGTTATAATGAATTTACAATAACCCTACACAGATTAAACAGCACCTAGTGCATTTTCAATTACCTACTAAACACTTGACTACGTATTTCAAAATTAAATATATTCCTATAATTTAATCTAAAAGGATTTTGGTGAAGTGTTTTAATGGTGATTAAAATTGACAAGTACATAAAGACACACAAGAAAAGCACAAACTACATTTTGCTGATCCTTCTTTGTCAACATTCAAGTAAGTATGGTAACATTTAAGAAATCATTTATGTTGATTAAATTCTATCAAATTACCAATGTCTTGTATGACTACAGTACTGTATGTTCCTATAGCTTTACTTCAGAAAAACAACAAATGTAGCTTTAGAAAGACCTTTATTTCACATTGAAATGGGCATTAACTTCAAAAACTACATAAACCACAAACAACACTGGCAATATTTTTAACATTATGTTTAAATTGATGAATTAAATAATGTAGTTCACCTTTTACAATCCAGTGTAAATTCCACACATAAATCACTGCTGTGGGTCAAGGTAAAGGCAAACTTCACTGTCACAAGTGAATTCTGCATGATAAAAAGAGGTAGTTGAATCACTAGTGCCATATTGTTAATTACAGTAGAAATGGTTGACATTACAAACCACAATATAAAAATATAGCTTAACATATAAAGCTTAAAGCACTTGTGCAGCACTGTCAGTCAAGTCCAAATGCCTGGGTAAAGAAGTAAAAGCTGCCATTACAATTACAGTGAGCATATTGTGACAGCCTGTTGGTTGTCTGTAGCACAGTGGAAAAAGAAAAAAAAAACTGTGAGCCTTGTCGATCTTCCCCGGATTGGTAACAGCCCTCCACCTGCGTCTCTGGGTGATGCCAGAGAAGATGAACTTCATGCCTGGATACTGCAGGTGGAGGTGCTGCAGGTCCTCCTTCATTCCTATTTCTGAAAGAAAGAAAAAGAGTCATCAATTTCCATTTGAGCCCCTCATAGTTAAATATATATGCACACTAGCATGTAACTACTTCATTAATTATCTAGGAGAATACAGATGAATCAACAACAGTGTATTGTTCTTTAGTGTAACTTTAACTTAGTTAAATGAGCTTATTTCTGCTAACGTTAGCTCTTAAAAGCATGTAAAGGCTAAATGCACCAACCATAGACTGATGGCGCAAACGGTAGCAAGACATTATCGGTGCTTTATGGTTATTACAGTTAGCCAAACGTTCTAAGAAACTTGGTTAGACATTTGCTAATAGTTAGCGTTAGATAACGATAAGCATTGACAATCGCCGTTTTGCATTTCGCTGACACTACGTTTAAATTAGGAAAACGTAGCTAAACTTCAATTTGCAAAAAATTAACGTTAGCAAGTTTTACCATAAGTGGCTAGGTAACGTTACAGACAATTTACATGGTAACGTCAGATACATTTACTTTACAATGTGACTCCTCTTATATGTAATATAACTATGGGACAAAGATATATTTAAAACCTAGCGAAACTCAATCTTACCTGGAATTATGTATGCTAGCTTTCAGCAGAAGTTGCCTCCAGATTGCCAGTGAAAGTGTGAGTGTAAGCAGCGTTGCCAATTTTCAATTCAATTCAATTTTATTTATAGTATCAAATCATAACAAGATTTATCTCGAGACACTTTACAGATAGAGTAGGTCTAGACCACACTCTATAATTTACAAAGCCCCAACAATTCCAACAATTACAGTAATTCCCTCAAGAGCAAGCAGTGCGACAGTGGCGAGGAAAAACTCCCTCTTGGGAAGAAACCTCGGACAGACCCAGGCTCTTGGTAGGCGGTGTCTGACGGGCCAGTTGGGGATATGATGAACAGTGGCGATAATAGTCAAATTAATAATGGAACAGTGACTTCGAAGCAGCAGGGTTCAGCAGGACGCAGCATGACATTGCAGGGCACCGCTGAGCTCAGCAGGGAGTGCAGTAGGACCACGGCGACAGCTGCAACCAGGATCTTGGTGCCAACGTTCTCCAAGGAAATACGCTGGGGGGAAAAACATAAGGACTCCGGGGAGTAAACTCCCCAGAAGCTAGGATTAATAACAAGCATTTCTGGGACGGGATGCACACAAACGGTAATAGAAAGGGTGAGGAGAGAGCAGCTCAGTGTGTCAAAGGAAGGAAGGAAGTCCCTCGGCAGTCTAAAACTATAACAGCGTAACTAAGACAGACAGGACATAAGGAGAGGTAGCCTGTTCAGGCTTTGAACTCTCCCCTGCCGGATCGGGCTTTGCTGGCCTGCCTCCCTCTACTTTTGTTATATGTTATTAATCTAACAATTATGAAGAGAACAGTTAGGTGGACACTGCAACTCCTCACTCCCTAACTATAAGCTTTATCAAATAGGAGAGTTTTAAGTTCATTCTTGAATGAGGTGACAGTTTCTGCCCCCCGAACCCAAATTGGGAGCTGGTTCCATAGGAGAGGAGCCTGATAACTGAAGGCTCTTACTCCCATTCTACTTTTAGAGACTCTAGGTACCACAAGTAACTCTGCATTCTGGGAGCGCAGTGCTCTAGTGGGACAATAAGGTATTAGGAGCCCTTCTAGATATGATGGTGCTTGACCATTTAGAGCTTTGTAGGTCAGGAGAAAGATTTTAAAATCAATCCTGTATTTTACAGGAAGCCAATGCAGAGAAACTAATACAGGAGAAATATGATCTCTTTTCTTAGTTCTTGTGAGAACACGCGCTGCAGCATTCTGGATCAGCTGGAGATTCTTAAGGGACTTATTTGAGCAACCTGATAATAAGGAATTGCAGTAGTCTAGTCGAGAAGTAACGAATGCATGGACTAGTTTTTCAGCATCGTTTTGAGACAGGATATTCCTAATTTTGGCAATGTTACGAAGATGGAAAAAGGCTGTTCTTGAGGTTTGTTTTAAGTGGGTATTGAAGGATATATCCTGATCAAAAATAACTCCTAAATTTCTGACGGTAGTGCTGGAGGCCAGGGCAATACCATCCAGAGTAGCTATATCTTTAGATAATGAAGTTCGGAGGTGCGTTGGTCCCATCACAACAACTTCAGTTTTGTCTGAGTTTAACATCAGAAAATTGTGGGTCATCCAGGATTTTATATCTTTAATACACGCTTGAAGTTTAGCTAACTGACCACTTTCGTCTGGCTTAATTGACAGATATAATTGGGTATCGTCTGCGTAACAGTGAAAGTTAGTTGAGTGTTTCCTAATAATATTACCTAGAGGAAGCATATATAAGGAAAATAGAATTGGTCCAAGCACTGAGCCTTGAGGAACGCCATGGCTAACTTTAGCGTGCTTGGAGGGTTTATCGTTAATGTTAACAAATTGGGATCGCTCAGCGAAGTAGGACTTAAACCAGCTTAGTGCGATTCCTTTAATGCCAACTAAGTGTTCCAGTATCTGTAACAGGATGGTATGGTCAATAGTGTCAAATGCAGCACTAAGATCTAGTAAAACAAGGATGGAGACAAGTCCTTTGTCTGCAGCAGTTAGAAGGTCGTTAGTAATTTTCTCCAGTGCCGTCTCTGTGCTATGATTCTTTCTAAATCCTGATTGAAAATCATCAAATAAACTGTTGCTATGTAGAAAATCACATAACTGATTAGCAACCACCTTCTCAAGGATCTTGGATAGAAAGGGAAGGTTAGATATAGGTCTATAGTTCGCTAAGACCTCAGGATCGAGGGTGGGTTTTTTCAGAAGAGGTTTTATCACAGTTATTTTAAATGACTGTGGTACATAACCTGTTAATAAGAACATATTGATCATATCTAGTAATGAAGTGTTTACCACGGGTAACGCTTCTTTGAGTAATCTCGTTGGGATGGGGTCTAAGAGACAGGTAGATGGCTTAGCTGAGGATATCTTTAACATTAATTGTTGGGGTCTATAGGATAAAAGCAGTCTAAGTATATGTCGGGACTAGTCGTTCTTTCTAGCGTCCTGCATTTAAAGGTGAACTGTTAAAAGTTGAGGGCAAAAGGTGATGAATTTTATCTCTAATTGTTATAATTTTATCATTAAAGAAGCTCATGAAGTCATCACTACTCAATGCTAGAGGAATATATGGCTCAGTAGAGCTGTGGCTATCTGTCAGCCTGGCTACAGTGCTGAACAGAAACCTTGGGTTGTTCTTGTTTTCTTCTATTAATGATGAGTAATAGTCTGATCTGGCCTTTCTTAGGGCCTGCCTATAGGTTTTTAGACTTTCTTGCCAATCCAAACGGGATTCTTCCACTTTGGTGGAACGCCACTTACTTTCGAGGTTTCGCGAGATTTGTTTTAATTTGCGAGTTTGGGAGTTATACCAAGGTGCTAGTTTCCTTTGCTTCATCATCTTCCTTTTTAGGGGAGCAACACAGTCTAAGGTCGTCCGTAGGCAAGTCGTAGCACCGTCTACAAATGTATCAATTTGAGAGGGACTGAGGTTAACATAAAGGTCCTCTGTTATGTTAAGGCATGACAGAGTTGAATGCTGTTGGAATATCTTCCTTAACATTAGCTATAGCACTGTCAGGTAGGCATCTAGTGTAGAAGCTTTTATCTAATTTAGTATAGTCAGGTAGTAAGAATTCGAAAGTGATTAAAGAATGATCTGATAATACCGAATTCTGCGGAAATATTATTAAATCCTCAATTTCAATACCATATGCCAGCACAAGGTCGAGGGTGTGGTTAAAACAGTGCGTCACCTTGTGCACACTCTGACTGAAACCAATTGAATCCAGTAATGAGTTGAAAGCAGTACTAAGGCTATCATTGTCAACGTCCACATGGATATTAAAATAACCTACAATAAGTACTTTGTTTGATTTAAGGACTAAACATGATAAAAACTCTGAGAAATCAGATAAAAATTCGGAATACGGACCAGGAGCCCTGTAAATAACAACAAATATAATTGGCTGTAATGTTTTCCATTTTGGATGTTGAAGATGAAGAACAAGACTTTCAAACGAGTTATAATTTAGTTTAGGTTTAGGATTAATTAACAGGCTTGAATCAAAGATGGCTGCAACTCCCCCTCCTCGGCCTGAGCCTCTAGGAATTTGAGTATTAATATGACTGGGAGGAGTGGCTTCATTCAGACTAACATATTCTTCATGGCCCAGCCAGGTTTCAGTAAGACAAAATAAATCAATTTTATTATCTGATATCAAATCATTTACCAATACTGCTTTAGAAGACAGAGATCTAATATTTAATAGTCCACATCTAATTTTCCTATTTTGTTCTATCGTTGCAGTCGTTTTAATTCCAATTAGGTTGTTAAGTATAGCGCATCTTTTGTTTACCTTTTGATTTAACCGATCTGATCCGGGGGACAGACACCGTGCTTATTAGACTATGAGTGGGCGACTGCTCCAACGGAAGCACAGAGGGGCGCATTGCACTGCACCTCTGATTACTAATATCAAACTTGGGTTGTCATGGTTTATGTCTGATAAACTCGGTCAGATTTTTTGATATGAGAGCGGCTCCGTCCCAGGTGAGATGAATGCCGTCTCTCTCAATCAGACCAGGCTTTCCCCAGAACGCCCTCCAGTTATTCACATAGCCCACATCGTTAGCTGGGCACCACCCCGAAAACCAGCGGTGGAAGGATGATGTACGGCTGTACATTTCATCATTGGTCAGGTTTGGCAGGGGTCCAGAGAAAACTACTGAGTCCGACATTGTCTTTGCGTATGCACAAAGTGACTCAACATTAATTTTAGTGATCTCCGATTTACGACCATTACCCCCTACGTGAAGTATGATCATACTGTATTTACGGTTCTTTTTAGCCAGCAGCTTTAGATGGGTTTCTATATCGCCCGCTCTGGCACCGGGGACACATATGACTGTAGCCGCCGGCTTCACATATCGCAGTATAGAGCTCCCAATAACCAGAATTGGCTTCCCAGCGGGTGTATCGCTGAGTAGGGAGAAACTGTTGGAGAGGCGAAGATGCTCCGGTTTAGAGCGACCATAATCATGTGTACTCCCTGGTTTAGATCTAACGCTACGCTTCCCTCTAACGCTATGCTTCCCTCGGACAGTCACCCACTCGCCCGGCTGCTCGGGGTCTGCCGGGGTACAGCTAGCAGAAGCTACAGTATGTTGGCCCGCATTAGCTACATGGCGCTGGCTGGCTACGGAAGCATACGATTCTGATTCGATGGTGCGGAGCCGTGCCTCAAATTCACTAAGCCTTGCCTCCAGAGCAGCGAGTATACTACATTTATTACATGTATCGTTATCACTAAAGGAGGCAGAGGAATAGCTAAACATTTGACACACAGAGCAAGAAAGAGCAGGAGAGGGAGAAGAATTAGCCATTGCTAATGGCTAAGCTAAAGTAGCTAATAGCGTTTTAACAATTGTAAATTCAGCGAGTCAGTCGCTGTAAATGAAGCTAAATATAAGTGCTTGAGTAGAACAATTGTAATTCAAATGCAATCCAGGCAAATAGCCGCTAATTTAAACAATAAAGCAGAGTTGAGTAAGTTTTTGCTGGAGCAGCAAACTAGCGTTTGTAACACGGGAACACCGGAAGTGACACAATACGCTTACCTTACACATCGACACGCCAACTCAAAAAAAAAAAATCTGTCAGATACATAGCTAGATACCGCCCAACAGTCTATGGCTCCTCCCTCACTCCTGGGGACTATTGACATCAAACTCAATTTACCTGGGGGCCATCTTCTCAAATCTCTTTATTTTTATTTTTTAACACAAAATAAGATGAAAAAATAAATAAACAAATTAAAAATGAATAAGAAAATAAATAAATAAATCAGTAACAAATAAATAAAATAATAATCATAATGAAAATAATAATAATAATAATAAAAATTAAAAAATAATAATTAGATTTCTCTAGTCAGCGACTATATGTGGTTTCTTCAGTCTTCTACATCTGCTGTATTCAGATTCAAATGTCTGTATTAACAGTTCTTTAACATTTAACTTTCTTGTCCTGAACATGAATGGAACATTGAAGAACATGAACTCTTCTTCTGAACATGGCTTCTCTTGCCTACTGTTGTCCGCAAGGCCAGATGAAAACTCAAAAACGAAGAAATATCAGAATCCATGTCATTTCTTGCTTTACAACATATATAGCGTTGTCAGTATTAACAAGATAACCATATAATCACTTAGATAGATGTGTTTTGAAAAGCAAATTATATCATTGCTTAGAGTGTGTGTGTTGAAACCCCCCCAAAAAAAAATAACATATATATCTTGCTTTTATATTAATCTGTCTTTTGCTTACATACAGATCTGTTTTTGCATTTTAGGACAGAAAGAGCTTTCTTTGAGAAACTGTAAGGTGTAGGAAAGCACCTAGAGAGATAAGAAGGGCACAGGCAGGAGCTGCAGCCTTGATGGGTGCATGCAGCTGTGTGTGTGTGCGTCTTGAAGGCACGTGTGTGGCCATACACAGCACACGAGCTGTAGAGTTCAAGTTCATTACTGTAACGTAATTTGTGAAGTGTTTCCTACATTACCTTACAAGGATAGGGAAGTACATATAGTACGTCCCTTTTGATAATTTTAGGAGGAGTAAAATGTTTTTTGTGTATAAATATGAGTGTAGCAGCCCCTTTTTGGGTGCCTTTTGGCCCCTTTTACCCTTTTGGGTCCCTTTTGGGCTTCCTTCGGGCTCTTTTACCGAGTGCTTTACGTCCCATCGGGATACCATGAAGCCTTCTCCATCTACCCTTGCACTTTCTGTGTTTTGGGGAAGATTCATTATGCCTCTCCCAGCCGGAGAGGGGTTCCCTTGCGCTCGCTGAGTGTAAGGGAGGAAAAGAAAAAGAAAAAAAGACTATCTCTGAGAAGCGGCTTCGAATACCTCTGTTATACAGAGGCCAAAAAGTGCTCTTCTCTCTTAGTTTTTACCCAGACGCTCTCTTCGCTGCTATTTAGATTTATTTACTCTCTTTGACATCGAAGAGGAAATTACCTGCTCTTTTATGAGTGTGGGAGAGACAGGGCCAGGAGGGAAAGAGAAGCTTTAAATACCTTTGTTAGAGCGGAGGCTTTATCTTTATTTGTATTTTTAGCTTTATTTTGTAGAGGACCACTTGCTTTTAATTTCTGCTTTTGTCACAAAATAATAAAAATCACCTGAGTCCGACTTTGGACTGGGGGAGCCAATCTTTGCCAGTTCTTTATTTTTTCTCTGAGATCGTCTCGCCCGCTGTCAAGCGGGAGGGTTTCCCCCCATACGGGGATCAGCGACTCCTCTTTAACCGCCCGTGGAGAGTTGCCTCCCGGCGGGGATCGACTTGGACACGCAGACCTCCTGTTATCTCCTAGTGGGAGTGCGTTTCCCTATCCGCGCGGCCTGGTCAGCCTCTGAGCATCCCCCTCTCTCAGTCCGGCGACCAAGAAGGGCAAGGCGGGCGTCCTTGAGAAGGAAGGGACCTCCGGTAACCCTGGGAGGACGGCTAACAGACCGTGAGTACTAAAGAAAAATCATTGGTTTTAAAGATCCCCTCGGGCAGTGCTTGTCATATACAGGGGGATAAGAGCCTGTGTTTTTCTGGGGACTGGTGTAGTGTGTATCTAACCTCTTGTCTCGCCTTCAGGTTCCCTGATCCGGGCGAGGGCCTCTCCTTAGACGGAGGGCGTGTGTGTGTCTCTATAAACTAAATTAATCAGGGAAGCGTCAAAAGCAACTCCTTTTTAGTATAGGTCAAAACATCCGCCCCGCTGACGGGCAACTGGCGTTCATCCGTACGGCAAAAGAGGGCACTAGTAGGACCGGGGGTTTGCTGAGGGGAAGGCAATAAAAAGGGGTTGGTTCGGCCACAGCGAGCGACACGACACCTCAGCGAACTGCCACACCGGTCTACACTACTCCTTGCTGCTAGAGACCTGGCAGCGCTTCCTCTCGCATAGCTGAGCCACATTTGGCTTGAGGGAGGAAGCAGTTGAGACCCTCAGTATGGCTTGAAGATGACCATCAGCAAGTCTGGACCTGTACTTGGACTTATTGAAGTTCAAGGTGGAGAAGAGCTTTTCGCACAAGTATGCTCCCAAAAAGGCACATGGTCCGCTTGAACATTCGGGAAAGCTCAGGGAAGCTGGGGATCAATTCTCTCAAAAATTGCCCAAGCTTGTCTGCTTTTCCACTCACCTCCCTGAACTTCGCTTTGAGTTCAGAGTTGCACTGCAGGTCAATTAGCTCCATTTGAAGCACAGGAGGGGCATCTTGCACATCAAAGGAGAAGGGGTCCGCAAAAATTTGAAATGTGGCTCTGTGCTCTCTTGAAGTCTGCAAATCTGTTATCAAATTCCTCCTGTAGCTTCAAAATGACATCAACATAATTCTCACCACTGAATGGTGTGCCTGCATCCACGAGTGCCTTGCATGCTGGGAAATGGCAAAGGTTTGTCTGAGAGAGCTGGGCTTTCCATAACACAAGTTTTGTGGAGAATGCTCTCACTTGTCATAGGCAGCACTAACAAGTTGCCCCTGGCCTTGTAACTTCAGTACATTAAGCTCATGTGTGATATCAACAAGAAAAGCTAAGTCCATGAGCCATTTGGGATCACTTAGCACAGGAACAGCCACTCCATCCCTCTCCATGAAGGCTTTCACTTCTGCTCTCAACTCAAAAAATCCCTTCAATACATTTCCCCTGCTGAGCCAACGTACCTCGGTGAAGTAGAGCACATCTCCATATTCTGACTCCATTTCCTCTAAAAAAGCACGGAACCTTCTGTGCTTTAAGCCCTTGGATCTGATTTGGTTGATGCATTTCACAACGACAGACATCACATTGTCAAACTTCAGGCATTTGCTGCAAAGAGCCTGCTGATGGATAATGCAGTGCAGAGCAATGGCCTCCTCCACACCTTCCTCTTCGAGTTTTTTTGAACAAGTGCCACCAGTCCATTTTTCCTCCCTGTCATTGATGGCGCTCCATCGGTTGTTATTCCAACAAACCTCTTCCATGACAAACTGGCATTCTCAATGGCATCACACAGCTGGTGAAATATCTCCTGAGCGGCGGTGTGGCCATGCATTGGATTTACTGTGAGCAACTCCTCCATCACTTCAAAATTGTCATCAACACCACGGACATACATTGCGAGCTGGGCAGTGTCGGTAATGTCTGTGGTCTCATCAAGAGCTACGGAGTATACACTGAAACATTTGGCTTTCTCACACAGTTGGTCATAAATGTCACTTGACAGGTCAGAAATGCGCTCTGCCACGGTGTTGGCAGAAAGGCTGATGTTGCTAAACTGACCTTTCTTTTCCGGACAGACTATACTTGCAGCCTGTAATATGCACTTTTTGACAAATTCACCTTCTGTGAATGGCTTTCCTGCTTTAGCAATCATCTCACTAACCACGTAGCTAGCTTCGAGTGCGGCATTATTCTCTTTGGTTGCTTTCTTGAAGAAATCTTGTTGCCTCAGTAGACATGTTTTAAGATTGGCAACCCGGTTGGCTCTCTCATCTCCCTGGTATTTTGCATACTCCTCAGCATGTCTAGTTGTGTAATGACATTTCAAATTGTATTCCTTGTGCACCGCAACTTTCTCTGTGCAAATAAGACACGTCGGGGTGCCCCTGTGCTCAACAAAGAAATATTGCATTTCCCACTTTTCCTGAAATTGTCTGTGCTCATCACCAACCATTCTCTTCACTGCAGGCTTTGAAAAAGACATGTTTGGGGTTGTGTAATATATATAATTCCACTTGGTGTCACTGTCGCATTGAAGTTTCAATCAAGCGTTTAGCCGACGAATGGAGAACGACATTTCCGCTTCTTTTTCTTGTAAAAGCCCGCACAAATAACGGTGCGACCCTATAATTGGTCCGGGTTACCGGGGACTGTTATTGCCGATGGACAGGTGTCGCTATGTGACTACAGATAACGAAACGTCGGATAACGAGACGTCGGATTTCTTGAGTGGCTGCAATTAGTAAAAAGGACATTACTTTCGACCGCATCTCCCAGTCGATGAGAGTGTGTTCTCTGCATTTTCATTTGGGTAAGTTCTCTTAAAATCTCTTTAAATGTGTTTATGTTGTTGGCTCTTAAAGCCACGAAGTGCACCTAACATTGTTGCCTAGGGTCAGGGTACTAAAGTATAATCCGTTTTTCGTTTTAAACCAAAAACGAAAAAACAAAAAAACGGGTCGATGTTTCGTTTTTGGTTTCAAACCAAAAATGGAAAAACAAAATTATGATATCCGTTTTCTCGTTTTTCCAATGTCCATGTTAGGTTATTATAAATTGTTGGGTTACTATAAATTATACATGTGGTCTAGACCTACTCTATCTGTAAAGTGTCCTGAGATAACTCCTGTTATGATTTGATTCTATAAATAAAATTGAATTTAATATACAAGTCTGTTATAATCCAAAACAACTAATCTTATATCCTCATTTTACTGAGAAATTAGGTATAATTCATGTAAATGAGGTCTGTTGACCATGAATGCAAAAAAATAAGTGTAAAATTAACTCTGCAGAATATTCATGTGACATGGTTGACCAACTTAACTGCCATTACAGTTTTTTACAATCACTTTGGCACTAATTTCAGAACCTTGACGTCATTTTTCAAAACTCTGGACACAAAACTCACAACCAATGATCAAAATAGACATTTTTCAAAACTCTAACACTTTTTTTCAATTGCTTGGATACAATACACATAAGATCATATGTTCATTTAACAAAGATCACCTGTTCAATAAGACATAACTTAACATCAGAGCACTACTATTTCAAAAGGCAATCCACACATTACATTTCAGATGATTGTCTATTCATTTCATTACAATCATCTAACTATCAATACAACTGCTCAAAATGATAAGTAACTGTTACATTAATCTTAATGCATAGTTGTATGGAAACAGACAGACAATATTCCATGTTTAGATCATGAAAGTTTCAAGATAACGAGATTCATTGTCACCAGTTAGCGTGGAAAATGAACCAATTAGACGACATGATCTATGGATGTAATATTTCATCATCATTCTTTACTGTAATGTACTACTGTTTACTGTATCAGACACTGTTTCTATGGTCCCATGTAGGCTACCACTTTTTCAGACTATTTACAGTATTGACAGTACTGCACTGTATGCATGCAGGCCCTTGGAACTCGTTACTGATGATTGAGATATATACTTTATATATACTGTAAAGTGCTGTGTCTATATATATATATATATATATATATATATATATATATATATATATATATATATATATATATATATATATATATACACACACATACACTTGTACCACATTGTTTAGGTTTTTTCCAAGATGTTTGGCTAATGAAAACATCCATTGTGATGTAGATGAGAACCTGCGGCCAAATCCACAAGACAGAGTTGATGAAGATGTAGAATACAGTAGCCTAATCACTCCTTTGTTTGTTTTTACAGTACAAGCAAGTTGAGGAACACTGCATTTGACGTTTACAGTAACAGTACTACAGTCTTTTCTTTCCTATTTCCTAGCTAATTACAGTTTTTTACAATCACTTTGCTACTAATTTCAGAACCTTGATGTCATTTTTCAAAACTCTAGACACAAAACTCAAAACGATCATCACTTGTAACACAGGCTGTCCAATGTTCAAAACATTGCATTGTGCATTCATATCTTTAAAGACATCTTGCTCTTGCACAATCATTGGTTAAAAAAACTAATATATTGTGAAATACCATTGAAAGGTTACTTTAGATCACCTACACACAAGCTACCCATAGTTTCACTGTGTCATCGTTCGTACAATCATTAAATATTGTAGTACAAA
Organism: Perca schrenkii; assembly: GCA_025617405.1. Classification (NCBI taxonomy): domain Eukaryota; kingdom Metazoa; phylum Chordata; class Actinopteri; order Perciformes; family Percidae; genus Perca; species Perca schrenkii. Next base: position 31,815,748 of record CM046800.1, on the reverse strand, counting down.
ATAGGTGATACATGTTTCATTATGGTACTAAATATAAATACATCCCTGTACAAGTACTGCAGTAGTAGAGAGAATACTACAGACACAGTGGAATCATTGAAAAAAAACAAAAATGTATTGATGAAAAAAAATACAGTACAATCACAACATAGATTTATTTGAATCAAAGCAAAATAATTAGCTACAAAATAGAAAAGAAAAGACAGTAGTACTGTAGTACTGTAAAACATCAAGTGTTCCTCAACTTGCTTGTACTGTAAAAAGCAAAACAGAGAAGTGATTACTGTACTTCTACATCTTCATCAACTCTGTCTTGTGTATTTGGTCACAGGCTCTCATCTACATCGCAATTAGCCAAACATCTCGGAAAAAACCTTCGGGCATGGCGAACAATGTGGTATGAGTATATATGTATATGTACATATACAGTATATACTGTATATAAAGTATACATCTCAATCATCAGTAACGAGTTGGCAGAATTGGACAAGCAATTCCAAGGGCCTGCATCTATACGGTGCAGTACTGTCAATACTGTAAATAGTCTTAAAAGGTGGTACATGGGACCATAGAAACTGTGTCTGATGAACAGTAGTGTATTACCGTAAAGTTGGTACATGTATGTATTATAGAAACGGTGTCTGATAAACAGTAGTACATTACAGTAGTAGTACATGAGACCATAGAAACAGTGTCTGATAAACAGTAGTACATAACGGTAAAGAATGATGATGAAATATTACATCCATAGATCATGTCGTCTAATTGGTTCATTTTCCACGCTAACTGGTGACAATGAATCTCGTTATCTTGAAACTTTCATGATCTAAACATGGAATATTGTTTGTCTGTTTCCATACACTGTGCATTAAGAGTAATGCAACAGTTACTTATCATTTTGAGCAGTTGTATGAATTGATAGTTAGATAATTGTAATGAAATGAATAGACAATCATCTGGAATGTAATGTGTGGATTGCTTTTTGAAATAGTAGTGCTCTGATGTTAAGTTATGTCTTATTGAACAGGTGATCTTTGTTAAATGAACATATGATCTTATGTGTATTGTATCCAAGCAACTGAAAAAAGTGTTAGTGTTTTGAAAAATGTCTATTTTGATCATTGATTGTGAGTTTTGTGTCCAGAGTTTTGAAAAATGACGTCAAGGTTCTGAAATTAGAAAACTGTAATGGCAGTTAAGTTGGTCAACCATGTCACATAAATATTCTGCAGAGTTAATTGTACACTTATTTTTTTGCATTCATGGTCAACAGACCTCAATTATACCTAATTTCTCAGTAAAATGAGGATATAAGATTAGTTGTTTTGGATTATAACAGACTTATATATTAAATTCAATTTTATTTATAGAATCAAATCATAACAGGAGTTATATAAAAAATGCAGAGTTATATATTATAGAGTAGGTCTAGACCACATGTATAATTTAAAGTAACCCAACAATTTATAATAACCTAACAATTCCAGTGATTCCCCTCAAGAGCATGCATAAATGCGTAAAAGTGACAGTGGTGAGGAAAAACTCCCTTTTTAGGAAGAAACCTTGGACAGACCCAGGCTCTTGGTAGGTGTGTGTGTGTGTGTGTGTGTGTGTGTGTGTGTGTGTGTGTGTGTGTGTGTGTGTGTGTGTGTGTGTGTGTGCATGCACATACTTGTAAATATGTATGTGTCCTATGTGTTTATCTTATGTAAAGCTAAATAGTGCCCTATTGCACTACCAGGTCAAAATTCGCCCAGGAAGACCATAACTGCTATAAAATTGAATAAAACACCCCAAATTGTATGAAATTTGTGAATATTAATTTACTTGCGAAGAGCATGGAAGGGAACAATGCATGTTCTTTTTGGTTAATTTGGTTGAAAGAAACCCATATTTCTTATAAGAAACTTTGAAAACATGACACATTTAACACGAAGACAACACAAGTGTTAGATTCCTTTTTACTGGCTGGTGTAAGATTAGAGTAACTAGTCAATAACTGCCACACTTAGGCTAATTAGATGAATGTAGATTTCATGTCATTTTAAATGTATTATTAAATAATTAAATACTTTATATAACCTTAAATAGCTAACTTTAGCCTAATCTGACAAGCTACAGGCAAACAATGTATTCATAAAGGGCCTCGTTCTTCTGGCAGTTACATATCTCTCGTGCTTTTATTTTGACACGTTAATGTTACTTCCTGTCCAGAGCGCATGGGTTTTAGTCAACTTTTGACTTAACACGTAAGACATAATATAACATTATAAACGAGACCTGTGTTCCATCAGATTTTCAATGATTATGCAAATTATAAAAATGAGCCCATATTCTTGCTCTAGGGTTAAAACGGAAAAATGAATAACAAAAAAACAACAGTTGAAAAACGAGCAGTTTTCCAGTTAATTTTTAATTTGGATGTACATTGGAAAAACGAGAAAACGGAGCTCATAATTTTGTTTTTCCATTTTTGGTTTGAAACCAAAAACGAAACATCAACCCGTTTTTTTGTTTTTGGTTTAAAACCAAAAACGGATTATACTTTAGTACCCTGACCGCCTAGCCTGCTAGCTAGCTAACTATAGTGCTAAGCATAAGTGAATACACCCATGCTAATCATTTAACATTAGCCTGTTAGCTGGGTCGCTGTCTTTTGTGACATTTGTGTTTGTAAAGTTTAATGTCCGGTGGCATTTTCATCTCTTTTTATAAGACGTTACTGTATATGCATAACGTTAGCAGAGATTTAGAAACGTGTGTGTTTATCAGTTGTAGCTGCAGGATGGGTAAAGCTGTTAACTTCACTAGCAATGTTAAAAAGCTAAAACTTTTTTAAATGTAAGAAGTATAACGTTCCGTAACGTTAGGTATTAACATTCATAACGATAAGCATATTTTTCTTGTGTTTGCTATCTTTTAAGGAACAAACGGAGGCGGTCACTGAGGATGGAAAAGCAAAAGACAAGCAGGGAGACAGAGGCCAAACAGAGAGATTGCCATTCAAAAAATAAATGCATTAAATTAACTGGTTTGTCTGTCATTACGTTTTTGGGTGTGTATATAATATAAACAGTTTTTCAATGTCTATTTTTCCATCAAATTATGACCTGGACATAGTAAACTTCTAACTGAATAATTATATTCAGAGGCTACCTGTTTTAATAACTTGTTAGGTATACAAGCTCTACAAACGAAACTTGTATCTTTATTATAACATTTATTTAAACATCACTACTGTACACAAGTATATTCAACACGAAGCGACAATCAGACTCAGCTGCAGATGATGGTGTTGCCTCAAGACTGCACACAGAAGGAGAAAGCTTTAGCTAGGTTAGTCTAGTAGTTATCCAACCTGTCCTGGTAAGATTAGAATTGTATCAAGTATATTTAAGCATACTGTAACATTAAGGTACTTCATGTAACTGTAGTGGTGTAGTTTATTCATCATGGTCTTAACTGACAACTTGTAGTGGGTGTTTATCAATGGTGGTGTTATGACTTTTCATACATTGGATGTAGCCTTGTAGTTTGTGTTTTTACAGTATTATTTAACCTTTCTCACTTGCAGTTTACTGCATATCATACTGCCTGTGGCAACCTCCATTAGCTGGTAGTGTTTACCTTGTAGTTGCTGATCATATTTTTGCACTGCATTTGTTTGAAAGCTAGAAGCTACTGGACAATGAGCTAATGTTACGTTTATGCAGTAAACTACAAGCTAATGTACCTACTGTAAGGTTGCCTACCTTCTCACGTTGCGGGCAAAGTTGCCGACAATATTCTCCTGCAAGCAGACTGACGCTGATTCACCTTCTCCATCTCAAAAAAAAAAATTGAACCGCACTGTTCACATTTCCCACATCAATTTCGTCCAGTGTTTTGAAATGCAGCGCTCTTACATTGTTGCCCCTGGCAACCGATAGTGTAGGTACACCAAAATAGTGGACGGGCTCAGACCTTTTATATTTGTCAATGGCTCAGACTGGGCTCAGACACCGCCCAAATTGTGACGTGACAGCAAGCTACCATGACATATGTCCTCATTCTCAATACGTATATATACGTATAATGTCCCGCTGGGCAGCAACTTAAAAAAAACATTTTTTTTTTAAGTGCTGTGAACGCAGCGCGCTGGGACAAATGTCCGCGTGTGCCCAATAGAAGCGAGGCAGCCAGCCAGGCACTGAAGAACACTCCCTGGCAACCATAGACAGTATATAGATGGCAAAGCTACTACAACACTGTAAAGTACCATACATATCAAACTCGCAGGCCGCACTAACATTAAACTTTCATATTAATGCGGGGGCCACAAACTATCGTCCCGTGGGCCGCGAGTTTGAGACCCCTGCACTAAAGGCTAAAAACACATCTCTTCCAACTACACCTCGGATAATCAAAAAAAAATATATATATATATATATATATATATATATATATATATATATATATATATATATATATATATATATATATATTAGGGCTGGACCCGAATATTCGAATATTCGTTCGGTGGGTTGGTATTCGATTTTAAAATTTGACATTCGAATATTCGGTTTTTTTTATTTTTTATTTTGGTTTATTTATTTTCGGCATTTATATCTCGTTCACACTCCAGTCCAGTTGGTGGCGGTAATGCACATTTAAGTTGGTTTGCCAAACGCCAATAAACTAGAAAGAAGAAGAAGATACACGATGACGCCGCGCCCACTTCGAGCATTTAGCAAGCTGGGCAGAGAAGCTAGCGCGATAACCTTATATGCGATAACCATAGACAGTATATAATGGACCAATAGAGCCCGTTGCTCTGGACGGAGACCAGTGAAGGCTATTAGAAGCACTTTTCCCGTGATCACTTGCTTTACTGCGCAGCCTCCAACTGACGGAGACAACGTAAATGTGACGTGAGCAACGTGTCTGAAAGTTGTAAGTCTTCTAGTAGCTGTGCCAAGAGAAATCTCAGTCATTACGAATCTCACAGAGACCGTGATGATGACCGAGAAGCAACTTTTGGTAAGTATTATGATTAATTATTCGGTCATTTTGCATAGTATTTATTTAATTTAAAATATAACGCCGCCAGATTAAGTTAATGCATAAACTAGCTGAGGCATTGGTAAAGATAACATGCTTTCTTGCACATGTTGTATAACGTTAATTTTAGACAAGCAACTTTTGTTAACTATTATGATTAATTATTTGGTCATTTTGCATAGCATTTATTTATTTTAAAATATAACGCCAGTACGACAGATTAAGTTATATATCATTTAAGCTAGCTGAGGCATCGGTAAAGATAACATGCTTGCTTGCACATGTTGTATACATGGACAGTATATGGGTTGTATAACGTTAATTTTGGCGGAATATAACCACAAAATGGCGTCAACTGTTATCTAGCTACATCGCAAAAGAAAATGGACGAATCAGTCATATAAAAAAGTTAATCAGTAAATCGCTTTGGACAAAAGCGTCTGCTTTGGCCTGTTGAATAACAGATAGGTAATAGATGGACAATAATGTCACCAATAACATATATAACTGAGGGTTGCCCTTTTCATTTTTCTTTCCACATAGGCTTAAATACTAACATTAAGCTGTTACCCTACACCATGCCTAACAATCAATTGTAGGTGCCCAAAGGAAGTATTACACAAGTTGATTTGAATTGTATAACTAGAAAAAACAGATTGGGTCCAAATATAATCCCTGTCAGCTACTGAATTAGCAAACATGCCATCTCTGAAGAAACAGGACCCTAGGATATATTTCAGAACTGTATGAGATTGTGCTAAAATAAGATGTCACCTGTTAGTTGTAATGTTGTTATTTAGTCATACCAAAGCTAACGTGCTCTGTACTGTGCCTTTTTATTTTTCTAGGACCCGTCCCCATCCTCCACCTCGGGGACAGCAGCAGAGACAATAGCCATGAAGCCTTCAGTACAAGTCCAAATAGGTAACCCACCTGACACACTGCAAATCAATACATGGCATGACTTCACACTATAATTAAGGTTTAACAGTAAGCAGTAGCAAAGAATGCAAAGCCCTCAAACGTTGTGTAATACCTATATTGTCATATTATTATTTCAATGAACAGATAAGAGCAATTCATTTGTGATTTATTGTATATCTAAATAGACTTTTTCTGTTTTGTTTATGGCCTGAGACAAGTTACTTGTGTGTGTTAACATATGTGTACTGACACTTTCACATAAAAAAAACACGTATGATTGTGATTACTGTATGGTATTAACAGGTCCAGTGATTTGGATCACGGGCAGCAGCTACATTTCGTCGTGGGGAAGAGAGGGCCAGAGAGACCATGGGGGCCAATCTTGGCCTAGCGGCCAAGGTTCACTGGTTTGGCTGGGGTGGACTTCGATGGCACGGACTCCTTCCTTTCTTCAACCGGTCCCTTAGAGGAAGAGCAGCCCCGGATATATCCTGCTGATTCACTGCGGCGGGAACGACTTGGGATGCAGGAAGAGCATCGATCTCATCGCAGCGATGAAGCAGGATCTGCAACATCTCCATCGGCGTTTCCCTCAGATGATCATCGTGCTGTCTGACATCACCCAGAGACGTCGGTGGAGATCGGGCCATCCGGGGAAAATGGACAAATCCCATAAATGGGTGAACAGTGTCATGGCTACCTTTGTCTTGGGAATGCAGGGGGGTATCGTGCATCACCCTCAAATTGAATTTGACAAGTCTGAACTGTTTCTAGGGATGAAGTTCATTTATCCACTCGGGGTAATAATATTTTTTTAAATAATTTAGCTGAAGGCTTAAGAGTCTTAATCCAGTAGGGATGATACTGGATTAAACCTCTCAACATGTTTTTAATATGAAACAGTTAAAGAATGTTACATTCTTTTGGGGTTGTGTATGTGCATTTTGTCTTTAGATTAATACATCATCACTTGGGTAGACATAACACTGTTCAATTGTCACTGCTCTTTTATTTATTATTATTAATTTTTTATGTTTTTATTTGTGTTTTACTATTTCAACTTTTAATAAAGCAATATTATTAACCAAATAATTCAATATTTATTTTTGAAAAACACAGTAGACACTTCAAGTAGACATGCTTTGACAGAAATGTCATGTGGTTTTATTACTTATGTGGTAGAACTTTATAATGATATATATTCAAAGTCAGTGGCCTACACAGTGAATATTGATAAGGGAGGTGTCAAGACACCTTAAGATTAGATTTGATTATATTTCTCTTCAATGTCATTGTGCAGAGTACAAGTACAGAGACAATTCAATGCAGTTTCAAGTGCAAAAAAAGTACAGTATAGACAGGTAGTGTAGTATAAACAGTATATGTAATAGTGCAGTGTAGACAGTAGTATACAGTTAACCAAGTGGTATGGTTTACAGTAAGGCTATGTGCAGTGTATTAACAGTAGCATTATAAAAGCAGAACACATGGACACATCGCTTTTTTTCTCCATTGCCTGCATAATTTCCCCATCCCCTGTGTAGCTATACCTCTTAACCCTCATTATTTAACAACATATACATTTCGTAAAATATCATAGCCTACTTGTTCGTGGATAAATGTTACTTCATATGAATTCATTTGCTACATATCGAAGTATGAGTAATTCCAATCCATCAAAACGTTGCTGAAAACTGAAATATTATATATAATAAAGCTGAAATATTTTGTTCCGATGCTTTTCATAAACTCTCTATGGGCTTCACCTTCTCACTTGACTGCATGCCTCCACGCCCACCCGATTGCCTGCGAGCTTGGCTTCTTGGCTTCTCCCTTCTTATGTACTGTCTATGGCTTCTCCTGGCAGTACGGTAATTTTTCGACTATGCGACAGTAAGTCGCCTGGTTATGACACAATCGTTAGCCTATTTTCACAAAAACATCTGCTACGGAATCATAACGTGAGGTACAAGGTAATGGAGCCTTTTATACATTTTCGTGTTTCTGTAGAAATAAACAATGGACAAATAGAGTCTTTAAACGCTTCAGATGTAAAGTTATTCGCTGTCAAGTGACGTAAAAACAAAATGGCGGTCAGCGGAACGCTAACGGGAGGTGATCGCTTCGTAGCAACGAAGCGATCCCATGGGAGGTTCGAGTTCTGAGCGAAGCTTACCCCCCATGGCGATAACAAGTGCGGAAATGGAAAACTGTTTCGCGTTTTTACGTTGTGATTCGGCCAGAAACTTCAACATTGTGAGGCAAAGAGATCGTTTTGGAATATAAAGCTTGGATATTACATTTCCTTGGACTCTGGGGGATTAATGAAAATCAAGTTTTGGTCCACTTTGTACCACTTTGTTGCTGACAGGACAACGACAACAGGTATGCATGCACTCTCGGCTGCGCAGATTACGGCTAAATTGTTTTATTTTCTTTTACTTTGTAACAGTTGTGTACATGGCTTTATATTTTAAAGATTTAATGCTTTAAAGTTATAAAAACGCTCATGAGTGGAAGTTTTATCGAGGTTACAGCGACGCCCCCAGTCACAAAGTGTCCCGTTGACGAGACGGTGATCCTTGAGAGGTTAAAAGTTTATTAATTCTGAACGCGTCTGGCCTGTCTATCTATATTGGACCAAATACGACACCGCTGCACTCCCTTGTGAAGTCGTTTGGATGAAAGGTTCTCAAAATAATCAAAATGCAAACAAACAGACAGACACATAGAGATTCCTGCCTTTATTAGAGATAATAATATGTTCCGAAGCTTCGAATATTCGATGCTCATTACTACGAAGCTTCGAAGCTCAAAAAATGGTATTCGGACCAGCCCTAATATATATATATATATATTTCTTGAAACTGCACTTCCATATGGCTCTTGGTAGTTTTGCTTATTTAAAGCTAATGTACTTGCACTTACTATTTGTTGTCTGGAGTTTGCACCTTCAGGGTTGAAAGCACTTAATTGGAAGTCGCTTTGGATAAAAGCGTCAGCTAAATGACGTGGGACATTGAGTGGCCATTTGGAGCCTCTTTATGTGATGGTTGAGAATACATATGTGTTTAAATTTCCCCATGATGAAAATATTCCACAAAGAGAAGGAGAGAAACTGGTTTTACAATATTATAAGTGGGCGGACATTAAACAAGTCTAAATCCTCACTAGTGGTTTGACAGACTGCGGTGTCCATTACACCCCACAAAAGCACAAAAGTGAATGGAATGAACCACATACTGCATGGACTATTTGTGTTTAAGGAATAGTTTGACATTTTCGGAAATAGAAGTATTTGCTTTCCTTCTGAGAGTTCAATAAGAAGGTTGATACCAATGTCTGTATGTTACAGAGCCGGAGCCAGTTAGCTTAGCAAACTCCACAGGGCACCTTTAATGCTGAAAACACACCAAGTAGCTTCCTGTGACGAACTGCCATGCAGTGTCTATGGAAAGCTGTGATGGCCTCTTCAAACTGCAAGCGTTTGATTCGGCAGTGAAGTGCGGGGAAGTGCAGCCAAACTAAAAGCTGGGGATAGTTTTAGTGGCAGTTTAAAGTGGCCAGTCAGAGAAGGGGCGGGTCTAGAAGGGGGACCCAGGGTGGCACCGGCCTCCCATAAAAGCTCAGTTTTTTGGGTCAGCAGCTTATAAAAACTTAAGTCATGGGTTATTTACCCTATTGGTAGTGAATATCACCACCACACAGCAGCATTTAAAAAAAATTCTTTTGTTTGCTAGCAGACAAAATCGACAAGGAGGAAACCTTCACGCAACACAAGTCAGTATTTCATGTACTCATTCTAATCATGCTCTCAAAATAATTAAATTGCCCCAAAACATTATGCCGTATAAGTAGTGCATGAAGCAACATTTTTAACTGAACCCTGACACTGAAACCTTTGTCTTGTGTTCAGTATATGGCAAGCTTGGACCTTTTGCTCTGTAATTCACTTGATGAATAATTGCTCTGTCCCGACTGAATTTAATAGCATGATGTAAAGCCGGACCCAGATGATGAATTACTGTACTGGGGAATGTCGTTCCAGACCCATTTTTAGAGATTACGTTTTATTAACTCTTCTGGATGTCACATCCAGCTAATGAGTAAATCAATTATTCATCAATTTTTTTAATTTGAAATAATCTGACATAGATAAATGAGTTGCAATAGGCTTCTTTTTTTTCGGGTAAGAAAGGAAATCCTGGCATCTTTATGTGAATTATTTTGGCCTCAGGATTTATACATCACTATCTGTCCAACTCTGGTTTCTTACGCAAGGTATGTGCGTTGGTGTTACTCAGTAGTTTCTTACTCTGTTTTGCCATTGTTTTGATGCATATCAAGTTGTCTCTTCATGTTCCCTACCTTAGTAGTACTTACAGCGTAATAGGTCTGCAATTAATCAAAGTCTGTTTGCTAACGTTCACAAAAACAATGTAATCGAGAAAAACGGCCATTTTGCACATTACATTTTTCAAGTAAACTCTTATTTTGTCTTGTGTCCTAAAGGGGAATTCAAAAAGTATTAAGGGAAATTTCATATTTCAATGTGTTTTCACATGGAGTGTTCTTTTTCCAAATTTTACACTTTTTAAGACATGGTGGAAAACGTGTTTATCGTATATCATAATGTATTCTCTTAAATTCTTTATTGTCAAATGTGTGTTGAATGTAAACTCCTCTTAGGAATTTCACCCTTCAATTTGAATTTATCTGAGAATATTCTTAAATAAGGAAATCTATTCAGTGATTGGTCCATGCATCTATCTTCATCCAAAATCCCATTTGTGGCACAGCAAAGTGTCGTGAATCATCTCTATCACTGACACTTAAGATATAGTCCTACGATTCACTTAAATTACGACTGAGATGCTTGATAACTAACTTTTAAGTGCAGCTCTGAACCAAGATTTCTTTTTTACTCTTAAAGCTTTAGTGCGTAACTTTTTGATATTGAATGTCCGTTACATTCAAGCCATTGCCAAATGAGTTGCTACAAAGCTAATTAAGACTATCAGCTCCACACAACTCTCTCTGTATTTCTCAGTATGACTGTGTTCAGAAGATTGTGGCGTCCGGTGACTTTCCCGCACAGAAACTAGAGTGAAGATAATGACCTCTTCTGAAGAGTCCATCATGTTTTTTTAATCCTCCGGGTCCTCCTTGGCTACTAGCAACTGTGTGGAGGAGGGGTGGGGGTGGTGCGCGGTCACGGAAGGCTTGTATCATGTGGATGATCAGACAGTTTTGTTGTCATTACTTAGAATTCGTCATGGGGGCAACAGAAACTACGCATTATAGCTTTAAGTCAATTCTTAGCAGGATTCTTGTGAGTAATTCTCAGAGGCTTGATAAATACGGAATAGGCCTAAAAAGTTTTTAATCAGTAATATCTAACATCTGTTCTAACATTAAATGTATAGACTGGAGGATGAGGACTTTGCAGCAGCACATGCATGATGACGATGGGAGCTGGGGAGCATGACTTTTTTCCCTCCTAATTAAGAGATATACAAGCTGAATTATAATCACCATGGCAACAGAGTCAGCATGCATTCCCTTTGATATCTCCCTGTCCCACATGGAGCACATCTCATCACCAGGTTCTAAAATTAGACCTCCTCTCACTCTCTCTCTCTCTCTCTCTCTCTCTCTGTGGCACATACTGGATTGCTTTCATTCCTTTGATAACACCATTATTCAGCTCCATTGTTACCCTTTTGTTCAATTATGGCATTTTGGAATTTTAGCCTCTCATTGGATTTGTCAAAATGACTCAGGATGTCACAGTAATACCCTTCTTCTTAAACACATTATAATGCAATTTCATTTATACACATATAATTAAGTGTTAAGGTTAGGGTTACCTCATTACAGAAAATGCCCTTACTGCTTGTCCAATCTTAAGAAGAATACTATCTTTCTGTTATAGAAGCAATTCCTAAACTCATGGCCAGTGGTGGAAGAAATATTCAAATCCTTTACTTAAGTAAAAGTACTAATACCACAACATTCTCCAGAGAGCAGACATTATAACAAGTTGGCCACCAATACATTAAAGGGTAACTTTTTTTAACCTGGACCCTATTTTCCTATGTTTGTGTGTGTAAGTGACTGATAGCAACAACAATCTTTGAAATTGGTCAAATATTAAAGGATAATTCTGGCGCAAAATGAACCTAGGGGTTAATAACACGTGTACCGAGTCGACCGTTCTCTGGGATATGTTTTCATGCTAATCAAATGTGTCTCTAACTTGAAACACTGATTAGCTTATAAAGCTAGTAATCGGGGCAGAGGGTAAAGTAAAAAGAAATCGCTATTTCTATACCACTAACAAGGCTCAAAATAGCACCACACTTCAACGGTAGCGTAATGAGGGTCCCTACATGTAAACCGAAGCATTGAGAACTTTGTAAGTGTACACACAGTTGATTAAAAAGATAGATTATAAAGACAGTAGCGTTCACGTATACAAGCAGGCGCCATCTTGGGAAAACACTTTGAATCAATCAATCAATCAATCAATCAAAATTTATTTGTATAGTGCTCTAAAACAACCAGCAGGTATCCAAAGTGCTTCACATCTGGAACTAAGAATAGACAACATATCTTGCAATAAGAAGAATGAAACGTAGAAAACAGTAAAATCATAAAAGGTTACACAGAAACAGGTAGAGGAAATTGTCACACCACTACAGCGTATTAGAAGCCATTTCTAAACAGGTAGGTTTTGAGTTTAGACCTAAAAAGAGCTACATCTGTAATTGTGCGAATATCAGGGGGTAACTTGTTCCAGAGTCTCGGGGCAGCAACCGCAAAAGCCTGATCACCCCATCGTTTGTACCTTGACCTCGGCACTTCTAAAACCAGTTGGTTAGAAGACTGCAAAGACCGGCTGTGCTCACGCAGGGTTAAAATCTCGGATAGGTACTCCGGGGCTAGGCCATTAAGGGCCTTAAAAACAAAAAATAAAATCTTAAAATCTATTCTAAAACGCACAGGGAGCCAATGTCGGGTGTAAAGAACGGGAGTGATGTGTGCACGTCTAGATGTATTTGTTAAAAGGCGAGCGGCAGCATTTTGCACAAGTTGAAGACGTGAGATGGAGGTTTGATTCAAACCAACATAGAGAGCATTACAGTAATCCAACCTTGAACTAACAAAAGCATGGATCGCTTTTTCTAGATCATGCCTGTTAAGGAATGGCTTAACTTTAGCTAGTAGACGGAGCTGGAAAAAGCTCATTCTAACAACATTGCTGATTTGTTTGTCAAATTTCATGTTGCATTCAAAAGTAACCCCTTTTTTATGAAGCCAGTGCTCCCAAACTCAAGGATGGATCGTTTGTCGTGCCTGAAGTACTGAAGATGATACACTCCGTTTTATCAACTTAATATCATTGATACAACTAAGCAGGGAGTCTAAGTCGACACGGTCATTCGGTTTGATAGGCAAATAAATTTGCAAATCATCTGCATAACAGTGAAAAGATAAGTTGTGCTTTCCTATTATAGCCCCTAACGGCAATATATATAAAGAAAACAGGATTGGGCCAAGAATTGAACCCTTGGGTACCCCACAAGAGAGAGGAGTGGTTGACGAGGAACAGTCACCAATCATAACAGAAAAGCTCCTATTCGCCGAATAGGAGCTAAACCATTGAAGTGCCGAGCCTCGGATGCCTACGTACTGATCAAGGCGAGAGAGGAGGACTGCATGGTCTACCGTATCAAACGCCGCTGTGAGGTCCAATAGCACTAAAACAGTAGGATTCCCGGCATCTACAGACAGGGCAATACTCAGGCAGACTCAGTGCTGTGACGTGACGAGTTCAGTTGCAAAAAGGCTTGTAACTGTATAAAAACAACTTTTTCATTTGAATGAAGTGTATCTGTCTTAAAGTGATGGTTCGGAGTAATTTCACCATAGGGTCCTTTGCACCATGACCTCGAGCCAAACACCCCCCCAGAAGCTTTTTTCACCTGGGTCGAACATTGGGAGAGTTAGCGTTATCAGCTGAATAGCTTCTGGGGGAGTGTTTGGCTCGAGGTCATGGTGCAAAGGACCCTAGGGTGAAATTACTCTGAACCATCACTTTAATACTGGACCAATGTCAAAGATTGTTGTTCCCATCACTCATTTAGACACAAAAACATAGGAAAATAGAGTCCAGGTTGAAAAAAACCCTTTAATGAAGCTACAGTTACAATGATATGTGAGGAATGGTCAGTCTTAAAGTCAAGAGCTATAACAATAAACAGTGGGTCAGTGCAGACAGGAGAGGTCAAGGATGGTGCCACACATACCACAGTTGTAGCATCAGATTCTCCTTAAAGGTGAATACTTTGTCCTTTTCCAGCGCTGCTGTCAGTAGTACTGCATGTCTGCTCTTTAGGGCATGTTTTGAATAAAATGTTAGTGGGAGGGGGACATGATTGCTGACTGACATACGTATAATTAACCAGCTTCTTTAACAAAGGGAAATGCTTGTGATTTGAATAACTTACTTACTAAATTAATTCACATACATCTAATTAGGTCATATGGGCTACTTAGGTGTGTAGAAGCTAGCTGCTAGTCTGGGCTGTGAACATTAGTCTCAGTTGAACAAATAGGCTGTGCCGCACCGAAATTGTCACCAGTTTGAATGTAAACAAGCCTTTGAATATACAGTCACAAATCAGTGTGAATGGTAAAGGGAGAGCTCAGTTTTTTTGGAGAGAATTGTAGCATGAGGCATTTTGCCTGCCTGCTGTGACATTAATCATTGTAGGTTAGCATTCTAGGTCACTCGGCACTTCCAGTTTCCAAGAGCAGATTATGTTGTTATTACATGTGTATACATTTGTATAGATTTTTCTTTAATTAAAAACAAAATAGTTTGAGTTTTATGACCCCTTGTCCTATTTTCACTACATGGGAGAGATCCCCCCGCCCCGTTTTACAGTTTTTTTTTTTTATGTAACTAAGTAACTTTTACTTAAAGTACATTTTAAATGAACTACTTATTACTTTTACTTGAGTAATTTTTCAGATAGGTAATTTCACTTATATTTCATCAAAATACTGGTACTTTTTTTTTAATATTTTTGTACTTTTTCCACCTCGGACCCCAATAATGTCCATTACTGATAAATATGTTTTTTTATTATTACATTGTTAAAGGAGAACTCCGGACGATTTTTATCTGAATCTTGATCGCTAGATGTCGCCGAGTAGGGTGACCAGACGTTCCGAAAAATTTGGGACAGCCCCGAAATCCAAGCAGTTGTCCAGAATCCTGAATCCTGCCCTAATTGTCCCGGAAATTAGAGCAAAGTATCAAGAGCAGACTCTCGAGTTGTTATAGTCTGATAAAACATGTTGTTCATGGTTATTGAGTCGTCCTGCAGCCTGCTCCCGTCGTCACTTGAGTTCATGATTTTAAAGATTTTTTTATTTGTATTTTCGGGTTTACATGACAGACAGTTGAGTTTCTGAATAAAAATAATAAATAATTTTGGTGCGGAGTTTTGAAATTCATGTTAAGTGTGGCGTTGGTGAGTAGGAGGCTTGGCAGTGGAGGTCTGTGTGGTAGTTTCCTTAGCCGGACTAGCAGACCCGACTGACATCCTCGCTTCTGCTTTGGGACCATAAATGTCTGTACCAAATTAAATGCTTATCCATTTAATATTTGTTGAGAACTTACCTCACTGCCATCCCTGTGTCCATGCTGCCAGCATTGCAAAAAGAGTTGAAAAGAAAAATGAATTTAAAGCTATAGTGCGTAGTTTCTGTCTCCCCCATGAGGAATTCTAAGTAATGACAACAACACATGATACAAGCCTTCTGTGATTTCGTATGTTCATTATCTTGGCCAAAAATACAGCAAATAATGTAAACATAACTAAAATAGCATTAATTTAGCATTATTTACCACAAAGCTGCAGGGAGGCAGCTGTTTATTCTTTCCTTGCAAGGCGTATGCTTGCAACACAGTCTCTTAACCTGTTGTATATCATTACAGTGGCAATTACATGACATTCACGTGAGCTTTTTACAAACTATAATCATATTTGGTGATTGTCAGTCATTATAAAACGCTATACTGTATGTACTATAATAAGCCTATTGAAATGTGTTTAGTACTGTACTGCATTCTGATGTCGTCCATAATTATCTTCCGAAAGAGAATATTTTACTTTGCACAATTACAGTCAAGGACTGCAAGAATCTCTGTGCATACCCGATGGGTCTCTCCAGCCTGGTTAGAAAAAAAAAGTAATCAGAAGCACTGAGAGTTGCTCTCCACATGTATTATCACAGAAATGACATGTTTAATACACAGTACATCACAGTAATAAAGGTTCATTGTGCAGCGTGTGTGACAGCTTGGTATAACAAGAAATGAAAGCTACTCATTAATCATTTTCTTTACTGCTTTAATCTTATTTAGGGTTATTCACATTCCATGTGGTCTTGAGTGCTCTTATACAGCAGCCGTCAATGTGGTGCGTACAGAAATAAATTTGTGGAATGCTTATGAACAGTGCATTACATAGCTATATGTACGAATGGTTCATGAGAACAGCCTGGATGGGGGATTGTTAGAAATATTGGTAGGGACACTTAAATAGCACCTTGTATACTGTCCATACTCAAATCTACACCTGTGCTGTCTATCAACCCAGTATCTAATTCAGTGTAAAGGCTGATGGAGGCTGGTTTATGATAATATCTCTAAATGACTATGGTAATCATATATGAATAGTGAAATACTATGATCCAGCTTGTAAATGGCTCCGAATCATGTAGACAATCATGTCCAACTTCAACATGCAAGGCTATCCAATGATGACGAGGCTCAAATCGTCAAAAATAACAATACATTTAAAAACATATCAATATGCAATGCTGGATTATCAAAAACTCAACTTTTACCGAAATTGACTTTCCAATAATTAAAATACAGTTTACAATTTGCAGTCAGAAAATTTTTTTCTCCACATCCTGCTCTGTTGAAGCTTAACATGCACTAACTTCACTTAAAGAAACCAACTCAAAATTGTCTAGCAGGACAGACTAGTGGAGTGCAAGGCTTAAATGGGTAAAAGCCATTCTACAACATAACCAATTACCTGAATTCTAATATATTACATATTTTAAATGACATGACACAATTTACTTTTGCAATGGGAATAAAATACAAAAACTGTAAACAATACAACATGGCTCTCACACAGCTTTAAAATGAATTAATTTCTGTTTTACATAAACAGATGGTAATTGTATGTCATTTGTCAGATAACTGTTTGAACTGTATCATTAAGGTAAAGTAAAGGTAAAGATTACCATCTGTTTGCCACAGCTGTGGGCAAGGCGTTGTCATGGATTCTCTCACCTGTCATACGTGTTTATATTCATCCTTTACTCAGGGACTACCTATTTGTCTGGTTCTCATTATAAAACACTGGTAAATCAATATCAACCGACCATAGAATAAACCTTCCTTGTGAACAGCATAGCTCTGTAAACACTAATTTTCTGCTATGGATCGTGGGAGCCTGCATCAGCTCATAGCTTTTGTGTGGCACTCTCTGTCAGGGAAATCACCAAGAAACATCTCATCTTCTCCGTGGATCTTTTGACTAACAGATTGCAGTGAGTAGAAGGAAGGATGACAGGCCTCTACCATCTGCTCTTTTTCATATATGGAGGAACAAGGTCTCATGAGATGATGCAGATTTGTTAAATGCCAGCCGTCTTGCTGCAGCACCTGTCTTATTCATTGTACTCCGGCTTTTCAGCAAGTTTGAATCAAGTTTGTACAACAAAAGAACGAGGCAGGCCTATGTCATCCCCTTTATTAATGGCCTTTTAACTGTGTGCTGAAATTCATAAGACATACTTCTCAAACAGTTGGAGCAGCACCCCTGTAGTGTGAATGTTGTAAGGACGGTTACCAACAAAATAAAACATATCAATCAAACTGTATTCATGTGGGGCAGTTGACTCATTTGCTGGTTTATCAGTGTTTTTTGCCCCCAACGGTGCCTCAGCCAGCCAACCTGCGCTAATGTAAGCTTTTTAGAGATCGTAGGATTTCCTAAAACTGTAAAACGTAACGTAAAACGTTTTTTTTTTTTCAAACATTCTTAAATACATTGGGACTCATTCACCAATATCTTCCTAAGAATTTTCTTAACTTTGTTCTTCCTAAGAAAAGTCTACGTCGGATTCATGACATGTTCTGTGTTCTTAGGATTGATGAATCCCACGTCCAGTTGTTCCTAATTAGCATAAGCAAACACCCCGCAAATTCCCATATAAGGACATGACACTTCAGGGCCATGTTTAAGAAAAGTTGGAGAATGTACAAAAGACGCACAGATGGTGTTGGTCCACCAAACACCAAACGAAAAAAGAACTTCAGTCATTCGGAAATAGAAATTCTACTGCAACAGATAAATGCTAAACGAGGCATAATATTTAGTAGTTTTTCTGATGGTTTTAAAGCCACCAACAAAACGGAGGCATGGAAGGAGATCACGGATTCCGTGAACTCTCTTTCTGGACAACGTCGATCAATTGAAGATGTAAAAAATAAATAGTTTGACTTAAAATCAGAGACCAAAAAATCCATTGCCAAACATAAGAGACATATGCTGACCACTGGAGGGGGGCATGCAGGCCCCGAGTTATCTGAGATTGACCAGCGCATCGGAGCCATTATTGATGAGATGGCACTCTCTGGTGTGTCATCAGCGGAGCAACTGGACACTGACCAGGGGTCTCATTTATAAAACAGTGCGTAGGATCCTTACTATAAGTGTACGTACGGCCAAAAGCCCCCCAAAAAACGTCAGATTTATAAAACCGTGTGTACGCACACCTGTAAGTATGTTCCCTTTATAAATCACAGATTTCCTAGAAGTGTGCGTACGTGGATCAGCCTCTTATCCTGCCCTGTACACACCCTTTTTTAACCATAAATAGTCAATGCAAAGCACCTCGTGAATGCTGATCAGTATGTTAATGACCCTGACCCTGGTTGTTTTTTCGTTACAACAAATCATGCCGAATCATGACGACTGGCAGAGAAAAAGCTAAAAACTTCAGGAATTGCTGCAAATTGAATTATAATTTTGGCCTGTTTTTGCACAGTGTATGGAACCCTGACCTATAGACTACCTATATTAATAATACGTCCAAAATGGCAGGCATTACGGCACTCTGGGACAGCTTCGATATACCAGACGTATATAATAAGATTTAACAGAACTATATATTATATCCAAACATATAATATTTATTTTAAAAAAAACACTTAGCTGCCATTTCCCTCTGGAAACAGCCGGTGGCTCCCAGAGTGGCGAGGACCTGTATTTGAACCGGGATATGGCATAGTTGCGGCGCGTTGCCCTCTCTACTGGACCCAATTCAGTACATAGATCCACAAGCTCAGCTTTAGAAAATTTAATTCGGCATATTAGCCAGTCATTGTCATGGTCCCTGAAGTCTCTTTTTCTCCTGATTCTTCCATTAGCGTAGTCCTCCTGCGGGGCCAGTAGTGCCAACATGCAGCATTACGCACGGGGGTCACTGTAGAATTTATATGTTTACAACAATTTGTGATTGTTAACACCTTGCCAAAATCACAGCATCAACTAGTGGTATCCCTCACTCTGAGATACAATTTGAAGATGAAATAAAGTGTAATAGGCAAACACACTTTTCTTCATGCAGGTTTTGTCACGAACAGTATTAAAGTTCGGACTGATAACGAGGACATTATGGGTAATGATTGCGCGAGAGCTTAACGGCTGTATTTTCAGACTTTGACATTTGATGATATATGCACAGTTTTAATGACAGACATTTAGTTATTTACACTGGGTTCTCCCGTTATCTAATGCTAGGGTATTTGATACTATCCTGTATTCCATGCAGTCGGGCCATCTCCTCATCGATCCTGTGCTCTATAGCGGACAATGTAACGGCGAGAGAGCGCCGATTAAATATTAACAATACATTTTTATTTAAGATTTGAGTTGGATTTTACAAGGTGTTTATGGAACAGTTATCACTCAGTACAAGCGCAAATAACACTGCTGGATTTCATCTTCATGGTAATGTGGATGATATGGAGTGAAAGAATGTGCGTGAGGCATCAATACTAGAAAATATTATGAGTAATCTTATTCCCATTTACTCTCTGCAGTCTGACTTCAGTTCACTATCTGCGTCGCCAATTCCTATTTTGTCTCCAAAATGTGTGTACGCATGGGTCAGAGTTTGCATGGAGGACCGCACAAGTTCCATCAAGTTTGTTTTTTATAAATCACAAACTTTGCGTGGGAAGCAGCGTACGCCCATTTTCAGCCCCGTTTTGTGCGTACGCCACGTTTATAAATGAAATTCCAGGGCCCTATATCAACAGCTTCATATCCTCCAAGGCCATCTCACACCAATGAATCAGACGGTAAGCAAGTCTTTCTGAATTTTTACAATTTTATGCCATAATTTAACTGAAAGTAACGGTGAAACCATTGGAAAGGAATTTCATACCAGTTTGTCAAACCAAATGTGGCCCTATGTGACTGTGAATGAGTCCTCACCTGAATTCCTAGTTTATTCAGTTTGAAATCCTATTGCTTTTACAGTAGAACTAACTGAAACATCTCACAAAAAGAAATCAGTGCACTGTGACTGTTTTACTTTTAGTATCGTTTTTATTTTTTACAGATCTCCAATCCAGACAACCCCTCTGTGAAGAGGAACCTGACACCATTCTGCACGTGTCATTTCCGATGCGGTCTTGGATAACCAGGAGCGGAATGCGCAAAGTCTCTGTGAAATCGCTTCTACTCTGGCCACAATATCAGAAACACTCAAAGACATAAACACACATTTAATAAAAATAAAGAAATACTGAAAACATGTGTCATTTCATGTGTTTAATTTGTGGTATTTAAAGGACAAAACAAATCAAAACGAGAATTTTTTTGTTGTCTGACTTTCACACCAAGTCGGTTGTCTGATCCCAGCAATGGGTCAGGATGCACATCCTGGTGTGGTGATGATCAAAAGCTAGAAAAACTTGTTCTCCATTTTTCAAACTTGAATAAAACAAGTAGTCCTACTCACCTTCTATGGCTTGTAAAGCAGCTTACCATCTGCTGTGTCCAAACCATAGACTGTATAATATTAATGGAGCATGTGTGACGTCACCCATTAGTTTGTGGAGATCTGCTATGAGTTGTTGAGTTTTCCGTTACGGGCGCAGCCATCCTGGTTGTGGATGTGACAATTTTAGACGAGAGGGAGGAGTGAGGGAGCCCTTACACTCTATGTTATACACTTTCACTGGCAATCACATCATAGCCACGCCCTAAATCACCCCCTGCTTTATCGCCGATTTTAAAATCAACGAGACCATAATTCAAAAAATTAACATCATTCTGTATTGCAGAAGACTTAAAGGAACACGCCGACTTATTGGGAATTTAGCTTATTCACCGTAACCCCCAGAGTTATACAATACGATACATACCCTTCTCATCTCAGTGCGTGCTGTAATGCTGTCTGACGGCTCTAGCGGCATCAGGCCAGCACAGAACACGCAGGTGAATGGTTCCAGAAATCCTACTGCTCCGAATAAGTGACAAAATAACCCCAACATGTCCATCTTCTAACCGTAAACAAACCAGGAACTATATTCTCAGACAGGCTTGCTGCAAAGCAAATCATTCTGGCCATGTACTATATTCTTCCGCCTGAGAATATAGTTCCCGGTTTGTTTACGGTTAGAAGATGGCTGTGTCTCATGTTACGTTGTTTTTTGTACACGCTGTGATTCTACAAATCACAACATGTAAATAGGAACATGTTGGCGTTATTTTGTCACTTATTTGGAGCAGTAGGATTTCTGGAACCATTCAGAAATCTAGCTGGCCCGATGCCGCTAGAGCCGTCAGACAGCCTTACAGCACGCACTGAGATGAGAAGGGTATGTATCTGGGGGTTACGGTGAATAAGCTAAATTCCCAATAAGTTGGCATGTTCCTTTAAAACTAGCGATTGAGACCATAAACTCTGTAGCAGCTCCACTGCTGCAGACCTCTGTTCACAGATCGCATCAGCTATGAATTGTCCCACAATCCGTCTGGAGCTCCCTCGCTCCCACTTGGCCTGAGGCTCTCGGTCGCGAGGGCAAAACTTTGAGCTGTCCAGCTCACCACACAGTGTCCGCGTCTCCCCTCTCACAGTCGGCCATCAAGAGCTTGCTCCGGCTCACTACTGCTTTAAAGGGAGAGCATGATTAGACAACTCGCTGCAGCTGTAACAATCTGTCCCTCCCTGCCTGCTCACCTGAGCCACCACCTCCTCCCCACACTCTCTCCACACCTCCACAAACTCATTATGAAAATCAAAAATCAAAAAAGTGGGTCATTTTCTCATAGACTTTTACAGAAACTGACCATCTTTTGCAACTGCATGTGTCACCCCCTGCTGGAATTCAGATAGATTGCAGGTTTAAGGCACTTCTGCATTTGCAGCACTTCGCCAAACCGGATGCATTGTCCATTATTATTATACAGTCTATGGTCCAAACACATCCAGCGTCCCTTTAGAATACCGATGGTTCGCTCAATGGTGGAGAGGGTGAGTGCATACCTCTGGTTATAAGAGGCCTCTTGGTACGTCTGAGGGTTTGTTAGTGGTGTCATTAGCCAGTGCGCAAGGGCATACCCCCGATCTCCTAATGAAACAGGTCATTAATAAAGAAACCCACTTTTTGAAACCAAAAATTGGAATTTGAAATTACTCAACGATGCTTACCAATGGGCCATGCGTCTCCAGCAGTTCCTTGTTCCGGGAGACCACGTTCAAGAGATGATTGTCAGAGTCGCAGATGACTTGTACATTGATTGAGTGATATTGCTTGTGGATGAGGTATGGCAATGGGTCTGGTGAGGGTGCCTTAATGCGCATGTGAGTGCAGTCTATTGCCCTGATTACATTGTGCAGACCCGCAATAGAGTAGAATCCTCTGTGTGGCCAGTTGATTTATTCCATCCACAACTTGTAGGAGAGCGCAGCTGATGGATGGCTGTGATATGCCCACCCAGTCTGCTAACTCCCGCTGAAATGTCCCAGTGGCTAAAAATCCCAAGGTGGTAGAGTAACTGCACACTGGTGGTACGGGATTGGACCGTTGGGTATGGCTTCACAGCACTGGCTTCAAAGTATCACACAGCTCCATTAAAACGTGTCTTGGAAGCCTAAACCATCCGATCAAGTACTCGTTAGTCTCTGCAAATAAATCAACATGATCCTCAAAGATGTGTTCCCTTCTCAGAACACGCTCGGCAGTGTCGTCAAGCAGCAATTTGATAGCATTCCTGATGTGCAGAAACAGGCCCATTTTGGCCCTATAAATAGCGCGATCAATCACCAAATAATGCAGGATTTATTCAGCTTAATTGCTGATGTAAATTGCAGTGTTAGTGTTTCTTTGCTTACTATGATTTTTTTTCAACAAATGATCAGAAATACATTACATTAAAATAATATCATTGTAAACGACTGTAGAATTAAATAAAATGCAGTAACCAATTATTTGGAGCGAACAGTCATCACTCAAATGTGTGTAAAAGTGCTCTTGAGTGTGCGAAGATTTTGTTCTAAGCTAAGAACAAATCCAAGATAAGAAAACATTAGTGAATGTCAGAATCTTCATAAAAAGTGCATAAGTAAGAACGGTTGGTGAATGAAGCCCATTGTGTCTTCAGCTGCCAGCCATTATATAGGACCTAACATATTTACCATTTATAGATTCATTAATTCATGTATTTTAGTGTAGCCTTTGTTATATTTCATGTTTCTACTGTGCTATCTTACACATAGCCTAATGAACTGTAAAGACCGGCACCTACGAAACCCAAATTTGTAAGCACAGTAATCACAAATGACAGTCACTTGTGGTGGTGGAAAGTTCAAGGGCCCATCTCTGTTTATCCTCTGAGGACCACAAATATCCACAATAAATTGAATGGCAATTCAGCCATTAGATGGCCACCCTTAGGTCATGCTGACAACTTTACCTGAAGCTGGTGCTAGAAGACAATTCATGTATCCAAAATGAAAAAGGTTCATCCTCTGTGGACTAAGAATGTGCTTGGTGAATGTCATTGTAATCTGTCCATTAGGTTTAGCATTGTATGTATGTATTGTATGTATGTACTATATGTTCAGTATAGTAGAAGGAAGGTTGAACACGTAGGCCTACAGGATATAACTATCAAAGGTTGTATCTATCCATTCATTGTGTTACCTAGGTAACGAATGTGAACATGCACTGCCCATCATCCATTTCTCATCTGCACTTGAGAAAGGTCCACATTGTGTACTTGACATTGCCCTTGACATTGTTTTCTGAATACAGGCTTCAACAAGACCTTGTCATAGTAGGGTGAAGACACGTGAACAAATCCTGCATAGAAGATAACAATATATAGAAGATAACTATATATATTTCTGGATGTTATGTCCAGGGTTTGTTGCGTCAGGCAAATTTGATTTATGTCATGACAAACTGAAATGATGAACATTTCAGATCAAATACCAAAATGTCCACTATTAATCGTGAGATCAGTATTATTATGGTTCATAAATGAGACAGCCTGCGTAAAGGAAGCAGTTCATTATAAAGCTAAATATATCATTTTTATGATCTCAGCTTTTTCTGAGAGCCAGAGGCAACAGGTCAAGGATCTTCCCACTTTAAATATTGAATTTCTTATTGTAAAAATGAGTCAGAAACATTGCTCTTTGTTACTCATTAGCTTGTGTAAATGTGTCTATGTGTGATACATGAGGCAATTTGGTAAACAGCTAAATGTTTTTGTCCCTTATGCCTAGATTGTTAAACGTTACATAACAACTAAAGCCCTGTTAAAGCCTGGTCAAACAAGCTTTTAAAACCCAATTCATTTCATTGGGATCGGTAAAAATAGTGGATATCAAGTTCTTATTTTCTCTTCAGTGTCCAAGCCAACAGGCAGTTAGCGAGCTCATTGGCTTGAAAGCTTTTCCCCTCTTGAATAAAATTCTTTAAAGAATTGAATTATGTTAAATCCTGAAAACCAGCGCTAGGTAGTGTTGCCAATTCAGTCAGACAGAAATTTTCAGCTCCACCTGCCGTCTTGCCTACATTGTCTCGGTTTCTTGTCTCAACAGGAAATGCATTTTCACCTATGAAATTAGACAGTAACTGCATCTGCATTCTAAACTGTTGATACACGCATTCCTCACAGCTGGAAAAAGACATGTTACTATTCATACTTTGCACGTGTAGTGAACCACAGTGAGGTGTTACGAATGCAACTCCAGTAGTCAGTCCGCTATTATCTGCCTCGCATTTTTTTTTTATTTTTTATAGAGGACGAGTTTCTTTCTCTACATAATAAAGACACTGAAGAAATTTGACTAAAATCTAGAAACTATAAAGATAATTAAGTGATAAATTCCACGCACACTGTAAACATGAATGGAACATAGGGTTGTGCCGATGGACGATATCATCGTCCATCGTGATGGCTGCCCGACATCACGATGGAGAGCGACCATCGTGATGTGTCGTCCCCCCGGTCAAACGCACTAATCCTAGTCGCGGGCGCTGGACGGGAAATTGACAAGTGCGTCGGTCTTAAACTAGCAAAGACACAAAGACAAGATTGGCTGTAGTGATACACTCTCTCTCTCCCTGTCAGCTGTAGCTCGCTCTACCTTCTAGTAACGCTGGCGGCAGCGGTCTCGAGCGAGAGAGAAAAAAGCGTTAAAAGTGGAGCGCTATCACACTTTCCTTTCTCCCCTCATTGGAATAAGTTTGTCAACACTACTGTGTGCGTGCATCAATAAGTAAGTCTGAGGTCCTGTAGGTACGAGACGATGTTATGCAGGATTTATGAATGTACGTTAGCAACAGGCTAATTCACCAGGGTGCTATTTTATGTGTGAGCTAATATTGCGCATCTGTTCATGTGCACTGCAAGAGTTATGTTTCTGTTTATTGAATGCGTTATTCAGTGCAAACATAACCGTGAATGTAGTTTAAACTCAGTAATGATGGTATGCTAGGTTATTACTGTCGCTCTGTTGAAGGCAAACGTCCCGCTGTACTGTCGTTACGCAGATCAGGACATCTGATTGACTTTACTGCACCGTAGTTAAGTGAAAGTAGGTCAAGTTGTAAAACCTACCAGCAGGGCACCATTTACAGATGGGCATTCAAATGTACCTCTAATCGTCTCTATGTTAACTGTTGGCCCATAGTAGTAGGAAAAAATGTTTATGTAAAGCTACCGCTACCGCCGCCAAACACCCCGGCCCCGACGACGATATCATCGTCGGCCCCGACGACGATATCATCGTCCATCACGATGATATCGTCGTCGGGGCCGGGGTGTCTGGCGGCGGTAGCGGTAGCTTTACATAAATATTATTCACGATGTTTTACTGTAACCATCGTCAACTGCCAATTTAGGGGACATTGCCCAACCCTAATGGAACAGAGTATATTCGTCAGTTATTTCCCCCCAGCAAAAAGTTCAAAAACCATTGAGGTGTCCTCTCCCTGTTGTTACATGAATGTACAGTAGCCTACATCACTAGACAGTTATTGGTCCAGTGAACTAAGACTATAATTTGGGAGGATTGTACAATGAGAATATGTTCTTAAAATTGTTCAATCCTCCCAAATTATAGTCCCAGTTTACTGGACAACACAAATTGTGTGCTAAGAATTCCAAATACAATGCACATGGAAGAGGAATAAACATGATCCTTATTGTTAAAGAATAATAAAAAAAAAATTCTCTTCTAAAATAATTCAAGGGCATTGGTCAACTATAGAAATGTAAAGCATTGTATGTATTGCCCTTAGTAACAGACTTCATTTAAAACACATTTGAAATATTATCAGCCTTTTCTAATTATCTCAACAACTGCCATAATATATATCCATCAAACTTCTAACAACAATATGAACAGCAGTCTTCATACAGCAATATAACCGTAACAATGACTGTCACATGAATAATTATAAAAAAATAATGGTCACAACTTTAACTAATAACAGTACTTAAATGAACAGCAATATGTACCTGCTGTATTTTAATCCAGGCTGATAACAATAAGGTGAAACCACTGCTGGTGATCAGAAAAGGCTCCAGGATTAAATAAATCCTGGCTGTTAGCCTGGTCAGGAGCAGGCTAGCTGTACAGAATAAATCTCCATAGTGATTTATGTGCCTGCGCTTTTGTGAAACCGAGTCAAGGCTAAATTGAGCCAGGATAACTGGGAAATCCCGGCTTAATCCCTTATCCTGGTTTTGTGAAACAGACCCCAGGGGCAGTATAAAAGCCCTTAGCTAGCTCAGTTTAGTCTTTTGCTGGTCCCTGGTGGTGGTTGCCTGCTGAAGGTGGTGAGTAGGGTGACTCATTTTTATTCTTTCTTGGTGCTTTAAAGTTGTCCCCCCCTAACTAACATGTACCTTTTTGTGTTTTAGGTTCACCTGTTGCTGTTTTGCTTTACTTAGTTTTTGTTAGGTTTACCTTTTTCTTTTCTTTAGTTTATTTATTAAGTTTGTTTACTTTGAATATATTTCTGTTATTTCACTTGAGTACCGTATTTTCCGCACTATAAGGCGCACCGGATTATAAGGCGCACCTTCAATGAACGGCCTATTTTAGAACTTTTTTCATATATAGGGCGCACCGGATTATAAGGCGCATAGAATACCGGTAGAAGATACTGCAGTGAAACGTTTGACTGGGGTTGCGTTATGCATCCACTAGATGGAGCTGTGCTAAAGGGAATGTCAACAAAACAGTCCGATAAAGTCAAACTTTATTAACTGTTCTTACAACTCCGTTCACTCCCATGGTAATGTTGAATTCTCTCGCTGCTGCTATTCCCATATTCTACTGCGTGACCGACAGCCTTCAGCTTGAACTCTGCGTCGTAAGCGTGTCTCTTGAAAGGTGCCATTTTGTGGTCTTTAATGTAAGTGGTCGATCGTCTCATCGTGGTCCCTGACATGTTGTCATCGGCTGGTCCGCTTCCATTGGCCATATCAGAGGCAAACCTGAACGGATTGGCTAATATGAGCTACCAATGGAAAGCTTAGAAGCTAGGGCATACGACGACGCCCACATCGATCATGTAGCAGCAAGCTTTCCGTTGTGATTCGGCCAGAAACGTCAACATTGTGAGGCGAACAGATCGTTTTGGAATATAAAGCTCGGATATTACATTTCCTTGGACTCTTGTGGATTTATGAAAATCAAGTTTTGGGCAAAATACAACTTTGTTGCTGAAAGGACAACGAAAACGGGTATGGATGCACTCTCGACACTGTTGTGTATCTGATATGAATCATCTTATGCTTTGTATGTGGGCTTCAATTAATCATTAGAGGCTAAGCTTTCAATTGGTGTGTCGCATGGCTGTATATTTTGAATATTTAATGCTTTAAAGTTATTAAAACGCAGCGACGCAGTGTCCCGTCAACGGGGACAGTGATCCTTGAGAGGTTGATCCATATATAAGGTGCTCCGGATTATAAGGCGCACTGTCGTTTTTTGAGAAAATTAAAGGCTTTTAAGTGCGCCTTATAGTGCGGAAAATACGGTATATGTTTTAAGATTGTTTG
Organism: Perca schrenkii; assembly: GCA_025617405.1. Lineage (NCBI taxonomy): Eukaryota > Metazoa > Chordata > Actinopteri > Perciformes > Percidae > Perca > Perca schrenkii. The sequence goes on along the minus strand of CM046800.1, from coordinate 31,787,081 downwards.
GTTACTAATGGGGTTGTTGGCTTTTTGTTAATTTTTGATTCTTTGTTTCAGGAGTGTCTTTCTTTTGTCTCCTTGTTTTCTGGTGTGGCCTGGGTGTCGTCAGGTGGGCGGCTAGGCCCCGGGTTGGAACCTCGCTCCCATTGCATGCAAGTAAGCACTAGGACTCTTTTAGTGCATGTTTTGTTGTAGTGTTTGTAGTGTTGCCCTCCCAGACTAGGGAGACGGGGTATCCTTAACCGTAGTCTACCCCCACTGAAGCCCCAGCCCACTGTTTTGAGTTTATTATGTATTTCATTGGAGTTTTTAGTATTGTTACAGTTGTCTTTTAAATCATTTTTGTTAATAAAAACATTTGTTCTGTTTAACCTACTGTCTCTGCCTCATCAGTTTCTGTCCTTATTAGAATTTGGTTTTCATATCTTGGGGTGCAAGTCCCCAGATGGCGTTGTCGGTCCCTAATTTCGTCCGCTTAGTTGTCTTTACTTTCCCCTCCCAGTATTTATATATTTAAAATATTCCACTCCTCGCCACACACGTGACGTCACAACTACCGGCTGGTGGGCAAGAACATCATTCTCCAGCAACGAAACCTAGCAAGCTAATCAAGGATCTTGCCAGGATGTCGCCAGTTTTACCATACAAAAGTTGTTGTTTTGAGGTGAAAACGACATGCCAGATAGTTGTTGTGCGATTGGATGCACTAACCGCCGAGGAGAGAAGCCGGAGTTATGTTTTTTCCGGATCCCATCTGATAAGGGGAATCCAGAGAGAAAACCACTATGGATACAGGCTATCAGACGTGCCACAGTTTCAGGAAATGTAGGGTGACCAGATTTCCGGGAGCTAAAACCGGGACACTTTGCGTGTGACCGCAGTGCTTGTGCACGCGCACACGCTTTTTAATGTGAACATGTGCCAGCCGAGGTCAGACGTAGACAGTAACTTCATTTTTTTTGATCATAGGCATAAATGGGGTTTTTTTTTCAGTAAAATTAACAAAAGTTGCAGCAACAGCCTTTTTTCATATTGAGACTTTTCTAAAAAAAGATTTTTTTGAAGTGTTATTGATTCCAATAACACCAAAAGAATTAAAATGATTGAAAATTTTGAGCATTAAACACTTCATTTCCTGCATTCTGGTGAATTTTTATGCACCTATTTCTAACTTTTTCTCAATCAATGTATTCTGCAAATATCTTTATGTAAAAAGAAAAATAGATTACAATCCAAATATAAAAACATAATGGAATGTATTGAAGTAAGGCTAACAGGCATTCTGTATTGCTTTCAAATATTTATTCTCCTTTGGATGGACTTTTCTAATTATATCTGAGTCAGCAGACATGTAGCCTATAGCCATCATTTACTCCCCCCTCCTGTTTTGCTCTTTTGTTGTTAATGTATTAATGAACCCCTGGACTGTAATATTTCAGATGTGTTTGAGCAATGTCCAAAACTTTGTGCACACTCAAAATACAGTATATATGTGTTCTCTGTGATTTGGAGGAGTCGTGATTTTGAGACAAATAAAGTTATAATAGGCTATTACAAGAATAAAGTCACTGTATTTCCGAAATCTACCTGCACCATAGTCTGCTGTGCATTACGTGAGACCTTCTGACAGACACAGAGCCCTGTTTGGGTGTCTGAATGAGACAAAGAGTTTAGCTAGAGATCGGAGGTGGAAAACCGAATCTACTTCAGAAATACACGGAGCACAAACGCAACACATCTACTGCAGCATGTCAACAGTAGAGCGCATCCGTTATAACCTGAGGCTGCGCTGCATTTTACAGAGAGAGTGCACACTAAGAGACGCACAGGTCTTCTTCAGAGCTCCGTGTGTGTGTCTGTGTCTGAACCATAGACTGGAAACGTCACGTCACAGGAACTTTAAACTAAATCATTAGTATTGCGCTCCTTAACTTTGTGTTGATGGCATCAATGTAGGGTGACCACCTGCTAATAAGCCCAAGGGGGGACAAGGGGTATGTTTCTGAGGGACAATGTGGGACACTGCCTGGCGCGGCGGTGCCCCCACCCCACGGGCAGTAAAATGACTTAATGTGTTTTTACACTAAATGGGCTCTTTTTCCAGTATTAATGTGTAAGGTAGGGTTGATAAGTTATTCAAACAAAGAGAAATACTTCACAATTCACTTACTTTATTATTATTTTTTTTTAAACCTTTTATAGGCTAATGTTAACAGGCAGGCAATGGATTTCACCCTTGGAAAATGTATGAAATTGAACATGTTTGAAAATATTGGTTGGCAAATATGTAAACATCTTTTTAAACAAGAAAATTATGTTGATTTAAGAGAATCAGAAACCACTATTATAGCCTTTTTAACAGTGATTGGCTGGCCCAGCTTGTTAATAGCCAGTGTATGTTCATTTTAGCTTCCAGTTTGTTAGATGGCACCAACATTTGGTCTAATAATAACTGGCCTGGCAACTCAAAGGCCAAGGTTTTGCTTCCAGATTTGTTTGGTGACTGTGGGGGTCTGGGGGGTCCAGAACGCGACACATCTGCCGCAGCATGTCCACAGCAGAGCGCATCCATAAACCTGAAGCTGCGCAGCTTTTTAAAGCGAGAATGGACACTAAGCGACGTCTGGTTTCATATTTGTCAGTCAACTTTTCAAAATACATTTGGGGTTACACTCAAAACATTCAGGGCTGAACCCCCGGCAAAATGTTTGATGCTGAAGGAGACGGAGCTGAGCTCCGGCAGGGTGTGTTGTGGACCTGAGGGGGGGAGCTGCGCTCCGGCCCAATTTAACCTCTGCCCTCAACACCTTTCAGCCACAAATATTCATTTTCCCAGTCTTTCTTGTACCCACACCTTCTCTTTTTAATTGATGGCGGTGCCTCAGAGTCAGACTCAGTCTCTTTCTCCATTTTTCGAATTGGAAAGCGCGCATCTAAAAGTTCCTTCCCAGTGTGTCTGGTATGCACGTGCGTGGCTGCGTGCGCTGTCATGACAACAACAAAAAAGTTGACAACAACCTCGTCAGCAGTTCAACTGAGGGGTGGGTGTGGCAACCATGGTGGCAACAGTAGCGTGCTGAACTGTCAAGTAATGTTCGTTTGGCTGCCTGGGGCTCGAGGACCAACTTTTTTTTGAGCAAGCATTGATTATGCGTGACACGGTCTCAATTTGCGGGACGCATGAATTGGGCTTCAAACGCTGTGCGCGCACGCGCTACGCGGGACGGGTGGTCACCCTACATCAATGTATTACACTGATTTGGCTAGGATTCCTCCGAAAACTTCACCCGGCTTTAAAGAGCAATGTGCAGGTTGGACACCCCTATACAGCATAGTGTATATTAATGATAAATAACTATATTTTCAAAACTGGAGGAATATATAACCGCCATAAACGATATTTTGAGATAAAATTGTAATAAAATAACTTCCGCATCTATCTATCACTGACCGGAAGTGACGTAACGCGAGGGAGTCTGGTCAAGTTCATGCTCAAGTTACAATGGACGTGGATGAAGAAACCGAGCTCTCCAAAGTTGGCGAGCATGCCTATGATGGCCCACAGGCCTATAATTATGAGCCTCCTAGGCGAGATAGAGATCAGGGGGAGATTAGGGGGGAGATCAGGGGGAGGAACAATGGTAAAGGAGAGAAGTAGAGTTGCGAACCAGTGGCGAATAGGGCAAGTGACTTGGTGAGTTACTGTGTAGTACGGTGGCTAACTCTGGTTCATCTAGGCTAGTACATTGGTGTTATACAATAAATCTGCTTTAGCAAACATACTTTCGACCTCGTTTTAGATTAAACATACATGTAGATTGTCTTAATTTAAGCCAGCAACGTTTTGTCTTGTGATATTCTACAACCTAAGATTTTAACGCTGAGATAGGGACTGTGGAGTCCATCCAAGCCATGGATGTATTAAGAGAAGCAGGTTAGCACTAGCACAGAATCGTGTTATGGCTAGGTGCTTGTGCGGACATTGTGAGGCTATGGCGTCAGCGGTGGACAGCCTGTGTTGTCGAGAGGTGGATGCCTACTGGGCACTAGTTGAGTGTTTAGTCCCGGCCATGGACATTACCTGCCTGACGCTCCATCCCGGCTTTGATGCCTGCTGCCTCAACCCGTTCTCGCTGCAGGTAGCATACCTCAACTTCAGGCAGGAATATGGTCCTCTCCAAGCCAACAGACCACAGTATGTTTAGATGAGAGTCATTTATAACACTATTATATTATTATACACTTCTATTATAGTCGGCAGTTTTCTACACAAATAAACTGTATCAAAATAATTAATGTACATACTGTAACTACTTATATATAGCCATATTCTACCGCTCTTCATACTATTCCTCCTGCACATACAGTACACTTATTCTTACGTTACCGTTTCTGCACTACAATGGTACTGTTACCACACTGCACATATCTGTCTATATGGTTCATACTGAATATCCATATTTTTTCCGTTTTTCTTATAATATATAATATATTCTGTTAATACCCTGCATATATATCTATATTCTTACTACTATGTTACTCCTACTACATTGCACATATCTGTACATGTTGTTTATTACTTACTTACTTATACATATTTGATTTTGTTTCACTTCTGGTTGGACGCAAACTGCATTTTGTTGTCTTTGTACTTGTACTCTGCACAATGACAATAAAGTATAATCTAATCTAATGTGCATTATTGATGCTGAGGGTTTAGCAGATTTTTAAACTGATGTGCATACATACCTTTATGGAATAGAATAACTAAAAATGTTACATCAAATAAGTCTATCACTCTTGATCATATTGACTATGTTAACAGGATTATCAATATCAACATTGCACCCCTATCATTCTCTAGGCAATTCCGATACACAGCCTACAGGCAGGTGGTCCGATAGACATATGGGTTTCTGGGCAGGGGCTCTCTGCTAGGAGCTCTATTTCGGTGCATGGAATTTCTGCAAGTGCTAGCACTTGGTCCTCCAGTCCTGCCCGCGTCAGATTCAGGTGAAAGCCTTGATGGTGGAGGACTTGATTCCATCGAATGCACCGAGGGAACAGCATCGGTAATCAGCCTAACATGGTCCTTACTCCAAAATCCCATCCGCGACTCCAACAAATCTCGGAGTGAAATGAGCGCCACAAACGACCGAGTGTGTGGTGACCATAGGTGGTGACAGACGCGGCAGTGAAGTCTGCTCTCTTCACCTGCACAAAACGCACCCAAAAACAGAAAACCTTGCTTTTCCTACAAGGAAAATTATGTACACGATTTCCTGACAGGCTGGACTTTGTGCAACCAGTACAAACACACTAATTTAGCATTTTGACTTACATAAACTTTCTCTATAGCTCGCTCTCTCTCACCACTGTTTACTTGTTTACCTCTGCCTACGTCATATGACGCGTTGCTAGCGGGAAAGGCTATTTCAGAGCCTAGCTTAAAAATGGGCACCCTTTCATCAAAATTTCTGCTTTAGGGTTTGTGTAACATAGCAATTTCTACTTATGTGTTTTTAAAAGACCTCTTCAGACAACATTAAGTATTAATTCAGTTAGGAATTCAACCTGCACATTGCTCTTTAACAGCTTTCCACGGAGAGACGGTTGCTAGGTGATGGCAACCAACACAGCATGGTGGGACCCCGCACGTAGCTGCCCGTTGTATTCGCCTCGGAAAAATAATCTGGACAAAGTTACATTCGGGGCTACACTCAAAACATTCGGGGCTGAAGACACGGCAAAATCGGCTGACGCCGCTCCTCCTAAAAACCGGGACATATTAGCGTCCCGACAGGCTTTTGTCGGGACTCGGGACATTAACTTCAAAATCGGGACTGTTCCGGTCAAACCGGGACGTATGGTCACCCTAGGAAATGGGACCTGGCAGTATACACGTCTGCAGTGATCATTTCAAAGGTATGCCGTTTTGAGATTTGTAATAGGCTCGTTCGAGATGAACTGCGCCTCGCCAGTAAAGTAGACGAGAGCAGGCGGCAGCAGACGGGGGCGGTGACAAAAGTCCGCTCTCAAGTCGGACAGTTTTCCAGCTGACTCCAGCAGCCTTCAGGCTGAACAGGAAGTGACACAAACACTGTGGTCCGTTCGGGTCCGATTCCGATTTAATAAAATGTTATCAGACCCATATATCAGCTCCTACACAGTCTCCAGTTGATTTTATTATGACAGAGTAGCTGTCAAAATGCTCTACATGCGATCTGTTGCTGATTTTAATCACCAACAGACTGTAGATGATCTGTAATCTGAACAGATTTAGTCTCTCTGACTTTTAAACATAACTATCAGTCACACAACATGGGTTCTGTACATAATAAGCCTTTAAATCAGACAAATAGCAGTTAAAATCCCTCTGATTCAAAATCAATAAAAAGTTTATATAAAACGTCATCATGTTGAGTCGATTCTGAACCAATCAGCGGTTCGATCAGCTGAGAGGCCGGCGTTTCCCAGCATGCCCTGGGTCCGCCTGCGTCCGCCTGGCTGTCAGTACCCGATCCGTTCCACCGGCACGATCCGTTCTGCGCATGTGCAAGATGATACGTATGCCATGATGTTGGCGCAGATGATAATGCTGCGTTCATGCCACCACCACCTCGGAATAACGGCACCGCTTCCACCTGCACGATCCGTTCTGCGCATGCGCAAGATGTTCACACGCTAGCCTCCAGCTAACGTTAGTTAGCTAATAGCTAATTCGGCGGACCGCTAGGTGATTATAGCGGTCTGCCGTTAGCCTCCACCGGGAAGCTAACGTTAGTTTAGCTAACGGTTAATTCGGCGGACCGCTAGGTGATTATAGCGGTCTGCCGTTAGCCTCCACCGGGAAGCTAACGTTAGTTTAGCTAACGGTTAATTTGGCTAACCGCTAGCTGATTGCAGCGGTCTGCCGTTAGCCTCCACAGTTAAGCTAACGTTAGTTTAGCTAACAGCTAATTTGGCTAACCGCTAGCTGAGACAGCATGTAAACTTTAAAAGACCCTCAAAATAAAACTTGAAAATAAACGTTAACATATATAACAGCTGTTACGTCAGTTCTACTTTACTTGTGCTCATTTAAAATACAATCACTCAATACTTGTATTTATTGTTATAACTGTAAAGTCTTAATTTAGCTGTAGCCTGCTTTTCCCATTATGTTTGACTTAACGTTATTTTAGACTGAATGGCATGAACGCAGCATTATCATCTGCGCCTACGTCATGGCATACGTGTCATCTTGCACATGCGCAGAACAGGTTTGGGCCGGTGGAACGGATCGGGTACTGACACCGGCTCTTGCAGTTGGTGAAAAGCAACTGCGCTACCTGCGTCTCAGAACTGCGGCCGCCTTGGTCTCGTGAGATTATCGTTGCCCACATGTGCATGACGTCAGAGCAAGTCGGGATCAAGTCGGACACAAATCTAACCGGCATGCATTGGGCGCCGATCGCCGGTGATCGATTCTGCGCAGATCTGGCTCATCTCGAACGAGCCTAATATCTATGGTTTTCAATGAGAATCAGAGAAGACCCAACTACAGCTAGATTATTTATGGAGGAATTATTACCATCCTACTTGATTATTTTAAAACCTTTTCTGTTTTACATATCTTTGCTTCTAGCTACCCTGGAGTTAATCCTAGTCCATAGTTATGCTAGCTCGCTAACAGACTGTTGTTGATAGCTACTAGAAAGTCCTGTAACTACAGGACTCGTTGAAAATGCCCTAAACATTGTGTGGCAAAGTTTTATTTATTATATTATCTTATTTAAACGCTAGGTCAAATTCATGACTCTTTTCGTCAGTGGTTCCTTGTTGGTGGAATGAGTTGCGCAGTGCTCTCCATTCCTGTGATAGTTTTGGGACTTTCAAGAGGGGTCTAAGGGACCGTTCGGTATCTATGGAATGGCCCACCGGAGTAAAATAGGGGAGGGTCATGTCTTTTTATTCTTTGTTGATGGGAGGGTCATCCAATTTCTTTTTTTTTGTTTTTTTGGTCTAGGGGGGAGGGTCACCCAATTTTTGTATTCATGAGAACAGCAACATTTCAAAGTGGCTTGTTTGGTGCATATTTATCCATGTAGCTCTGTCTCAGCCACTATTGCTAGCAGATGGATCCCTCCTTGTTTAGTCAGCCAGACAATTTGAGCTGTAGCTTTAGAGACTGTGGGATTTCCCAAACTGAATAAATCCTGCTCGCACATATAAACACAACTGCTTTGCTAGCTCCCTCGTGTTGTAACTAAGACATCTGCTGAAAAAAATATTGTATTCATTAGCATGATTGCTGTACTGTTTAGTTCAAAAACATCCAAACACCGTACGAAAACATAGTGGACCAGACGCAAGCTTTTATTTTGACAAGTCGAAGCTCGCACAGAGGACAGCACCAGCCGGGAAGGCATGAGACGGGAGGTCGCTGTATCTAGAGAGGCTAAATTCTAGATTCTTAAACAGTTTCAGATTTGTGAAAGTTTGATTCCATTTGTGAAAATTAGTGTGGTCAGTTAAACACGTTAACGGCGTTAATGCAAACCCATTTTAACAGCGTACACTTTTTTTACGAGATTAACGTTCTTTTTGGCCTAGAAAACTTTGTAGTTGAGACCCGGTGCTAACAACCGTTATCTACTGGACCAAATGGCAACTTCGGTGCCACTGAAATGCCTGTGCTTCTCTCTGATGCTCCAAAAACGGACGTTAGAGGGAACTGAAACATCGCCGCACGGTAACGTTAGCCTACCGTTAGCTAGCAGCTGGAGTAAACATTGTTAAAATGCTGACAGCTAAACGGTGTAAAGTGTGACTGTATTTCACTGGAGAGGCTTTTAACACCAGACTGTAGCTGCTGTTGTCTGAAAAACACAGAGCCTCGCCTCGCCAGCCTCGTGGTGCATTCAAAGTTATTGTAAAATACCCTTTTCCCATCCAGTGGTTGTTTTTGCCATTTTGTGCTCCTTTGTTTGTTTTTTTTAGATCAATTTTGTATTGTTCTCTCTCTCTCTCTCTCTCTCTCTCTCTCTCTCTCTCTCTCTCTCGGTTCAAGCACCACTTTAAGAGTATCATGTTGATAAGAGCATTAAAATCTGAAAAAATAATGGGACAAAGACATCAAGAGACATTTAGAATGGATAAAAATTGTGCGATTAATTGCGAATTAACTATGACATTAATGTGATTAATCGCGATTAAATATTTTAATTGTTTCTACACTAGTGCAACTAGTGAAATGCAATAAAGGGAGATTTTACTGTTTTTTCTTCATATGTAGACCACATTGGACTAGGTCCAGATCCCAAAACCCCCTGTACCAAGACTTGTCAAATCTGGACAAGAATTAACCCAGAGAGTCTTAAAAACACAGATTTGAGATTAGTAATGCTGTTATAGCAGGTCAACTGTTTTATTTTATTGCCACTTGCATGGCCATTGCTAATTGACATTCAACGTAGAAGTCCACGTCTCTCCATGTCATTTCTTATAGCCATGAGCATATAGAATAAAACTTTCACAAATCTGAAACTGTGTTTTTAAGAATCTTTAGCCTCTTTAGAATAATTTAGTTGAGATTTGACAAGTCTAGGTACAGTGGTTTTGGATCTGGACCTATTCCAATGTGTTCTACATATGAAAAAAACAGTAAAATGTCCTTTTATTGCATTTTCACAAATAGAATAAAGCTTTCACAAATCTGAAACTGTGTTTTTAAGAATCTTTAGCCTCTCTAGCATATGTTAGTCCAGATTTGACAAATCAAGGACTAGAGTCCGGATCGGGCCGAATTTTTCTGTCCGAGCCCGGCCCGCGTCCGACAGAACCGTGACCGAACCAGGCCCGAGCCCGACAGGCATCAAGAGATTTATGTCCGAGCCCGACCCGGCCCGACACCGTTAAAATCTCATTTTTTCCTCATACTAATGACCCATGTAGGCTACGTCTGTTTGTGTGGAAAGCTTTTATTAAGCAACTGTAAGGAAGGCACTCAGAAATGTCAATAGATGAGCGCATCAGCACAGTGAGCGCGCACACAGGGCAACAAGCGCACGTTAACACAGGCGCACACAAGATGCCCAATCATATAATTGAAATAAAATTAACATATGCCTAACTGTAGGCTTTCCTTCATTTTCGGTGGTTTTAAAATCTCCTGAGGCCAACTTCTTTTTAACATCTTCCATCGTTGCGCTCTGAGCGCTCAATGCGCTGCGGCATGCAGTCTGCCTGATATGCACGTGTTTCTGCACACAGGAAGACGGATGTTAGGTTAATATTTTAAATTTATTTTAATCACAAAAACGAACATTTGCGTCAAGTGAAACAGGCCCATTACATAATAAGCTGTTTAAAATTTTAAATGTCCAATGCAACTCCCTCATACCTCTACTGGAGTGCTTAAAAGATATTAAGGCCTGGAGGCTTCTAACTTTTTAAATCTAAATGAAGATAAAACTGAGGTCATTGTGTTTGGACCCAGTCGGGCCGATGATATCCTTCCCGTTGACCTGGACTACCTACAACAATATGTGAAACCCATAGTCACAAATCTGGGTGTCAAAATAGACAATGGTTTTAAACTTGATAAACCGATAAATAACGTTAAAACCAGTTTCTATCACTTAAGGCTTTTATCTAAAATTAAACCTGTCTTATCTCTTAAGCACTTTGAGCAAGTGATTCATGCTTTTATTTCTACTTGTTTAGACTACTGTAATGCACTTTACATTGGTGTAAACCAAACCTCTCTTTCACGCTTACAGTTAGTACAAAATTCGGCCGCACGTCTTTTAACCGAAACTCGCAAGCATGAACACATAACACCAGTCCTGGCCTCGCTACATTGGCTCCCGGTCCATTTTTGAATACATTTTAAGAGCTTATTGTTTGTTTTTAAATCACTAAATGGTTTGGCTCCTCGCTACATCTCAGACCTCTTACAAGTTGACACCCCCTCACGGTCTATTGATCAACTTTGGCTGGTCGCTCCAAAAACCAGGTTTAAAAACCAGGGACGACCGCGCTTTTTCAGCTGCAGCCCCTAAACTGTGGAATGAGCTACCTCCACAGGTCAAATTGGCCCCGATCCTCGAATCTTTTAAATCTCGTCTTAAAATTCACTTGTATTCCCTGGCTTTTAACCCAGCATTAGAACGGTGTGATCGTATGTTGATTTATGTGTTCTATGTGTTTTTATGTGTTATCCCTAGTTCAGCACTTTGTAAAACTATGTTTTTTAAATGTGCTATATAAATAAAATGGATAGGATTTTTGTATGTGTACCTCGATGATATTCAGATTTTCTCTCCAGATACTGATTCTCATGTCACTCATGTACGCCAGGTCCTTCAGAAGCTTTTGGAGAACAACCTTTATGTCAAAGCTGAAAAGTGTGACTTTCATGCAGATACCGTCTCATTCCTGGGTTACATCGTCTCTGCCAACCAGATGCAAATGGACCCGGCAAAGGTCAGAAAAAGGTACAGCAGTTTCTTGGGTTTGCCAATTTCTACAGAAAGTAGCTCTGTTGCAGCGCCCCTGCATTCACTCACCTCTTCCAAGGTACCTTTTCAATGGACCCCCCAGGCTGAGAAAGCTTTCCAGCGCCTGAAGGAAATTTTGGCAGTTCGTGGTCGAGGTGGATAGGTCCGGTGTTGTCCCAGAGGTCCGTCAAGGATAACCGGATCCACCCCTGCGCCTATTTGTCACGTAAGTTGACTCCTGCAGAAAAGAATTATGATGTGGGGAACAAGGAACTGTTAGCTGTTACAGCAGCACTGGAAGAGTGGAGGCACTGGTTGGAGGTGGCGGAGCAACCTTTTCTTGTGTGGACAGACCATAACAACTTGGAATACATCAGGAAAGCCAGACTCAATTCACATCAGGCCAGATGGACTCCGTTCTTTACCAGGTTTAACTTCACTTTACTTTTTTGACCAGGCTCACAAAATGCTAAACCGGATGCTCTGTCTCGTCTTTATGACGGTGAACCTATTGCCAAAAGAACCCAAAACTATCCTTCCACGAAACTGTGTGGTTGGAGCAGTGTCGTGGCAAATAGTGTTGTCCGCAAGGCCAGATGAAAACTCAAAAACAAAGAAATATCAGAATCCATGTCATTTCCTGCTTTACAACATATATAGCGTTGTCAGTATTAACAAGATAACCATATAATCACTTAGATAGATGTGTTTTGAAAAGCAAACTATATCATTGCTTAGAGTGTGTGTGTTGAAAACCCCCCCCAAATAACATATATCTTGCTTATATATTAATCTGTCTTTTGCTTACATACTGATCTGTTTTTGCATTTTAGGACAGAAAGAGCTTTCTTTAAGAAACTGTAAGGTGTAGGAAAGCACCTAGAGAGATAAGAAGGGCACAGGCAGGAGCTGCGGCCTTGATGGGTGCATGCAGCTGTGTGTGTGTGCGTGCGTCCTGAAGGTATCGTGTGGTCATACACAGCCCACGAGCTGTAGAGTTCATGAAGTTCATTACTGTAACGTAATTTGTGAAGTGTTTCCTACATTACCTTACAAGGATAGGGAAGTACATATAGTACGTCCCTTTTGATAATTTTAGGAGGAGTAAAATGTTTTTTGTGTATAAATATGAGTGTTTTTGCCAAGTAGCAGCCCCCCTTTTCGGGTGAGCTCCCCTTTCGGGTGAGCTCCCCTTTTCGGGTGAGCCCCTCTTTTGGGAGCCCCTTTTGGGCTTCCTTCGGGCTCTTTTACCGAGTGCTTTACGTGGCATCAGGATACCATGAAGCCTTCTCCATCTACCATTGCACTTTCTGTGTTTTGGGGAAGATTCATTATCACTCTCCCAGCCGGAGAGGGGTTCCCTTGCGCTCGCTGAGTGTAAGGGAGGAAAAGAAAAAGAAAAAAAGACTATCTCTGAGAAGCGGCTTCGAATACCTCTGTTATACAGAGGCCAAAAAGTGCCCTTCTCTCTTAGTTTTTACCAGACGCTCTCTGCGTTGTGGACAAGATTTATTTACCCTCTTCGACATCGAAGAAATGATTTCCTGCTCTTTTATGAGTGTGGAAGAAACAGCCAGGAGGCCAGGAGGAAAAGAGAAGCGGCTTTAACTACCGCTGTTAGAGCAGAGGTTTTATCTTTATTTGTATTTTTAGCTTTATTTTGTAGAGGACCACTTGCTTTTAATTTCTGCTTTTGTCACAAAATAATAAAAACCACCTGAGTCTGACTTTGGACTAGGGGAGCCAATCTTTGCCAGTTCTTTATATATTTATTTTTTCTCTGGGATCGTACCGCCCGCTGTCAAGCGGGAGGGTTTCCCCCCATACGGGGGTTAGCGACTCCTCTTTAACCGCCCGTGGAGAGTTGCCTCCCGGCGGGGATCGACTTGGACACGCAGACCTCCTGTTATCTCCTAGTGGGAGTGCGTTTCCCTATCACCGCGGCCTGGTCAGCCTCTGAGCATCCCCCTCTCTCAGTCCGGCGACCAAGGAGGGCAAGGCGGGCGTCCTTGAGAAGGAAGGGACCTCCGGTGACCCTGGGAGGACGGCTCAGACCGTGAGTACTAAAGAAAAATCATTGGTTTTAAAGATCCCCTCGGGCAGTGCTTGTCATATACAGGGGGATAAGAGCCCGTGTTTTTTTGGGGACGTCTGGTGTAGTGTGTATCTAACCTCTTGTCTCGCCTCCGGGTTCCCTGATCCGGGCGAGGGCCTCTCCTTAGACGGAGGGTCGTGTGTGTCTCTATAAACTAAAATTAAATCAGGGAAGCGTCAAAAGCAACTCCTTTTTAGTATAGGTCAAAACATCCGCCCCGCCGACGGGCAACTGGCGTTCGTCCGTACGGCAAAAGAGGGCACTAGTAGGACCGGGGGTTTGCTGAGGGGAAGGCGACAAAAAGGGGTTGGCTCGGCCACAGCGAGCGACGCGACGCCTCAGCGAACTGCCACACCGGTCTACAATAGAAACAGATGTTATGCAGGCTAATGCTATGACTCCGGCACCTAGTGGGTGTCCTGATAACAGTTTGTGTGTCCTTGTATTTCGCTCCAAGGTGATCCACTGGGCTCACACCTCCATGCTTACATGCCATCCATGGGTCAAACGGACTACGTATGTGATTAAGCAGAGGTTCTGGTGGCCGGCTATGGAAAAGGCAGTTGCAGAGTACGTTGCGGCCTGTTCACTGTGTGCCCGTAATAAGTCCATGCCTTGGGCCCAATGGGCTTGCTGCACCCGCACCAGCAACGTGTTGTTGCTGGTGACAAAACTACTGATTAAATATGTCAAAGTGATCAAAGTGATGCTGATCGCTGTCAGATTCTCTGATATGAACGCCCGCATTGTGGGATATCTGCTTTGAATGCGTCCAGTTCGGCTCATATCGTAGCCTACTGTTCTGTCTTACAGCATACTATAATATTTCACTGGTAATAAGACCGAAATAATATTAACGGGGTGGTTCAGAATTTTGGACATAGGACCTCATTTCCAAGTTAGCCAGTGTGTTATTTATCAGTGGAGACAGTTTTCAACACTTTTCATCCAGTCCTTCCAGTTGCAGAGTTCGCTGGTGCTAGGCTAGCGCAATTCAACAGTATCCGCTAGCCTGCCATTAAAAGCAGTCTTACACACTCCACAGTACACCCGAGGCAAATAAATTATAATGCCAGACTATCGATAAAATAAGAAACAAAATAATGTTAGAAATAAAACTACCCTTGCATCGCATTGCAATAGTTATACTTTGTTCCCTGTAGTTGGTAGCATATGCTACAGCAGTGGCTATTACCTATGCTACCGAGAAAGCCAGTTTATATGACAATCATGCAATCGCTCTGATTGGTTTTAGGCCTATCCAGTTGCGCCCAGAGGCATTTGAGCGTTAAGTGTTGAGCTATAGTTAGAAGTAATCTGCCCAGACACTATAGCCTCAGCCAACCTATGAACACTATGAACTTGTGAACTGTTTCCCATTCCCAGGAATGCGTGGACTATGTTACTCTTAGTTTAACCCTTTCTCCCATGAACTGTACGATCCTTGGCTTGCTCCAAAGATCGGGACCCAACCCGCTCTTAAGACCAAAAAGGGGGACTGTTGGGACCAAGAGCATTGTGGCCTACAGGCAATTTTAGAGCCTGAACGCCCTCTGGGACAAAGGAGACCATGCGGTCAACATGTGGTGTTCTTAAACAAAGGGATCAGGCCTGTTGTAACTGTGCAGCCTACATTTCACACCTCTATGTGAATTCCCATTGGCTGATGAACCCTGAACACAATGGAAGTCGTGGCCAGCTGGCCGAGCCTATATAGCTTTCCGACACATCTCTCTCTTTGTCTTACCCTGGTGACTTTGGTCGCTACAGGTTTGCACGCAAACGTTTGTGCTAAATTGTTCCATTTTCTGGGTATCCACGTAAAGCTCTCTCTTGCTTTGCACATTTGAGCACAATGTCAAGTATAACTTTTATATGCTCCCGATTTCGTTCTATTATCTCACCTTGTCAGCCCTCTGTGTTGACAAGCTGATGGATGATTGGCCACGGTCGGACTTGTCACATTCTCTGTAGTTGTGTGTCTCCACAGCTGTGATTGGCTTTGCTGCTGTCATGTTTATAACAAGGCGTGTTCACATTCCAATTTCTATATCCATGAAGCCTCTCTCACCAAAATGGTGTCACAAAATACTGCATCCTTGTTAATGCTCACCTCCAAAAATGTGTAAAAAACTTCTAATACCAATGTGAGGAGAAGCTTCTGGCCTTGTGTCCAAAAACTGGAGGCCTTGTCCTTCAGTTATTGCCTCTTCTGGCCCGACAACCAACTCTCTCACTCCCAACTCATAAAATACTGACACCTGGTCAGTGGCTCTCAGTGAAAAATTACCCTTTAGCATCTGTACGGAACGCAACAGGTAGAGCAGCAGCTCGACCGCAGCGCTGTAAGATGACATAGTAGTAAGAGCCACAATGGTAGAGCAGTATGAAAGACCAACAAATCTGCGTAAGGAGGTTGGTTGGGGTGGTGGGTGGGTCAAACAACACAGGACTTTAACCCAGGAGGCCGTGGTTCATGTCCCGTTCTTGTCCCG
The DNA here is from genome assembly GCA_025617405.1 of Perca schrenkii. Classification (NCBI taxonomy): domain Eukaryota; kingdom Metazoa; phylum Chordata; class Actinopteri; order Perciformes; family Percidae; genus Perca; species Perca schrenkii. The sequence continues at coordinate 31,771,014 of CM046800.1, read as the reverse complement.
CGTGTCACTGAAACGTACATTTTGTAACCCCACCCATGATCTTTTCCTAAACCTAATTGTCCCGTTCTCATGCCACATGTCAGCTAAACATACATCTAAAGCCCATCTAAATATTGGGCATTGTGATTCAAAAAATTTACATTGCACCATAATCATTGAAGACAATGAGATCCAGTTGGAAGCTCTAAAAAAAGCTAGTTAGTGGACAATAAATTCAGAATATTTTTCCAAACACAGCTCTGTTGTTGGATCCAGAGGTGTGACTCCATGAGATTAGAAAAATTCCATTCCTATTTCTTTCCACTAGACAAAAATGAGATGATGAATTCAGGGTGAGAAATCAAAGGAAATAAAGATGTGTACATTAACATTTCTATTACACTGTACTTTGCATTTCATCATAAGATGAAAAAACTCAAAAAAGAAGAGACCCAAATGTCAGAAAAAGAGACAAAAACTTTGAAAAAAAACGACAAAAACATCGAAAATTACACCTGTAATAAGTGTCTTGAAAGGTATCTTAAATAAAATGTATTGTTATTATTATTATTATTATAATCACAAGGAGGTAACAAAGGTTAACATAGAACATGAATTCATACAGAGTATAATAATGACAGTGTGACATGCTACCAGTGGTGGAATGTAACTAAGTACATTTACTCGAGTACTGTACTTAAGTATGAATTTGAGGAACTTGTACTTTACTTGAATATTTTCTTTTCATGCCACTTTCTACTTCTACTCTGCTACATTTCAGAGGGAAAAATTTTACTTTTTACTCCACTACATTCATCTGATAGCTACTTAGTTACTAGTTTCTTTAGTAATTTAGATTTTTGCACACAAAATACAGTTTATAAAAGATAATGTTTTATTATAAATTAAACTACCCAACAATATAAAGGCCTACAAGTCCAGCTGAAATGATTGTCCGATTAAACACTTAGTTAGTTTCCAGTTTCTAAAATGGGATTTTTCTGCATTTAGTACTTTTACTTTTAATACTTTAGGTACATTTTCCTGATGATACTTACATACTTTTACTTAAGTAACATTTTCAATGCAGGACTTTTACAGTGTGGTATTAGTACTTTTGCTGCAGTAAAAACTGAACTACTACTTCATCCACTGCATGCTACATTAGTTCCTTAACACAAAAGCAGTCCTTACAACATTCTCAGCATGAATATCAGTTTTACATGAGTGTTTGCATTGCTGCCAGTGCATTGTAATATAAGAATAAGAGATCTAATGGGCACCATGTTGAGGGAGGGTCCCTAAACTGTCTGAATACAAATGCCTTCATTTGTCCCTTAAAAGTCCAATGTGTAGGAATTTCTTCCATCTAGCGTTGAGATCATATATCGCAATCAACTCTCTCGCACCAGGCAGTTCAAAGTACGTATTACAGCTACGGTAGCCTTCACGCTTCAAAAAGCCGTTCTCTTGCTCTTTTCAAAAAAGTTCATGAGAATGCCAGTGTAAAATTTCAAGCCAAAAGGAATACCCGGAATTGATGGTGGTGGTAAATATTCATGAAAAAGGACAAGTTTGTGAGGGGCAACACAGATTTTGATAATGAAGAACTAAACACGTCACACACTGGACCTTTAAGGGTTTCATACTGTGCTTATGTGCAATTGTGCCCTTTAGTTGAAATCTTGGACAAAAAACGAGACAGAGAGATTTTGGAGGCTGTTGGTGAAATGTTATTATGACAGCTGATTAGTGCAAGCAAATGCCCATTCTTTCAATTTGTGTCCAGAGATTGATAGTAAATGCATGAGGAGGTGGATGGAAGACCGATGTTTTTCATACCATAGATGTATCAATTGGGGGAGCAGCGGAAAGTGGAACTACAATTAGGTGCTTTTTTCCTCGCTACGCCCCTTAACTGATATAATGCACTTCATCATTTATTGATCCTGATGAGATATTTTGACAGTTAATTTCCAACCACCATAATGGTGGGTCTCTGTGGAAACATTTTCATTAAGTTGTCTAACTGTTGTTTCAGAAGCTTTTGCAGTATGCCAACATGTGATGGGGTATTTGTAGATAAAGATAATCATTTTACCATCCCAAATTACTGGTAATTGGCAGCTAATGAAAAAAAGTCACCTGATGAACCCACAGAGAATAATCACCCAAATTAGCAATTCCCCATAAACTTTGCTCTCATCAATAGCATTTCCAGCAGCAGCAGCAGGCAGCTGTTTTCAGTAAAGAAATCTCTACAGAGACAAACCGTAGGACAAAATTAGAAACCAGCTGGTAAATAAGGTGGAACGAGCTAAAAGTACCCAGAACGGTATATAATTGAAATATTCCATGGGCAGCATGATTAATGAATTTGAACGTATGCAACATTGATAGTATGTAACATTGATATACACCCTAGTACATACCTTTTTTACACATCAAGTAGACATGCAGCAACATTAGCAATCATTTACAGTGGTGCCTATGTTGACCTGATGATGGTCCAGAGACCCAAAACAGAGCTAAAAGACAGTGAATATTGGACATACATTCATCCGGTGCTCAGAAACCTGACTCCAAATAAATGATAATGTTCCTCTGTAATGGCTGGATGTGTGAATAAGCAACTGTTGGCTAATAAATTTGCCATATCAACCTAAAGGGTGATAGAATGTCAAAGTTGTGTTCACAACTTGTTTCTGGTGCCCTCAACTAGATAAACAAAATCTGTTTTTGCAGGTTCAAACCATAGACTGTATAAAGACGGACTATGCGTCTCCACTTCCTCCCACTGTATCAAAGTGAAGCGAAAATATCCCGGATACTGATGCTGCCATCTTGTAATTTTGGAGCCAGAGCCTACGCAGTACTGATCGGGCAGTGGAGCCGTAGAGGTCCCACCCATACACCTGCCCAACCAATCGGGAATCAATCACGGCTGTCAATCATGATGTGTCACCCCTATTTCATAGCCTCGAATAACAAATACAAACCAAACTTATCAGAAAAATGAACTATTGAACAAACATCAGCGTGATCAGAAATACCTAAACAGACAGAAATCATCTTTTGGAAAAAATTTGACATGAACTTTGACAAAGTTTTTAGTTTGACTCATGTCCTGTCCGTTAACATAGAGGGGATTTATGACCTATACTGCAGCCAGCCACCAGGGGGTGATCCAGATGTTTTGGCTTCACTTATAGAGTCTATGCAGCAAGCCCTGGTTCAAATTACATTATCTAATTTCTTTTGAACAATGTAAATATATATTGAATGTACTAGAAATATGTCATATATTATAAAGAAGTACAACAAGTATATAAGATGGTTTTGATGCACTGGATTGGCAAAAAAAAACTCAATTTAAAAAGATTTTTTTTGGTGGAACGTGTACGTTTAAAAGTTGTTTTAGTCATGCAACAGAAAGACTCCGATTGGACAGATAGTCTAGCTAGATGTCTGGATTCACCTTGCAGAGATCTGAGGAGCAGTTAACCATAAATCCACCGGAGTTTAAAATGCCAACACAAAGAAAGCGGAAGGTAACGGACATCAGGCCGAAAAGAAGGACATCCGGTGGAATTTCTGGCGGGAATGGACCAATCCCGGAAGTGGAATGTCGTGGATATAGAGTAGATGACTTTACCCACTACCTATGCATTATGTAATAGGGCTGGTTCTTTGCTTTACCTTTAGTTAAATCTGAATCAGAATTTTTTTTACAGTCAAACACATTCAGTCATTTCCTGCATTCTGGTGAATTGTTATGCAACAATTTGTGCCTTTTCTGCATCAATTCATGGTGCAATTGTCTTTATTTATGTTAAGGGAATTATTATTATTGACTATTAACCCTAACCCTTTCCTGCAGAAAATGCATGTGAAAGCTAAATTGCTAAAGCTAAACTGGATTAATAGCTTAAATCTGTAAGAAGAAGCTGAAGTAGTGAGAATAGTTGGAAAAGTGGGAATGGTTTTAATTAGTATGAATTTAATTGACAACCACTAATGTAAAAAAGATGTGGAATAATTAAAGTTTTTTGAAAAGCTAATGCTAAAGCTAAACTGGATTGCTGGTTAAAATGTGTAAGAAGAAGGTAGGTTGGAGGAATTGTTGAGTGATAATTTTTCTAATATGATATCTTTAAAAGACAAACAGCCTATATGTAATTCCCTCCGCTGAAAATCCTTTATAACAATACCCATCAGGGAATGTTAAAGGGGTGATAGAATGCAAAACCGAGTTTACCTTGTCATAGTTGAATTCGGTGGGTAAAAAGGACATACAGAGAACCTCAAAGTCCCATTGACACCTCTTTCCTATGCAAATCTCACAATTTGAAACTGCTGCTGAAAACGGGTGAATCTCAGCAAAGCTAAAAGTTGACGTCAACTCCTCAACCCCTACCTTATTTGGCTCCTTTACCTTCTATCTTTGTAACGCCCCAAAATTTACATAGGCCACTGGAACCAATCTATGTCGCGCAGATCTCAGAAATTTTATACATTGTTCATCTGCTATTTCGTCACTAAATTCACTTCTGTGACTTTTTTATGCGAGGAATCAACAATGTAGAGGTCAAATATGGGCCGTTTTCACGAAAATGTATGGCTAATTGCAAATTTTGTCCTACTGTGTGTCGGAGTTCAGGAGCTCCGCAGGCTAATGTGACAGCGGCCCGTGCTGCCTGGGTCGCTGCCAGCAGCCCCGAGTCCCGGTAGTCCAGTAACCCAGAAACGGTGACTTTGCCCTGGGTATGGAGCGCAGCGGGCTGCCGCTGTCTCGTCAGACTGTGTGGATGTGATGTTCTATTACTGTCCGTAGTTGAGACTTGAGTGGTGGAAATGCAGCGGGCGTCACGTTTACTAATCAATGACCATGTTTGTAAACACAGCAGAGATCCCTTTGAGCTCTGTAATCAGCTAACGTCCATATCAGCTGCTGTTAGACTGCTGCCACAGAGAGCAACCTGTGAAAAGAAGCCTCAGACAGCCTAAACTATACTGTAGTTGGCAGCAGTGAAATGACCTCATCGTGAGCACCAGAATGCCTTTGCGAATGTATTGGTATATAATTTGTATAGATAAAAATAAAAAATGACTCTGAAATCACAGTTTCAAAATTCTCTATTTGCGTTTTGCTCAAGAGTGAATGAGGATAAATAACATTATCATCCACCAACCATCTTGTCGCTCTGAGGCAGATAATTCAAAGACTATAAGTCCTGTAGCTTACATGAGCACATTGGCTGGAACTAGACAAGAATACCTACGTTTTAACATATAAATTAGAAATTTATAGAGATGGGACTAAGGTGATTTTTTTAAGGCTCCATGCTCTAGCAATGACCAATACACACCCATTATAAATGCAGAAAAATCCTGATTGAACACTAAACTTGGGATTTTAGTAAATACTAAACAGTGATTTCACAAGAACTGTAAAATATATCAAACTGCTGAGATATAACCTAATATCTGACAATTTCATGAATGATTTAAAGTTTGAATTGTGTCTGTAGGTGAAAGTATGAAGGAGATAGATTTTGATTTAGAAGAGGATTTGAAGCCTGCTCTAATTGACTTTAATTGTAAAAAAAAATTTTTAAAAAGCTTAATATTTTAAAAAGTATTAATAGAACAAATGTTGAAGAAGTCCCTCCATATGCTTAAAGAGGTGAACATTTTGATATTTCTGTGGTTTTTGTAACTGAACATATGCAGAAGTAAGAGGTGACCAAAGAAAGTTGAAGAATGAAGATTTGGATAACAATACTGTGAATGCTGCTGAATCAGCATTCACACAATTATTCTCCTGTATTTTTCGAAACTTTCTGCATATTCAAAACATCACACGTGTTTCAAGATGATTATTTTTTCAATCAAAACATTTTTTTAGATATTATGTAGGCTACATTTTCTCCCTTTTCACTAAGCCCTGTTCCCAAAATTAAGACTGTTTTGTGTCTGCTTAATTCTTAATATCACTAATGTTTTAGGTTATTGTTTTAGTGTATTTGTTACTTTATTATTTGTCATAGGCCTGTTCGGTAGGTTTTATGGGTTCATATGGGGGTAGCTCAGCTGCTTACCAGCATAATCAGGGAGAGTGGATGCAGGTTTGCCTCATTAGGTCTTTTCTGAAGGGAGGGGCTGAGCAATCCTAAGGTAAAGAACAATAGGTAAAATAGTTCTGCATAAACTAACATTTTTATAATATTTGGGGTGCCTATTGTCGTGGGTGCACATAAATAGTATTGTCGTCAGTAACTGATCTATCCAGTTGTAATGATGTTTTGAGAAACTTAAGTGTTACTGTTGCTTGCTCAGGATAGCTCACCCTATAATCACCTGTGCAGGTGGTAGGTTCTAATTAGGGGAGGCTCAGTGAAAAAGAGCTTCAGGAGAAGAAGGCTTGAGGAATATAGGCAGCTGGCCTTTTAGCATTTAAAAAAAAAAGGTAAAATGGCATCAGAAGTTCAGAAACAATTGGTTTTCTATAAACAGGCAGAAACTGGGACATCTGTCCATTAGTGCTACCATCCTAATCAAATACATTTTATCTGTGCGAGTAGTTATGGTTCTGATTGCCGGTCGGTTGGCCGGCCGGTCTCCGTTTAATATTCTGTTTTGTGTTTTGGTTTGGAGTATGGTTTAGTGTCATTTTTGTTAATAAAAACACAAATTGAGCACTCGAAAAGCCTCCTCTCCAGTCGTCATTCGTAACAATGTACATCTCAATAACAAATCTATCAGAGAATGAGAACGTGTTAAAGCCATAAGCTCCAAAGTTTAAATCTACATAAATCGCATGTTTATTTTTCACAGCCCTGTTGTGTTCTTTAACCCCCCGATGTAGCACAAGTAGACACAATTTATGTTTTCCAGACATGTTTTGAGCCCCCTGAACAGTTATTTTTACCTCTTTTAGAGAGTTGGTGGTCTTCCATATTTGTTGAGGGAGACAAATCTACCTTTTTTAAATATTGGTGTGGACATATCCCCAGCATCCCCATTTCCCAAAAGTGTTGAACTCTTTTCACCTTTTCATTTAATATCAGCTAAAAGCACAGTTGTATTGCCATGTGCTTATTGAAGTGAATACAGTTTGGATTTCATTGTTGAATCATTGGGTTAAACAACTAAAACAAATTATTATTTTGCAAATAAAGCAGGAAAAATGGTCAGTAAAGGAATTTGACTGATTTACAGTTAAGGGATTTGACTGATTCAGTGCAACCTTTGTCTTCTTCCTTCTGAACAGTACAATGCAATTACCATCCATAATGTGCATTCAATCTGCAAACATACGTGTTAAGGCTTGCTTCTAAATATAGAATGAAAGGTTCAACCCAGAATGCCATTTTTAGTTTTTCTTGCAGATCAAAATGTGACCCAGAGATTCAACTGTATTTCAGTGGTTAGGCTGAGGATGAATGTGAGTCTTCCCAGATAGGCAAGATGAGAAGATCAGAGGGTGAAATGGTTGGATAATCATGTCCTCTTCATATTTAATTGCTGTATGAAGGCAGGCCATTTTTAGCCCCTTCATCAGCAGGGCAAGTTTAGCTGCATGTGTGTATATACTGTATGTGTGCCTTCAGTCTATGTCAGTGTCAGGTGTTAGTGTTGCATGGTACTATCTACCATTAATTATTGTCTTTTAATATATATCCGTTAATAAGAAGCTTCCTTACAGCAAATACACAGACATTTTGTTTGCTTCAGTGTAGTTGTGTGGCTTTTATTTAACAAAAGGACCTCCCTTTCTACTACATCATGCAGTCAAATGCCAAGATGAATATATCATAATTAAACTTCATAAAAAATATATGGGTGAGGCTATTTGCACCCCTGGTACAATTAGCAGTGTATGCTATTTGCACCCCTGTGCATTTACAGTACCTTGGCATATATTTACACACAGTTATCCATATTAATCATGTATTACACCTTTTTGGAATATTATCGCCCTGACATTCTTACCCTAACCATAACCATCCCACTCCTCTTGCCTAAACCTAACCAACCCAACCAGAGCAGGCATATTCATGAGTCTTCCCCTACCACCCTGCAAAAAAAAATCCAATCCAAATTTAAAAAAATAAGATCACCACACCGGGGAATCAAACTCCAAACTCCCACACCAAAGGCAAGTATACTAACCACTCACCGAGCAGTTCTTTCAGGAAGTTGAACAACTGTTTACCACTTGGTTTCTTCAAGCCTCGGTTGCTAGGTAACCATACTGTATACAAAAATAGGTACTAACTAACAAACTAACGGCTTGTTCGGCTTTACATACTACTCGCTACCGTAGGCGCTCTTAATGCTACGTCATCTTGTCATTGACTTTACATTGGCATTGTTTTCCGTGGTGGCCACACGGAATTTTCACACATTCTGTGCCACCACCACGTAATGCGCCGTTAACAGTTTGTGATAATTTCACGGAATTCTGTAAGACCAGGCTGCTTAAGGGACATGTCAAATGCAAGGCCCTCAGGCCGAACCCGGCCCCTAGCAGATTTTAAACCAGCCCGCCTATTAATTTAGGTTCACAATAAAGTTTGGCCCTGCCTAGTTGTGCACCAAACCAAAAAGTTTTCAAACTACAATTACGCAAGACTCAAGCAGAATTGGGCAGATTTATCAACCTGCACATTGGCGTGATTTCGTAGGATATCATACAATTTTTTTTGTGCATACAATATCATACTAACCCTTTCATGAGAATGTGTTGAATATCCATAGTAAATGTTAGAATATCTGGCAAGCAGTGATGCCACGTAACGCGTTACTAGTAACGCGTTACTCTAATCTGAGCACGTTTTTCAGTAACGAGTAATCTAACGCGTTACTATTTCCAAACCAGTAATCAGATTAAAGTTACTTATCCAAGACACTGTGCGTTACTATTTGTCATTTTCCTTAGTAAAAATATATATTTTTGATCTCTTCTTGCGTCTCGGGGAGTGAAGTCACGTATGCGACAAGTCACGTTTTCAGCATGAGGACAGTTCACGTGTCAGGGCTCTCAAGTTTTGAAGACAGGCAAGAGTGACACCTCCCCCCCTCCAAAAAAAAGATCATAGATTGTTGGCGGGTTGGACAAGTCGCAGGAATAGGGGTGTTTCATTAATATTTTTTATTATTAGTGGTTTTTTTTTGTTATTAATAATAATTACTCAGATTTACACAAGAAAAGATTTGACACATGGCACTGACAATTCAACCAAATACAAATTATTTATTCAATTTATGCATGGTTACTTATGATAATGGGGGGGGGGTCTGGGGGGTCCTCCCCCAGAAAATTTTGAGCATTAAACTCTTCATTTCCTGCATTCTGGTGAATTTGTATGCACCTATTTATACCTTTTTCTGGATCAATTTATGCTGGAAATCTTTATGTAAAGGTAAACATAGATTAAAATCCAAATATAAAAAACATAATGGAATATATGGCAGTTAGGCTCAGGCATTCTGTATTGCTTTCATTTATTCTCCTGTAGATTGACTTTTCTAATTATATCTGAGTCAGCACACATGTAGCCTAGAGGCATCATTTACTCTTCCCTTTTGCATCTTTTGTTGAGGAAGTAACCTCCTTAAATGTGCATATGACAATTATTCACGTCAATGATACATTAATTCATTTTAATGAATTAATAAACCCCTGGACTGTAATATAACATTTGTTAGAGCAAGATTTCTGCTCATGTTCAAAACTGTGCACATTCAAAATATCTCTCTTATCTGAGTTTTGGAGGAGTCGTGATACTTTGAGAAAAATAAAGTTATAATAGTCAATATATTTCAGAAAATAATCTACCTGCACCATAGTCTGCTATGCATTACGTGATTGCTCTGCTGATACGGTAGATATCAGACCTCCTGACAGACACAGAGCCCGTTTGGGTCTCTGGTCTCTGAATGAGCGAATGTTTAGGGAAGTGTCTGTATGCTTTGCTTTGTTTTCATTGGTTGCTGCATTAAAGCTTACCCAGATAAAATAGTGCTATTTTCTGATTGGCTATTGTGTAGCCCCTTTCTTTTTTGTGTTTGGCTGATAAGTGGCAGGCTCGATTTAGACATTAAAAATGTAAGCTACAAGCCGTGGCTAGGTCACGGTCTATGGGCTTGGTAGCGTTGCATTTCCCCTGACTCGTTTCCTGGTTCTATTTCTCCATAAACAACATGAAATCAAGGAGAGGGTTAACTTTTCCTGCTACAGATTTCCCGCCGTGGTCAGAAAGAACAGGAGGAGACGCTTTGTTTCTCTCACTATGACTCTAGAGTCGGTACTTGCTCCAAAGATAATCGCCGTCACTCTCTCACTTCTCCCTCTACCACACACTCCCCCCACACACACATGTGGCTCGACGCACACACCAGCGCACAAGCATAAACATCAGGCCACTTATGTAGACTACTGCAAGAGCTCTGCGTGGAGCCTCCGCACAACTGTAAAACGGCCAGACGCGTTTGATTCCTGCCGGTTCCATAGTGAGAGCGGCGCAGCCGGAGAAATTTTGGGCGCTGCGGCATATTGAAATTATAAATAGTTTTTACGCGTGAGAAATACAATGTGTGGCGGGAGTGCGTGACAAAAGACCAAAATGAGTGACTGTCACGCTCAATGCGTGACACTTGAGAGCCCTGACGTGTACCACGCAGCGACACAAACGTAAACAACAATGGAGGGAGGAGAGAGATGCACGCTTTCTAGCTGGAAATACAGTCACTATTTAGAGTTTGTGTCCGCTAAAGACGGCACTTTTAAGGTCCGTACACTCTGTGCTGGTGGCGACAAAGTGCTATCTAGCTACAAAAACACTACGTCAACTTTGAAGAAACATTTGGAGTCGCAGCGCTGCAGTCAAACTTACAGAGCAAGTCCCAGCAGGTGGAGCGAAGCATAGAGCAGGAGGTCCCCCACCACCCAAACAACTAAAGCTGGACTCCGGTGCAAAACCAGTAAGTGGAGAGTTGAAGAAGTTGGTCGGGCAGTAGGCCTATGTTGTAGAGGAAATGTTGCCCTTAAACACGGCTGACTCGCTCTCGTGCCATAATAAACCAGATCCTACTACTGTCAACGCTGAGCTGCCTCACAGTAAACCGGTTGTCATTTTTATGTTGAGGCTGTGGGGGTGTTGTCGGCAGCTGCTGCATGTAACTAATAAAGTAACTAAGTAATCTAACTTCGTTACTTTTAAAATCAAGTAATCTGTAAAGTAACTAAACTACTTTTAAAATCAAGTAATCTGTAAAGTAACTAAGTTACTTTTTCAAAGTAACTGTGGCAACACTGCTGGCAAGTGATTGTAAAAATATCTGGACCAAAGCATTCAACAGACAGATGGATGGACAGAATGAATCAATAGATCAAAAGTGATGGTAATTGGGGATTAGGCTTATTCTAGTCTATATCCACGAAATTCCACTTCCAGGATTGCTCCGGTGCTGCCGGAAATTCCATCGGATGAATTTTTATTTGGCCGGATGTCCGTCCCCTTCCCATTTCTTTGTGTTAGCGTTCTGAACTCCGGTGGATTTATGAGGACTATGGTTAACTGCTCCTCAGATCTCTGCAGGGTAAATCCAGACAGCTAGCTAGACTATCTGTCCAATCTGAGGTTTCTGTTGACGACTAAAACTACTTTTTAAACATAAACGTTCCACCAAAACAAGTTCCTTTCTGAGGCTATTTTGCAGCGGCACCGTGGCTTTGTCCGGCGCTTAGCGCTGCCCAGGATGATTGTGATTGGTTTAAAGAAATGCCAATAAACAAGAGCACGTTTTTCTCCCATCCCGGAATGCTGTGTGGACTAGCCAGACCCTCCTCTACAGCGCTGTGGAGGAAGGTCTCGCAATGCGTGACTAGGCTTATTCTATCTGAATAAATAAAATGTGTGTATAAATGGACACTGAATCAGTGATATATAACATATATATATATATATATATATATATATATATATATATATATATATATATATATATATATATTAATGTGACTACTATTGCCACTGTTCATCACATCCACCCGGCTCGTCAGACACCGCCTACCAAGAGCCTGGGTCTGTCCGAGGTTTCTTCCCAAGAGGGAGTTTTTCCTCGCCACTGTCGCACTGCTTGCTCTTGAGGGACTTATTGTAATTGTTGGGGCTTTGTAAATTATAGAGTGTGGACTAGACCTACTCTATCTGTAAAGTGTCTCGAGATAACCTATGTTATGATTTGATACTATAAATAAAATTGAATTGAATTGAATTGAATATAAAAGCGACGACATACGGTCTCTGATCAGTGCCAGTTAAAGAAATCCCTCCTTCTGTGCTCCGCTGTCAAACACTCCATCGCTCAGCATGTATCGACCACTGAGACTCTACTAACCCACTGAATCCGAGCGGCTGACCTTTCCATGAGAACATCACAGATCGATAAAAAAGCTATTTGATGGTCATGTTGATGGTCAAAGAAACAGCATGGGGCCACTGTATCCAAAGTCAATACAATAATAATCATGAATGATTTATGAGACATTTTGTGATGATTAAAAAGTTCATTTTTTTTGTTAAATTTTATTATTATTATTATTATTATTATTATTATTATTATTATTATTGTTAAAGTGTTTTCTTCTGTCAGGCCTCTGCGTGTGTGTGTAAATATTGCTAAGATTACATGGCCGGAAATTGTGAATCTAAACACGAGTCATCCCGTGACACTTGAACAGGAAGCATTGTTTATGCTTCACACCAGGTGAATGGCATAATGAGCAAGAGTACCGAGCAGATAAAAAGCCTCCAGAGCATGTATTGTGTTTCTTTCCTTTGGCTCCACATACAGCATATAATTATCTCCAGGCTACACAAAGGCTGACCACTTAGTAAAGACGGGAAGAAATCATGAACTTGTTTCCTGTAAGTTGCATGGAATTTCGGTCTTTTCCACTCTAAATGTCAGTGGAAACACTCTGAAGGGGTCTTGGGATAGCAGTCGAAACGGGTGTTGGTCCTCACACTGCGAGATAATAACTCATCTTGTGCTAATGAGCCTCTTGGAAATGCAATAAATTAGAAGTTCAACTGAGCAATATTGGTTTCTCGTGACAATGTAGATGCCAGGGGATTTAAAAGACGATACCAAGCACACTCATAACAAGTCTGATGTCTCTTTATTCCTACTACTGACAACATGTGATAATAGCAATATTTCAGCTATATTCACAACGATGAGAACAACAACGGCACCCCTTCTCTTTCTCTGCTTCTTTTCATAGTCAGATTCATTTACCAACCCTTAAGGAGCTGGCTCAGGTTTGCCTTGGACCAGCTCTTAGTTATGCTGTTATAGTTGTAGACTGTCAGGGGACTTCCTTTGACACACTGAGCTCCTCTCTCCTCTATCTTTCCATCTGTGTGCTTTCATGTCCCAGTAATGCTTGTTACTTACTTAGCTGCAGGGAGCTTATAGCCCCTGAAGTCCTTGTTTTCTCGCCTTGCCGATTTCCTTGGATTAGAGTGGCACCTGGATCGTGGTTGCACCTGCTGCCATGGTCCTGCTCTGCGCCCTGCTACGCTCTGCTATGCCCTGAACTGCTACAACTATTGTTTCTAGTCATAGTTCCATTATCTTTATTGTTACTATAATTGCCACTGTTCATCATACCAACCGCTAGAATTATTATGAATCATATTTCTCTATATCTGTATCAGTGTCTCTGTGTCCCAAACGGCACCAGCAGACGCCCGCCCTCCAAGAGCCTGGGTCAGTCTGAGGTTTCTGCCTAAAAGAAAGTTTTTCTTCGCCACTGTTGCACTAAATGCTTGCTATTGGGGGAATTGTTGGCTCTTTGTAAATGATAGAGTGTGGTCTGTAAAGTTTCTTAAGATAGCTCTTGCTATGATTTGAAACATAAATAAAATTGAATTGAAATTGAATTGAAAGAATAATAATTTAGCTTAGATCCTCCCATTGACAACATGTCATTTGTAAGTAAGAACGTTGCAAGGACGGATATCCAACAAATTGGGCCCCTGAGATCTGAGAAGTGCACATAAGCTGTGTGTGAGAAGGGGAAAAGGGAGGGGGGCGCGGGGGACATTTCACCTCTTAACCATAAGACCTTATCTGGGTCACCCAAATGGAACGGTCGGACAAGGGGGAGGGGGGTCGTGGGATCCACTGTATCACAATACGCTAATGGAATTAGTGAGCTAAAGTCAGTCACACCTCGACTTTCTTCCAAATAACGCACATTTCATTCATAATATTATAAATACAGGTCTATAGTTCCTGCACATTTTTGTTTTTCTGAATTGTGTGAAATGGCTAATAAAACTAGGTAATACAAAACGATTATGTGGTCACCTGTCACCAAGGTTTAGTCTTGACTTCTGGTCGTGAGTGACAGTGTTGGGGGGATGGGAAATCTGTTGATTGTCGAGTCAGTGCCAAATACACACAGAGATGGACAGGAAAAGGTCAAAGGCACCTGATGGCACCAAACGAAAAGGATAAAGGGGATAAACGAGCAAAGATAAAAGGTATGCAACTATGTTCTCTCTCTCTCTGTATGATTATTACGGTATCCATATCATGAATGAAGGGCTATAATTGGTGGGTAACTCTTTCGTTTGTTAGCCTTTTTGCTATGATGCTTGCTATGCTTATAAAACAATAATTTGGTTTTAACTCAAACACGAGATTTGTAATTTCACCATAATATTGTGCTTTGCAACAAAACTGTTGCAAGTTCAGTTATTTATTTCCATCATTTGGGTTAACATTAGGACCTGTCATTAACCAACTGAATTTTCAAATCTGTAGGTACTTTCAAAGACGAACATCTGCTATTTGCTACAACTCTAGTTCGTGACAAAGTATAGTTTAACAGTCATAACTAAAAGTGTGCCTTTCATAGAATTCGAGGCAGTAAGCAAGGAGCTAATGGTTCCTCCCTAAAAGTTAGATTAATATAGCATGTAATGACAGAGATTTAGCATTTAAGGGCATGTTTATGTAACCCTCCTATTATGTTTGGGGTCAATTTAACCCCAGGCTGTTTTAGCTGTATAAAACATAATCCTACGGTTTTTTGATTTCAATTCAATTGCAATTTCAGGGGCATTTCTAAAATATTTTGGAGCATCCTCTGCCACTGGTCAGGATGAGCCACCTATCTCCCCCGCTACATAGGACTCTGCTGCTGGAATAGTCTCAGAGCCTCAGGATGAGGACCGGCCATCTACCTCATCAGCTACACAGGCCTCTTCTGGAATGGTTTTGACCCTTCAGGATGAGCTACCATATATGTCCTCATCTAAACATATATCTCCACAAATATCTCCACAAATATCTGATATTGAGGATGCAGACTTCTTTGCCTGTACTTTTCCCCAGCATGAGCCTTCAGGTGGGTTTTTGCGTGTGTGTGTGTGTGTGTGTGTGTGTGTGTGTGTGTGTGTGTGTGTGTGTGTGTGTGTGTGTGTGTGTGTGTGTGTGTTTGGAGGGGGTATGCCTACAAGACAACTGGATATCTGATCATTTCTGAGTAGGCCTATGTGTTATGTTCCACTGCTATGTGCTGTGAGTAATGTGCCAATATGCTGTCTGATAGAAATGCCTGGAGCTGAACCCCCACTGGGCCCCACTGTTGAGGATCAGCCTCTTTCAACCGACCCTGCTAACTGGCCCTCACATCTGACTGACAGTATTCTGACTGAGCTGAGGACCAAGTAAGGTGCCACCTGGCTTTGTTTTCCATAGGAATGAGAGTGATGGGAGAAGTTGCCACCACCAATATTTTATGAAGACATTAGTTATTATTCAAATGTTTTTATTGGGTTTTTAATTGTAAACACTTAGAAAACAATTAACCAGTCCACAAACAGCAACCCCAACATATACAATAATAAAATGACAATAATAACAGACACACAAAAAAAACTGATATGTTACAGAGCCTGTGAATCAATTATCTCCCAGTGTTTCCAGCAGGAAATTGTAAATTAAAATAATCCAGAAATGGCTGCCAGCCCTTATAAAATCTCTGGGTTGAACCCCTGATCATGTGTTTCAACTTCTCAAGTTTCAAGTGTGTCATTACATCCTCAACCCAGCGCCTGTGTGTGGGAGGCATATCTGACTTCCAATTACACAAAATAAGACGTCTGGCCAACAGAGATGAAAACGCAATAGCGTCTGATTGTGCACCAGATATCGCCATCCCAGTAGGGGTCACACCAAATATTGCAATTTCAGGAGCAGGGCTTATCTCTCTGTCACAGATGCAAGAAAAAGTGTCAAAAATTAAAGACCAAAATTGTATCAACTTTGGGCACATATGATAGAGGGTAGCCAGAGCCTGACAGCATAGGGAGCAAGTCGGATCGACATCTGGATATATCCTAGATAGATGAAGCCTGATAGATGAATTCCCCCTCCAACCCTGCCCTAATATGACTAAGTGACGGCGAGGCGATCATCTGGATATCCTCATATAATCTGCTCACTCCTCCTCTTTGATTTAGATCCCCCTCCAACCACTCATCAATCCAGTCATTTGGCGGAAAGGAAAGGGAAATGTTTCCGAACAAAGACACGCACCTGCTGATACCTGAAATAATGCGAACTGGGGATAGTTCGAAGTTACCAGCCGCTCGAACAACATGAACATACCATCCTTAAAAAGATCCTTCACCCGTTTCAGACCATTCCTGAACCATAACTTAAATGCTGTATCCATAAGTAAGGGTGGAAAGAGTGCGTTGGGATTGAGGGGATTGGGAGAGAGGGCATAGCCTGTCTTTGTTTGAAGTGGGTCCTGAATTGGGACCATATTCGAAGTGAGCCACTCACAATAAGATTATTTGTGAGGCGCTGCTTACTGAGTGGCAATGGCGCACATACTAAAGAAGGTAGGGACACCGGATGAGTGGAATGTTGTTCCATTTCAACCCATACAGGTCCACCCCCCTCATAATACGCAGAGACCCAGTATATCAGTTTATATTATTTATTAGCTGCCGAGTAATATTGTAAAAAATTCGGCAGTGCTAAGCCTCCCGCCTCTTTCTGTTTCTCAAGATGTGCCCTCCTTATTCGTGGGATGGTCTTATTCCAGATAAAGGTAGATATAGATTTATCTAGCTCTCTGAAAAAAGACTTTGGGATAAAAACAAGTATTGTATGAAACAAGAATAAGAACCTGGGCATAATTATCATTGGAATTAACCCTGCCAGCAAGCGATATAGGCATCGCTGACCAACGGATAAGGTCCTGTTTGGCCCTTTCCAGGGCTGGTTTAAAGTTATGCTAAAATAAATCACTATATTTGCTGGTTACTGAAACATCAAGATAGGTAAAAGTGTCACGAGCTTCTTTTAGTTGATATGCCTCAAAAGACATCTGTTGAGCCTGGTCGTTAATAGGGAACAGCAAACTCTTAGTAAGTTTGATTCTGTAGCTGGAAATCTCCCCAAAGCTAGAGATAATTTCTAATGCCTTAGGAATAGAGGTGCAAGGATCGGACAGGTAAAGTACCAGGTCGTCCTTGCGCTCCAATGCCTCAGTATATACGTTTTTTTAAAAGAGGGTTTAGTTTGAATGAGAATTTTTTGAAAAATTCAATAGGGAAGTCATCCGGCCCTGGAGCCTTACCGCTCTTCATCTTTTTAATTGCCCGATCAATTTCAGCTACTGAAATGTTGCTGTCGAGATCTGCCCTGTCTTGTCGGCCTACGGTTGGAATCTCATGACTATCAAAAAACTGAGCTAACTTCGTGCTATCACAATTTTCAGTGGCATAGAGGTCCTCATAAAATTTTATTTATGCTTTTTTTATCTGTGGTTATCCCTTCTGGAGTGTTTATCTCTGCTATAAATCCAGCCTCTGCAGATTGCCTTAGCTGATGGCTTAGTAGTTTGCTGGCTCGTTCCCCATGCTCGTAGAATTCTTGGCGAGATTTAAGATAAAGCTCCTCAGCCACTCCAGATGCGAGGATATCGAATTCTGTTAGCAAACCTATTCTCTCTTTACAAAGATCCGCAGATGGAGCTTCAGAATTTTTATTATCAACATCCTTTATCAAAGATATCAACTCATTAAGGCGTGCTGACCGTCTTCTGTTCCTGCTTACATTATAAGATATTATCTGACCACGTAAATACGCTTTCATTGCTTCCCACAGGTTAGAGTGGCTCATGTCTGGTGATCGATTTGTTTCTAGAAAGAAGTCAATTTGGGTGGATAAGAAGTTAACAAAATCTTCATCGGACAAAAGACGTGGGTTAAGTCTCCAGGTGCGTTGTTGAGGCTCGTTATCTGGAAAGCAAAGCACCATTGTTACTGGGCTATGGTCAGAGATAACGATGCTATCATATTCACTGGACCTCAGCAGGGGGAGGAGTTTCTTGTCCAGCAAAAAATAGTCTATCCTGGAATACGAATTATGCGCTGGAGAAAAAAAAAGAATACTGTCTAGAAACTGGATTTTTATATCTCCATGCATCAATTACCCCATTTGCTTGGAGAAAAGCGTTAATAGTCTCTGCTGATTTACTGTGTTCCCGGTACAGCTCTAGAACGGTCCATAGTGGGATCTAGAACACAGTTTAAATCTCCCCCGAGGACCAATTGGTGACTGTTTGATTCTGGAAGGAGTGAGAAAAAGTCAGTGAAAAATGTAGCATTATGCCAGTTTGGAGCATAAACGCAGGCCAGTACTACTGGTAAATTAAATAAATGTCCTTGAACAATAATAAACCGACCGTCTTCATCTTGAATCGTATTTGTTTGTACAAACTGCACTTCCCTATGGATGAGAATGGCCACAACACGGCATTTAGCGTTAAATTTGGAGTGGAAAATCTGGGAAAAGACCCCTCTCTTAAGTCTGGAGCGATCCTTATCAAGCAGGTGTGTCTCAGTTAAGAATGCCATGAGAAAACACCTTACTACGCTTTACTGGGTGGTTAAGCCCTGTGGCGTTCCAGTTTGTAAATTTAGTGTTTACCCGCCCCAAACCACTAACATTAGGGGTCGCCATATTCTGGTATCTGAAATGACCTGCCTCCAGCCAGCCTAGAAACAGCCTGATCATAAAGCCTTTTCACAAGTGACAGATCTCCGTGTAGACATTGTACAATTAAAATCGATAATAATAAACATGAAAACAACAGAAAATACAAAAACACAGAATCAAATACATCATTCACAAAACCCCATTGCTGGCCTCTCCCCAAACAAAAGGCTGCATACTCCCCCAGTCGTACTATCGCACAACATAACAAAGCTTACCTCGTGAGACCGAGTCCCACCAAAACTATGTTAATGACAGAATAACATGTTGCAGCTGATCTTAACTGTAGTCAAATACAGGACACACTCAATACATTTCCAAACTAACACCCTATTTATATTCCACTTTATGTGAGTAACCTTAACCAACATAGACAGAGTCTCTAAAGTCATGCGTTATCAGGGCCCTAACAGTTCAAAACCAAAATTAAATATAAAATTACATTTCTATTGGTACATACTGGACACAATAGAACAACATTAACTTTCGGTGGAGTTTCCAAACCGTCCAGTTATGCTAACAAGGCCTTCTGCCAAAAATGAACAGTGAAGAGGTTTAAGGAAGTGTACATTTTAAGTCAACCAGTTATGTGTTATCAAGGCCAAATCAGCCCAAAAAAGAAAGTTTGTCGTAAATTTGCTCCTTTGCTGACAATCTTTGGCTGGTGATTGGAGATATTAAGATCCCCTTTGCTTAAACAAAGTCTTTATCAGAATGGCAGTCCGGATACTGTCAGTCAAACCTACCTTTGTATACGGGATGTGGGAAACCACGTCACTCCGCGCTGTCACATCTTCAGGTTGCGCTCTTTAGGTTTTTCATTATGAAATCCTTGGCCTGTCTTGGGTCTTTAAAGCTTGTGTGCACGCCATCCGGTGTCATTATCCTCAGCTCCGCTGGGTACCACAGGCCGTAGCGGATTCCCTCACAGCTCCTTAACAGGCCCTAACGCACTTCATTGAACTCTGCCCGCTGCTTGGCTACTGCCTGTGTGTAGTCTGGTTGGATGCGGATCTTATCACCGTCCCCTGTAGTCAGTTGTTTCGTCTGCCCAGCTTTCCTTAGTATCTCCTCCTTCTCCTGGTAGTAATGACATCTGATGACGAAGCCTCTCGGCGGGTCACTGTTACCCGGTCTCACGCGCAGCGTACGGTTTGCCCGGTCCAATAACCAAGCGTCTCCTTCAGGCACTGAGATATAAAATCCGTCATGCACTTCCCGTCCTCCCGTCTTTCCTTTATCCTGGTAATCCGTGACCATGCCTCCAAATCCTCATTTCGTGCTGTCTGGGTAGCAAGCTCCCTCCGCTCGTTAGCCATGTCCCGCTCCAGAGCAGCAATCAGGTCGGAGCGGCTGTCGGCTGCAGACTCGAGGGCGACCACCCGTTTATCTAGGGCTTCACTCTTGGCGCTAGCATTATCGTTGGCTAGTTTAATGTTTGCTCTTAGCTGGTCAACCTGGTTCCGAATTTCAGCCGATTGTGCCTCTGCTTTGGTTAGCAATTCAGTCCTCAACTCAGCGATTGCTAGGAGGATGGCCTCATGTCCGGGTCTGTGGTCAAGTGCGGCGTTAGGTACAGTCTCCGTTGCAGCGTTAGCCTCTGGGCTAGCCTTGGAGCCAACCTTTGTATCAGGCGCTTTTCTGGGTTTTTTAGACATTTTCAGCGAGCATTAGGTCGAAATTTCAAGCCTGGTGCGACGTCTTGGCTTCGATCATGAGCGTGACTCAAGGTCTTTACATTAAACAGCTGCTTCTATATTTATTAATAGTGTTGGCGAGGAGCTCAGTAAGAACGTGTCCTCACATGGCACCGCTCAGACCGGAAGTCATGAAGACATTAGCAAGTGGTGAAAAGATGGCAAGAAGTTGGCTGATTTATTCAATGAAGAACAACAGCCTCTTTTGCTTCTGCTGCAAATTGTTTTCCAAGAGGAACATTAATTTAACAAGTGCAGGAATGGCAAATTGGAAACATGCAAGCGATTACCTCACATCACATGAACACAGTCCAGAACACCTCAATTGCATGAAAGCATGGAAGGAAGGTGAGGTTAAAAAGTGGGAAAACTATTGATAACCTGGAGATGGCACTTCCAGAGGCTGAGAGGGTGAGATGGAGAGCAATGCTGACATGTCTCACTGCTATTGTGCAGTCACTGGCAGTTCAAAATTTGGCTCTAAGGGGACACACAGAAACACTGTTCACACCATCAAATGGGAATTTTCTCAAAGAGGTCGAACTTATGGCCAGGTTTGATCCCATTATGAAAGAACACCTTAACAGTGTTGAAAGAGGAACAGCAAGTCGCAACAGCCATCATGTGCAGAATGAACTGATTTATTTGTTGAGCAGCAAAATCATATCTGCTATAGGCAAAGTTTTTTTCAGTAATTCTGGACTGCTCCCCAGATATAAGCCACACAGAACAGTTGTCAGTGGTCATTAGAGTGGTGTCATTGATGGAGAAGCCCCATATCAGGGAACATTTTATGGGATTTTTGGAGGCAGAGGAGTCCACAGGCCAGCACTTGGCATCCATGATCCTGACGAGACTTGAGGAGTTGGGAATTCCTTTTGAAGACTGCAGAGGACAAACAACGGGGCAAACAGGAAAGGCAAAAATAAGGGAGTTCAAGCCAGGCTCTTAGGGACTGTTTGTTATTTATTTATGGGGCCGCCGGAGGAGTTTTGGGACCTTTAGTCAAAATAGACATGACCCTCCCTCGCCAGTAATAATTTTTTCTATGACCCTCCAAAACGATTTGGACAAAAAGGCATGACCCTCCCCCAACAATTTATCAATATCTTCTGCACTGGTTTGCGCTTGGCAAAGATACACAGATTACCATTGTTCTGTTACAGCCATGTCATATGTGACTAAACATCCCAGTCCTCTGTTATGGTGTGGTGGCCATTTCAGTAGATTTACTCACTAACGTTGTTGTGGAAACACAATAAGCATGGAAACTAAATGCACACTTCCTGCATTACTGCATTACTTTAAATACTATGTTACTCCTCTAGTAAACTAGTATTTACATGAAATAAAACAATAAAACATTGAGACCATTCAGCAAGGCACTCTGGGTAACATTCAACACACAAACTGGTTGCTATGGACTCGTCACTAGGCTTCCTCCACTTCGCCATTTAAACAAAGTGGAATAAACGTAAGTCCAAATCTACACAAAACCCGCAATCAATTAGTAAGCTGACATCAAATGTGGCATTTAGGAAACCTTTATTGTAACCTTGGCAAGGTAAGATGTCCAGACTAGCAACATTCATTTTCGTTTTTTGCAACCTGCTGCTCGCATCGTCAGCCAGGAAATATATTTTTTACTGAAGCAGTATATGAAATCAGATGTATTAACTACCATCATTTAGTTGTTTTGTGTTATTTAGCTAAGATATTTATAAAATATCTGGTCATGACATACATTTTATTATTCCACTTATTTAAACAATGCAATTACCCGTTTCAGCCACCAGGGGGACAGTGCTCCCTGTGCCCCACAGCCAAACTCATGGGTCAGACCCATCTGGTAGCGAAGGAGGGCCGAGACTAAGAGCTACCTGAAAAAATATGCACCAAATAAGACACTTTGAAATTTTGCTGTTTCTATGAACACAAAAGTTGGGTAACCGACCCCTCCCCCGGACTAAAAAATGTTGGATGACCCTCCCCTCAGCAAAGAATAAAAAGACATGACCCTCCCCTATTTTCCTCCGGTGGTCCATTCCATAAATACCGAACGGTCCCTTAGAAAAGAATCCCCGAGCTCTGTTTGTGCCATGCCATTGAATTTAGTTGTGTGTGATGCTGCTAAGAGATCTATTGATGCTATAAGTTACTTTGGTGTCCTGCAAAAGCTATACACATTATTTTCAGCCTCCACACAAAGATGGGCCATACTGAAGAACTATGTGAGCATCACTTTAAAGATGTGGGCAGAAACAAGGTGGGAGAACAAGGTCAAGAGTGTTGATCCCATGAGGTACCAGGGAGCTGCCGTGAGAGCGGCTTTAATTGAGGCTTCAGCATCTGCACAGTTGATTGGTATGACATGCTATCTGCAATACAGCATGCCAGCAAACTCATGCAGTCTACTAATATGCATGTGGACCTAGCTGTTAGTCTTTTGAAGGTCTACAGAGCTACAGGGCAAGTGCCTTTGTGACTGAACAGATGGCGGCCAAAGACATTTGTGAAGAAATTAATGTGGAGGCTGTTTTAAAACAAAAAAGGCTGAGGTCCACAAAGTGCCACTTCTCATATGAATCACATGATGAGCCTATCAGTGATGCACTTAAGAAGTTGGAGGTTGGATTATTCAGCATTGTCGTTGATGCAGCCACGTCAGCCATCAAGGAGAGATTTTCCACATTGGAAAATGTGGGAAAGAAATTCCCAAGTCTTGCAGATGAGGAGCTGGCAGTGCAATGCGAGGCACTAGGCACCACACTGCACTTTAAGGGGCACTCTGATTTGGACAGTAGGAGCTTGTGCAGGAAATTAAGAACTTCCTTCTTTAGTGTGTTTTTACATATGTGTGATGAAGAATTTGTGCTATTTAGAATATTTATACAAAATTTTATTTGTATATTATTCTTATTAGGGCCTAAGCGCCGACAGCGGCGAAGGCCCTATTGAAACTGAAGGAATTATTGTTTCTTTCTATTATTATTTTCCCATCAAATGAATTGGCTTTTTGAGGGGCTTAATATATTCAAAAACTCACCAAATTTGGCGGTCGCATCAAGTCTGGTGAAAATTTACGTATTTTAAGGGTTTCGGGTATAGGCGCACAAAAATGGCTCGCTAGCGCCCCCTAGAAAGTTAAGAAAATTGAGTCCCTGCAGTGCGTTTAACGTAGACTCACGAAACTTGGTACACATATGTAACATGTCAAGATGTACAAAAAACGTTGTGAGAGCCATACCCTAAACCCAACAGGAAGTCCGCCATTTTGAATTAAATGTTCGAAATTAGTGCGATTTTGGCCATTTCCACATGTCGTACTTTAACAAACTCCTCCTAGAGATTTCATCCGATCAACTTCAAACTCGGTCTGTGCCATCTTAAGATAACATTCTTTTTAAGCTAAGTTAACATTGTCACATGTAGTTGCATGCTAATGGCAGTAAAAGATGTAATCTTGGCTGCTACTGTTGTTAAATTCTCCCCAATTGCATGTCAAATTACTCCTGAAACATTTCCAGTTATGTAGTATTTGGTTTAAAAGTCTAAATCTGTGATTTTTGACTGTAAAAAGTTCTGCTATATTCTTTTAGTCTCCACTGCTAACTACAGTAGCTGCGTGCTAGCGCTATGGAAACCTGTACTCTTGGCTGCCAATGTTGTTAATTTCTCCCCCAATTTCAGGTCGCATTACTGCTGAAACATTTCTGGTTGGGTAGGTTTTGGTACAGAAGCCTTTATCTGCGATTTTTTTATGATAGAAAGTGTTGCTTGTTCCAGTACAATCTAACGTTAGCATACTGCTAACTATTAACCTCTCATTCTCAAGGATCACTGTACCATGGACGGCACACTTAGTGGCTGTGGCGTCGCTGTAACCTCCACTCATAAACGTTTTTATAACTTTAAAGCATTAAATCTTCAAAATGTACAGCTATGCGACACAACAACTGAAAGCTTAGCCTCTCATGATTCAATTAAGCCCACACACAAAGCATAAGATGATTTATAGCAGTTATACAACTGTTATAAAGTTAAAGAAAATAAAGAAATACAGCTGTAGACTGTGCAGCTGGTGTCGAGAGTCGAGTGTGCATTCATACCTTTTTCCTTCTGTCTTAACCCATGTGTTGACTTCGGGTCACATTGACCCATTTTCGATTTTTGTTTTATATCAGAAAATATGGGACGTAGAAATAAGCACTGAAAATGTGTAGAAACAAATTTAACAATTTAAAACGTTGGAAAAAGCAAAAACAAACTGTGAAAAAAAGGCGTCAAAAACATCAAAAAAAGGCTTGACAGGAAGACAACACCGAAACGGGGATATTGTAATAAAAACGTTTTTTTCCTACATCCCCAAGAGTCCAAGGAAATGGAATATCCAAGCCGTTTTATCCAAATCTAGCTAGCTGTTTGCCTCACAATCTACGAGATACAAGAACGAATCACAATAAAAATTCAAACACTACTTCACTTCCGTGCTCTGAAGCCTTAGGAATCCAACAAGACCTCTCATAAGTCAATCCGTCCATGGGAGCCAGAGTTAGAACGTTGGAAGCCCAATCATGGCATTCGATCTGGGTCACGCTGCCTTCGATCGACATTTCCTTGAGCCAGTTACAATTCCATGGTACCGCCTACCCTACCTTTTAGCCAATGAGCAGAGGATTCCATAGACATATTGAAAGGCATTGAAATTTTAACCCTGTGATGGCTGGCTCTGTGTTTCAGCACAAACAGTGACTGTTTTCATGCAGAGCACTCCCTGAGCAATTTATAATTACTTATTTCTATATTTGTATGTAAATAGTTATTTCAAGTAAGTGTATGATTGATGTGGGTGTGTTTGCTCTATACACTGACAGCCAGCTAAACTCTTTCCTAACATAAAGGCTCTGCAGACAGTCGTTCCCACGTCCACAGGTTTAATGACGTTGCAAGGAAAGTAGAAACTGTAACATACAAAAACAGACTAATTAATTCTATGCTAGCTTTTAACATACAATATAGCCTGTTCAGAATGTTCAGAATGTTATTTCATCAATTCAAATATTTCCTTTCTACCGTTAAAAAATATAATTCATAACTATTAAACTGATAGTGATTATGCTGTACAAAGACATTTTATTTCAATATTACATTCATTCATATGAGTGTAGCCTGTCCTGTGACTTATAGTTGCCTAGCAACCATGCAACGTTAGTCACAGCACCAACGCCAGCGATCACGGACATTTCTAATATAGACAAAATAACACTGACATCAAACTAATGAACCTATGTAATTATTTAAAAACAGTGAATGAATACATACCAATGATGCTACTCTAGGCATTAATGTAGGCAAATGTAGCTGTAGTTGGCTTGCTACACTACAACCATAAATCACTGAACCGTTTGTTTGTAGCGTTCGTTTCCTTCCTAACTACCGCTCACGCGACATACCAGCTGAGAGTCTTAAAGTGACAGCAACGTAGATAGAGAACTCATTAAGACTTGAGGCAAATTAACTTCTTACTTTTAACAGCTTATTTATAACAAAACAGTTGTATTTTGCAGTTTTTTGCTTTTTTCTTTGCACTTTTCAAATGGAAATCAGAAAAACGCACAGACATATCTGTAGAAAAGAATTCATATAAAATCATATCTTGAGTCTTTTGGCTTCTGGGTTTTCTTCTGTAGTAAGCTGAGACATGTGGCTATGACCTTGTGTTGTCTGTATCTCACTAGATTTGTTTACAGCAGTGTATTTTAATAATTTTACAGATATATGACTTGGACGGAAATAAAGAACCTCCATTCTAGCCTCTGTAACTCTGTGTCAGTAAGGCCTAGAATCACGCTGACACTTGTAACAAAGACTTGAGAATGTTTCCTTTCCAATGATGTCAGGCACACCCCTGAGTGTCAAAGTATATGGGAGCTGTACCACTTTTAATTTGGGTATGACATTTAGACCAAAAAGTTTGGAAATTCAAGGGATTTAACTTCATGCTTACGCCAGATACCTGTATGACTTGGTGGCCAATGTTGTGGTCATTTCTCTGGGTCACATTACTGCTGGGACATGTCCGGTTGTGTAGTATTTGGTTTAGAAGCCTTTAATGGTGATTTTTTTATGTTACAAAGTCCTGTTTTATACTCGGTTGCAGTCAGTCTCCGGCGACAACGGGCAACAACAGCCGAGATTCCAGGAGACTCGGAGATGCAGACTGCTGATCAATCAGAGTAGACCGGGCTTGTTCGGGGGGGGCTTAAAGAGACAGGCGCTCCAACCGAGTGACTCAGACTAAAGGGTGAATACAGGCGCAGCAGCCATGGGCAGTATGAGAAAAATAAAGTGTTTTTTGAACATTAAAGCATGTAAACATTTTCTAGTACAAACACAAAATACAAGTATAAACCTGAAAATGCTATATAATAGGTCACCTTTAATGCTGTAATGCTGTGACAACTCACAGATATTCACAATATTCACCACTATGCTGTATCGGGTGTAATATTAATGTTACTGTTGGTAACGTTAATACTTCCAATCTTCACGTAAAAGGCTAAGAACACTCTGTGCCCTCTTCACAGGCAAACAATGGAACAGCCCAGCGTCCCGCTGTG
Organism: Perca schrenkii; assembly: GCA_025617405.1. Taxonomy (NCBI): domain Eukaryota; kingdom Metazoa; phylum Chordata; class Actinopteri; order Perciformes; family Percidae; genus Perca; species Perca schrenkii. The sequence continues at coordinate 31,743,617 of CM046800.1, read as the reverse complement.
AAAGACCAGACAGCCAACTGCAATACACAATCAGTCAATCAATAAATCAATCAATAAATACTTTTTTTAAATTACCACGTTTATTTTACCTGTGTACTATGCAAATCTGTGTATAAATTAGCCATTGTTGTTGTAGTGTGTCAGAATTACTTTTCTAGAAAGTCCAATACGATCTAACAGAGGGAAACAACTGATGGATCCTACTTTAGATTACTGTACGGTTTTGTTGTAATTTGTTACAAATTACCTTCTAAGAAAGTCTAATAAGATCAAATAATGTGAAATAATGATGGATCTCACTTTAGATTACGGCACTGTTCTGGTCTAATATGTTGCTAATTGTCCATTAATAAGGCTGAAATAAAGATGCAATGTCCTGGACACTTTCATAGCTATGACAACAAACTGTACTGTAAGATTGCCAATGTTCTTTTGTCAGAGATGGAAAACACTTGGCTGATAGCTGAATGACTGCATATACTGTACATGTGTTGTCCTGCTAGGTTGGAGTGAGGGTGAAGAATGATTGGCTGCTGGGCAGACAGCCTTGGCCTGGACTGGTAGGAATGTGCGGTGCTGTGACCTGGTTCCCTTTGGGTCGGTGTGACCTGCTGAAACAACAGGACAGACTCATGAGCAAACATCCCTCATAATAACTATAATATTCCACAACATGGCATTCAGCCTCAAGAATAAAGCTGAGATGTTGTATTCTATTAATCCAAAAAGAGCTCTGTCATAGAAACAGCATTAAGATAATGTATATATAGACAATTTGCCTGTAATCCCTGGTATGTTTTGGGCACCAGCAGCTGTGGGCTTTCAAATAATCCCCCAAGCCACAACAGCAACCGCAACACACCACCATCAACAATAATACTACAGATGATAATAATAATAATAATAATAATAATAATAATAATAATAATAATAATAGATCAGTACAATCACTTGCTTTTGGAAATTGTCAACACACTCTCTCTCAAACACACACCAACAGATTTTAACAATTTATTTAAGTCAACTTGTGTAAGTGAATAATTATTTACAGGGACATAAATATTGTAGATGCAGATAAATACATACACAAAATCATGTGCCATTGGCATACAGCCGACAAAACACACACACACACACACACACACACACACAAACATATGCAGTATCTATTGCCATGCCAAATAATGGATCCATTCATTTCATGTGCTCTCTACGTCAAGCTGCTGCAGCAACCACAACAATACCAAGAAATGAGGTGATTCTGCTTTCAAAATAAAAGCGCCGCACTTTGGGGCGCAGTGTTTTTTTCCACTATCTGACAGACAAGGGAGGAGGGTGCAGTGGAGAAGGAGTGAACACCAATCCAAAACAGATAACCGATGCCGAGGATAATTCAAAGAACTTTTTCAAGAATCTGAAATGGTGTAAATTCAGAAATCAGAAAGGGATTTATTGCCAAGTAAGTAACACAAGGAATTTTGCCTTAGTGGTTGGTGCACACATAAACTTAACATATTAAACGTTATTATGAAATAAACATTAAATACAGAAACAAATATATACAAAAATAGCTGTTTACCATAAGAAAAAAGAGGCTAAATAGTTCAGTGCAGAACGTGCAAAAATTTTCACCAAGGTGCTGGTCCAGCACTGGCAGCCCACTCACTCTGACATCTCTCCATTTTTGCATGAATAGGTGTGTATGTATTTCAGGCCTGTGTGTAATGATTTCAAAAACAGAGTGTAAATTGCAATTTCCCCACTGGGGATCAATAAACAGTATAAATAAATAATAATACGATCTTAGTATTTTTCACAGTTCCTTTCAGAATATAACCCACACCAAAACAGTGCTTGAAAAGTATATAATTTCACCAAAGTATGACAAATATTTACAATTTACAAATCTCTGTACAAATAGTTTTCAATGATGGGTCTAATGAGTGGTGGAGCAGCACAAGTATGTTTATGCAAATAGAGTTTAAGGGCATTTCTACATCTATTTATGCCTAACTGCGGGAGTGGAAATGAGGCTTTGTGTGGGTGCGCCTAGCTCAGCAATGATTAGGATTTACAAAACAGAACTGAGTCCATCTTTTATTTTGCCTGGAAATGCTTCCAACACGCTTGCGTGTCGCGTGAAAAATAGGCATCTGTTCTATTTCTAGCAGGCACGTGTTTATGCCACGCTCACACCACGCAAACAGTGTAACCTGTTAACATGGGAGCTGAAATATAAACGGACACGCCACACAGCTGACACGCTCGCGCATGCATTCAGGGTGTAACCGGCCTTAGTCTGTTCCACCGAGGAAGCACGGGAGAGATGCGAAGGAAATCATGGGAGGAGAGAGGAAACAAGCAAATGTGTTTTAGAGGGATGAGACGGAGGTGGGTGCATACCTTTACACATGTTTGTACGTGTGTCAAGGAAAACTCTAAATTTCAGAGCACCCTCACTGAAACGTAGAGCAACCCCATAGCACCAGCGTGGCGAGGACTATGGTTAACTGCTCCTCAGATCTCTGCAGGGTAAACACTGCACAACATAATTCAAATTGTCCAGACCATGAAGTACAAAATATAACAGGACATCAAATTACTGGGTTTCCTGTTAATAAAATGTTCCAAATCTTCCCAGAATGCAATTGTATGTTTACAGTGATAAAATAAATGAAATATAGTTTCTTTTTCCAAATTACAAAAATCATAATTATAATCAATGTTCATTTGAAATCTTTCCAACACTTTTTTTCTGTGTGGTAAATTCTATGCAAAATCTTAAACGAAACTTCTTTTACCTTGTTAGTAATACAATATTTGTCAAGAATAGAAGAAGACCATTAGAAGACCAAAAGAATTTTGCTGTAGAAAGTATGGTATAGTCCAAAACATTTCTTATATGTTTGTTAATACAAGACACAATATCACAATATCAATTCCTTTCTTAAAAATTGAAGAGGACTTGCAGGAATAGCATCAAATATGACGGCATACTAACACCTTCTGTATAAGGTTTTACACTGAAAGTGGAGACCGGACGTGGTATCATTGTTACGCGGTCACTTCACACGGAGAACCCCTCCCTTTCTCCCTATTCACTCCTGTGCTGTGTTTTATACTGATAGGTAAAGATGCGAATTCACACTGCGACTTGTGCGTATCAGTGAGCGGATACTTGCAGCATGCAGGCTGCCCTCAGCCTGTGCGAGCTGCCTCGGATCATATAAACGCAGCTTTCACTCCAGCAGCTATGGCTGTGTCTGCAGGTGAGGAGACTTGTGTCGCCTGTTGCTTTTATGCCTGTCTGCACTGTCTGTCCTGTGCAATGGTCGCTGCTTTTATACATTTTTGCATGGAGGAATTGCTTTTTAAAATATATTTTATCTGTAATGTAGATATTGGATTATTATAAATGTGTAGGCCTGTGCTTGGTATTTTGCATTCTGTTTTTTTTTCACAATTAGACACCATTAAGCTTTGATACGGTGTCGGCAGCTCAGGTAGGCTGATGCGTGATATTTTCACAGGCAACGTCCTGCAAGACGCCATTTGAAAAGAAAGCGATTGAATGTTTATTTGGTTGTTACCTAAATAATGCAACACATACAAAAAAACAAAATATGGTTTTCAAGTGTTCAAATGCCACACATTCATTCGGCATTCACAGAAGCGACAATCAGTTCTTTATTTCTTGCTAAATTCCAACTTTATTCCTGTTTCGCCAGCAGTTTCTTTCCATCTTTTCCCAATAGAATGCACCGTGGAGGCCGGTAACGACCAATGCGAACCATTTATAAAAGTTAAAATGCTAGTGAAATAATTGTTACTGGGTGTGTTCGGTGTGTGCCGAAATGTAACGTCTCCCCTATAGATTCAGAATCAGATGCTTTGACAAGACATCTCACTGTTGCTTGTCAGTAAAGATGATATATTTAAAAATACCTAATTATTAAGTGGATTTTTGCGTGACGTTCTTTTCATTTATGAGGCGTATCGGGGCCACCGTTCAGGCAACGCTTGGTTTTATTGGACTGGAAACGCTGATAACATGGATTCTCGGTGTATCCCAGCTGTCCATGCAGACAGTGGCGGTTCTACATTGGATTACACCCTGGGAGAGACCCCCTTCAAAAAAAAATATTATTATAACATTTGTTGTTATTGTTGAAAAGACCAAAGCTGTCTCTTAATACTTTCCAACATTCCTAAGCCTATTTATTTCTGCTGAAAACGTCAATCTTTAACATGCGTATAGGATGTGTGTTGGCGTCCTGAGGGTTAAAGAATCGATTTTAAATTTTATTAGCATGTGTACTACTAGCTAATCACTTCCTAACAACATGCTGCTCATTGATGTGTTTTTGGAGGAAGAAGATTTATCAGGCTGTGGTTCTGGTCTTTAATGGGATTTATTGATTAAAAAATACAGACTATCACCAGCCTTAACCTTTAATCGATTAGTAGTTTTTTAAAGACAGAAAATACAGATTACTTTGTTGCTGCATTATGACATCACAATCACTATATTTGACCACAATATCCCTAAAAGCATGTTTTGGGTGTAATACTCAGGTATCCACTTGTATATAAATTATGTGAAAATGTACCCCAGCACATACAGTAATGCTATGCGACGTCCCAAACTGGACACATCTGAGATTAACTTTTTTCATCTAAAATTTGAATATTTCAATGGATATTCCAAATATAGCCTATTTAAGACTTAGCCTATAATGAACTAGTGTTGAGCTAATTCTCTGCTTTGGTAGGACACACATGCATCCTGTGTGCGTCGCTCCTCCTTGTGAATCCTAAACAGCGCTCCGAGCTGGATGGCATCGCAAGGTGTCCGGTGCTAGACTGGAGCAAAGACCAATACAACTGCCCACCGGCCTGGGAGTGTACCATCGCTTTATCACTTTTAAATCACTGTTCTTTATTATCAATGTGTCAGTTCTTTTAAGACATTTGGCAGAGCAGCATTGTCTTTTTTTTTACTAAGTTGCATTGCTTTCGTGAACTTCTACTATCTAGCCTACTTTTAGTTGTCAACACAGTCTGTTTCAGTCCCCCCTCCCCCTTTCCCCTTCCAATACTTGTCTTTATTGTTATTACTGTAAAGTCTTAATTTAGTTGTAGCCTGCTTTTCCCAGTGTTTAGTTTGAGTTAACGTTATTTTAGACTGAATGAAGCTGTCAGCTTGAAAAAAAACTTAAAAGACACATACAAACCAGTTAATTTAATGCATTTATTTTTTGAATGCCAATCTCTAATATAGCAAATAATCTATTCAACATTTCTCTTTGTTGCTGCTGTGTCTTTTGAATCCTCAGTGACCGCCTCCGTTTGTTCCTTAGTCCCTGTTAAAAGATAGCAAACAGTTTCATTTAACGTTAGTTAATTTAACTAAGTTAACCTCCCATCCTACAGCTACAACTGATAAACACACTAATTCCTAAATCTCTGCTAACGTTATGCATATACAGTAACAGCATGTAAAAAGAGATGAAAATGCCACCGGACATTAAACTTTACAAACACAAATGGCACCAAAGACAGCAACCCAGCTAACAGCCTGATGTTAAATGATATGTTCAGTTAGCCTAACGTTAGCTCGGGGTGTATCTACCTAATTATTATAGCAATTTGTACCAGCATTAAATCTTTAAAGTCCCCATATTATGAAAAAAATCTGTGCAGTACAACAAAAATATGGTGTTTTTTGAAAATTAAACCATGTAAACCTATTCTGGTACAACCTTAAAATACAATTATGAACCTGAAAATGAGCATAATATGGGTGCTTTAAGCTTTAAATTGATGTAACACATTAACTGTGATAACAAATGTACGGCAAACACTAAAGATGCTTACTTACATTTAAATGATTATTGCGCCGTCAACGATGCTACTCCAACTCCACTTAGGTCCGCCATTGTTTTTTTTAACCGGCATAGGATTGTGGGTGATTTGAGAGCAAGAAGGATACGTATGCTCTGATGGGAGGGGGCTGGTGGGTGAAATATTCAAATGTTTCGGCCGATGACGTAGATGGCCCTCCCAATTTTAAACAGCTCACCCGGAGACTGAAGGCAGGATACATTCAGAAACCCGTATCTCACTAAAAACAGCATGTTTTTTTTTCCAAGTTTGTGTGCGTGTGGAAGCACCAGAGACACAAAATAACACGCAAGTGCTGAGACCATTGACTTCAAGGCACCTAACCTTAACCCTAACCATAACCATAACCATTGCCTAATCCTAGTGCCTTCCAGGCAGCGTTGCCTGGAAGGAGTTGTTGGGGGCTTAAAACACTGATAAACGAAAAGCCCCCTGGAACCACCCCTGATAACCAAAGTGGTAATCATGCTGTAGAGTTGATATGAGTGGATATTATAGGGAATACAAATGAAATACATTGTCATTTAACATGATATTGAATATGCTGTATGTGTAGTATTAATATTTTGTTACAGTCATTTAAATAATCATTTAGTAAACAAGATGGAAGATAAATAGAAGACAGGTTTGATTAATCATGCCAATAGTACAAAGACACGCAGAAGACCGAGGCAAATGGAGAAACATTGTGATGCAGTCAGAGAAAGCTACAGCAGCAGGGTTTTCACCCTGCCTTTGAGTGTGCAGAACAGAACACCTTTGGCTTAAGACACAGTCGGGCAATATTTTGTACCGAGTAGTTCATTTTAAGCAAACTGAGACCTTAAGATTTAACCTAGACGTTACAAAAAATGTAACCTTTCAACCAAATTTAGCCCCTATTTAACCAAACTGCAAATCAGCAAACCCGTGGTTACTATGAACTGACAACTATACATATTTGTATGAAATCTCTTTATTTTGACCATGTATATGCTGCCAAAAACTCACAGATTAAAGGATGTTCACACAGAGTGTGTAAAGGATTCCCGATGGCTGTTAAGGGTACAATATGTAACATTTCTGCATTAAAATGACTAAAAACGACGATACCTACTAGGGCTGTCAACGAATATTCTAAATTCGAATATATATTCGAATAGTTTTTAAAAAACGAATTTCGAAGGTGAAAATTAATATTCAAAAAAAAAAACTGCTGTCTGCTTTGCTAGCGCGCCTGAAAGCGTTACATACTGGACGCAGCCCAGCTGGCGCATACAAATGCGACATCATGAGATCGCAGTGACTATTTATACCTGCGCTGGTGCTCGCGACACTAGCTGCAGTCTTCTCCTGAACAGTGGTTGCGCTATTGAGCAAAGGCTACTGACGCTGCTCTTTCTACAGACTAGAAGAAGAAGAAAAAGGTAAACAACGGCAGAACTGGCAGCAGCATTGCCGTCAATGCTTCGATTTGATTGGATGAGCTACTTGGTGGGATCGAGCCTTTCATTCACCATAGAAGAGCTCATCTTAACCCAGTAAGTTTACCAGACAGACCTGCAGTCACTCTGAGAGTCCTGGCATCCGGTTGTCGGCGAACTCATTCAGGCTCCTGTTTCCACTTTGTCGTGCGCTGCTGAAAAAAAGAGCCGTGCGCCATAAATCGGACACGCCGGCCGGATATTACATCATTTTGACGTCACGATGTCGTGCGCCACCTTGGATGCATGTGCAACCAGATGTTCGAATAGTTCGAATATTCTGTGTTTTTTTAGAGGGAATATTCAAATGTCATTTTTGAGCAATTTTGACAGCCCTAATACGTATGTATGTTATATATTTTTTGAGTTGTGTTTCCACCAAATGTCAAACCCAGAGAAATCTGTTATTTTATTTCTGACATGGGACGTTTCCTTTAGTTGCCTGTGAGTGGCGTCCTATAACCTTCACCCTCTAGTTACTAGTATACTGCAGAGATCTTATTTATTGATACATATCTATATCGATCCAGCTTAATGTTACTACAATGTGCTGGTTGACAAGTAGCTAACGTTAATGCTAATGCTTGGTGGATAACATTATAGGGTTACAACTAGGGCTGGGTATCGTTCAGAATCTTTCGATCCGGTGCCAATTTCGATACCTCAGTTTCGATACCGATTCCTAACGATACTTTTTTCGATACCATATGTTCTAAAATCCATTTCAACATCAACAAAAATACATTAAACACAAAGCTTTTATTTTCCACCTTAATTGTGAATCAAAACAGTTATCAAAATTAAAAAATTCTGGTAAAACTGCTCACGTAGAGTAACATTAATAAAAGTGCAGTCACTCATCAGGGCAGAGAAACCACCGTTGTGGCTGCTTGTAAGAAGTGTAACGTCAACAGCACCGCGACCGCTTTCGGCTCGCCATTAATATCATATCGCAGCAAATGCTGTCTGCGTGAAGTTTTAAAAAACTGTAACCACACTTGAAACCAACCGTGACTCTCTGTGACTTCAACAAAACTGCAGACAGTTTACTCCGTCCGCACCTCTCCGTGTGTGTGTGTGTCGGTCGGAGCTCCCCTCTGTGTCAATATGCAGAGAGGACAGATAAGCTTACGCGCTCAGACGCTTTTGGAACCGAAATTTGGCACCGAAAGATAAAGAATTTTTCGATACTCATAGGATTGGAGTATTTTTTTCAATACCATAAAAGTATCGACGTTCGGTACCCAGCCCTAGTTACAACATCGTTCAACACGCTCATAAAGTTATTAGTGGTATGATTGTTTTGACCACGGATAAAAGCAGCACTGGGCTAACCCACAAATGAGTTCACCAGTAACATTAATGTTAGCCTATAGATATACGACTAATCTAATGCTAACTTAGCCAGCTAGCACACCCCGGCCATCACAACACAACTCCAGTGCCGGGTGATAACGATGCTAACGGCAGACTGTTTTCCGTTGTGAAACAGTGACAACAGCGGCCATCCATAACGTTAGCTACGTCTCTGTTAGTGCTACTGCTGTTCGTGCCGAAAATATCTCCTCCCTGCTGAATTTCTCCCCCTCTTCACGTTTCGCTGTCTTTACAGTTAGCTAAATCAACCCAACAAAAGTTGGGTTGAGTACCAAAATGACTAGTTAGGATTACAGAAAAGGGGGCAGCTTGGAGATGTTCTGCTGCTACACAACGACCATCGAACGCCCTTGCCGTCCCGGAGTGGCAGCGAGTGGGCAATGCCCACCCACACCCGTCGCTCAGCCTCGTTGAGTGGCTAGCTAGCGTTACAACAAACCATGTCTTCCCGGTGTTGAAACCATCCAAAAGGTGAAATTGACATGTGAAATATATTGTGATAGTGTGGTTTTAGCTGCTGGCTAATGTAAGCTTGCTGGCTCACTAGCTAAGTGGTCAGCTACCAATACAGATCAGACATGAGTGAGGGTGTAAGTACTCGGGCCTGGTGCCCGATTTCTGGCGTATGACTATTTTAGAAAAATAAATAAATTAAAAAGTCCACATGGGATTTGTTTTGATGCGTTGGATTTAACCATACTGTCTATGGATTTAACCAATCATCGAACTTCCACCAACCAATGAAACGAGTTCTAGCCAATCAGATGCCGAAATGTCAGTGTGGTGCCGGTGTGGTCTCCGTGGTAACGTGGCTAAAAAAAATGGAGGCAAAGTTTATCAAACTTGGAGCATGTAGATACAGGCAGCTTTAGTTGAGAAAATAGTTAAAACAAATGGAGCTGGGCATGAATAGAGGAAAAGAAGAATAGGGTGGAGACGGGAAGCCGTTTAGCACTTGGTGCCTTAAATTGAGGAAGCCGGGTGCTGCTTCTGCAGCGCATGTTTTGGACGGCAGCAGCGGTAAGACAGTGCTTGCTAGTCATTAGATGCTTGTCACAAAGCTTCGGTCCATGCACTCTGTCATACGAGCCCGTTACTGGCAGCGACCGCTACCATTAAGACTGCGACTGCGCCTTTACTGACCGACCGTGATACAAACAATACATGTGTGCACGTTCATAGCGGAACACGACTTGTAAAAGCTATCTGAAGCCCAAACAACCTTGACAAAGCTGTCTGTTTGGAATTAGCATGGCAGTTATTTAAACATAACGGCCTTGTCCCAGAGTTTAGACGTCTAGCTATATGTGGGCAACTTTTTAGTCTTTAAAAATGACTTTTATTATTGTGTAATGTCAGAAGGACTTTAACTGTAATGAGTGCATATTGAAATATTAAACTGTTGGTTGGCAAAAAATGCATCTCAAAATGCATCAGATTGATGCTTTAAAATATGGAATATTTAAAATTTTCTTCTGGGGGAGCATGCCCCCGGACCCCCCTAGAGGGGTAATATCCTTCTCACCTTTTTCATCCCTGACCCATTTTCATGCCTGCAGATAAAGTCAAGAAAAAATTAATTATGTTGGGGAAAATGCAGCTATTTTATTAGAATGACATGAATAAACGTTACTAAGCGTAACGTGAATAAACTAACAATTAAAAACTACAACTCCCATAATTCCACGCAACTTCCCAATGTCACCAATGTTTTGGTTGAGAAACCCCTAGCGGCAGAAAGTTATATTGTACGTTTAACACCTCCAAAAGTCAGGGTCTACCTAGCATTCATAGAATCTGATGAAAACAATTAAAATCTACCAGGAAATCCCTTGGTAGCTTTTTTAATTACTCTCAGCAGCATTGTTTTGTCTCTGAGAATGGGACATTTAATTTGTTTTCCCATGCCAGCGTCGAATCATTAGGCACCTTAATTTACTGGTAAATAATGGATAATAGTGGGAGGTTTCATAACCCAAGCCAAGAATCCCTGAAATACTGGAAAGGAAACTGCAACTCTTGCAAAGGTCTTGCTCAAGAACCTCTGACCTGACCTGAGAGATTTGGGTTGGACACACTGCATGGAACTCTGTGTTGGTACACCAATTTCTTCCTACCTCCAAAAAATATATTAAATTTCAGAGTATTATACAAATCCCTATGTGTACGGAATGCACTGGTAACCCTGCTGTTTTTAAATGTGGGGCTTAACCAAGATACTAGATGGTGGATTTCAGATACTGAAACATGGGTCAGTTTTAAGGGGAAACACGTCAAGGTTTTAAGATTTTGGGCTATTTGTCTTAAATAACATGTCTTCTTTCAGACTTGTGGTGAAAAAAAGTCAAAAATTCACATTTAGGTCTTTATTTTACTACACTTTGTCTATTTGCGTCTGTAGATTTCTCCTAAATTCAACAAAAGTTGTTGTTCTAAATCATGCTGCTCTGCGATCGCTGTCTGCACCCTGTCATCACATGTTGGAAAGCTCTCTCTCTCCTGTGCAATGTTGTTGGATCCAAATATGGTCATTTCCTTTTTATCAGCAACCAATCATGAAAATGCAATGGGGCATTTAACTGTAAAAGCGAAATCTCATTGGCGGATGTCAATTTCTGACAACGTGATTCGTTCAGATTTGTCACGTGACCTGCTCTGACATTTCCGCGGGAGTTCAAAATGTCGAAAGAAGTCAAAAATCATCTCAGAGAAGACGAAAACAGTTGTCATTCATTAGCAAGAAGACACAGGGGATTACAAACTAAGACAGCAGATGATGAAATGCCATCACATTGTGCGTTGATGCGTAAACTGTCGTTCGGAAAACACAAGTGTTCAGGCAGCGGAGGTAATCAGAGCGCCACACATCAGCGGCTGATAATTCATGTAGCGCGTTTGAATAAAGTGATTGGTGATTTAATTTGTCCTAATTATGCAGGGACAGGGCTTAGAGTTAGCATTGATCCGCACAGTGCAGTCTCTGAAAAGATGTGTACAGGCAAAGTACACATCTACGCATCTTCAAGACGTATCCAGGAACGTGTTTTGATGAGTTAGGCTTGGGATATGCAGCTCTCAACAAAATCAGCAAAGTGTTGGGGATTCCTTGCCTTCATGTTAAAACATATCAGAGACACCATAGGAGAGTAACAGGTATGGAAACACCCTCTCTCGCGTGTGCTCTCTCGCTCTCAAAGCAGTTTACAGAAATTCATAGCCTACATGTTGTATATTAAATATATAGGTGTCCCATATATATTATACTTTACTGATGGCGATACAACACACTATTACAAAACAATTACATTACACAACAGTTACAGTTTTTGTATAATATAATTACTATATGTAACAGAGGTGATTGTGGTATGAAGACAGAAAACCTCAGCTGACGGTTTTCCAAGATTTATTTTCTCTGCAGAAGACAATATTACATTAATTGTCTTCTGGTCTACTGTTTCCTTTTTTTTATCTGCACCTCTGCTCCTCAGCAATACAAGACGGTATTGTGTGGGTGATCTCAATTTCTACCATACATACACAAAAATCACATCACAGTATAGCATCTCACTCAACTCTTAGTATGCACATTGCTAGCCAACAGGAGCAATTGCAATATACTGGGAAAACCTTAATTGAATTCTAACAGTCTATGTGACAAACATGAGAACCAACTTTTATACTTTTTAACAGTTTCAGTGGGCAAATTTAAACAGTACGTGGGTTTGGGGACTGCACAGATAACAAAAAGAGTATAACGTCTAGCAAAGAAATACACATACCTGCAGAAGACAATATTACATTAATTGGCTTCTGGTCTACTGTTTCCTTTTATATGCACCTCTGCTCCTAAACATTAAATAACAGAATTTACAGTCGTGGCCAAAAGTTTTGAGAATGACACAAATATTAGTTTTCACAAAGTTTGCTGCTGAACTACTTTTAGATCTTTCTTTCAGTTGTTTCTGTGATGTACTGAAATATAATTACAAGCACTTTATACGTTTCAAAGGCTTTTATTGACAATTACATGACATTTATGCAAAGAGTCAGTATTTGCAGTGTTGGCCCTTCTTTTTCAGGACCTCTGCAATTCGAATGGGCATGCTCTTAATCAACTTCTGGGCCAAATCCTGACTGATAGCAACCCATTCTTTCATAATCACTTCTTGGAGTTTGTCAGAATTAGTGAGTTTTTGTTTGTCCACCCGCCTCTTGAGGATTGACCACAAGTTCTCAATGGGATTAAGATCTGGGGAGTTTCCAGGCCATGGACCCAAAATTTCAACGTTTTGGTCCTCGAGCCACTTAGTTATCACTTTTGCCTTATGGCACAGTGCTCCATCGTGCTGGAAAATGCATTGTTCTTCAGCAAACTGTTGTTGGATTGTTGGAAGAAGTTGCTGTTAGAGGGTGTTTTGGTACCATTCTTTATTCATGGTTGTGTTTTTGGGCAAAATTGTAAGTGAGCCCACACATGAATGGTCTCAGGATGCTTTACTGTTGGCATGACACAGGACTGATGGTAGCGCTCACCTTTTCTTCTCCGGACAAGCCTTTTTCCAGATGCCCCAAACAATCGGAAACAGGCTTCATCGGAGAATATGACTTTGCCCCAGTCCTCAGCAGTCCATTCACCATACTTTCTGCAGAAGATCAATCTGTCCCTGATGTTTTTTTTTCCAAAAGTCTTCGCCTCACTGTGCGTGCAGATGCGCTCACACCTGCCTGCTGCCATTCCTGAGCAAGCTCTGCACTGGTGGCACTCCTCTTTAGGAGACAATCCTGGCGCTTGCTGGACTTTCTTGGACGCCCTGAAGCCTTCTTAACAAGAATTGAACCTCTTTTCTTGAAGTTCTTGATAATCCTATAAATTGTTGATTTAGGTGCAATCTTAGTAGCCACAATATCCTTGCCTGTGAAGCCATTTTTATGCAACGCAATGATGGCTGCACGTGTTTCTTTGCAGGTCACCATGGTTAACAATGGAAGAACAATGATTTCAAGCATCACCCTCCTTTTAACATGTCAAGTCTAGGGCTGCAACTAACGATTATTTTAATAATAGATTAATCTGTCGATTATTTTTTCGATTAATCGATGAATCGGATAAAAAAAAGCATTAATTTACATCAACTCAATACATACATACTTGTTGTTTTAGTTAATAGTTGTGTAAAGGTAAGTAACCCAAATAGCTGATAGATACAGACACACAGACACACAGACAGACACACCTATTCATTAAATTATTACGATCATTGTAGTAAGTGCAAGTTAAGTTCATTTATACACCACACACTAATATATTTGTCAACAATAACTGATATGGGACAAAGCACATAATATATACATGACAACAGATTGAAAAATTAATGGGCCAGAAAAGAGGAGTGAATAAAACCGTGTCTTTAGTCTTGCAAACTATACCACCCCTGCTTTATTACTGTTATTAAGGAGCTAACGCTAGCTTGTCTTGCTAGTCAGCTGGATAACGAGTAAACAGCACACCAGCACCAGAAGAGCTACTGGAAGGACGTTACGTTCCTCACTTCAGAACGGAACAGAAGTAGGATAGTGTAGTGACTTTACCCTGCTGTTGAACTCCCTTCCTCCTCATCAAGGACTCCAACATGTTTACGTTTTAGGTGCTGACTCATCACCGTGGTGCGCCCGTGCCATGCCGTGTCGCTTTTGCTTATCTTGCAATTAACACGTTTTTGATTTATTTAGTGTGAAATGCTCCCACACCTTGGATGACTTAGGTCGTACTGATTTCTCTGCCTCCGCCGAGTGTTTCAGAACAACGTTACGGGTCTCTCTCCGTATTTCCTCTACCCCCGCTCTGCTCTTTTTTCTTTTCTTTCGCTCCGCGCTGCTCCTCTCTGCGCTCAACAACACTTTTTTTTTTATCTCCGCGACTAGGTGGCATAATAGTTGTGCGACACAACGAATCGATAATTAAATTCGTTGCCAACTTTTTTAGTAATCGAATTTTATCGATTTTATCGATTCGTTGTTGCAGCCCTAGTCAAGTTTGCCATTCTAACCCAATCAGCCTGACATAATGATCTCCAGCCTTGTGCTCGTCAACATTCTCACCTGAGTTAACAAGACGATTACTGAAATGATCTCAGCAGGTCCTTTAATGACAGCAATGAAATGCAGTGGAATTTTCATGGCAAAGAAAGACTATGCAATTCATCTGATCAATGTTCATAACATTCTGGAGTATATGCAAATTGCTATTATAAAAACTTAAGCAGCAACTTTTCCAATTTCCAATATTTATGTAATTCTCAAAACTTTTGGCCACGACTGTACACACTCAAACTGGACCGCAGAGACTCCGTTATGTACATTGCACAGAAACAGCGCGAAAATGGTGCGAAAAGAAAGAGTTGAACAAAGCATCTTATATTTAAAACTTATATTTGACTGTAAAAAAATGGCACTAAACAGCTTAGTTAATATCATATTAGCTTTGAGGCACTAAAAGAAAAGAAAACAATAAAATAGCCCAGCAGTATTTTAGACGCAACCTATCTCAGCAATACAAGATGGTATTGTCAGAAGACGGAAGCTGCAGAAACTTAGGAGGTACAATAGAGGCACAGGAAATAATATGATAAACAAATAAAACTCAATAACATAAAATTCACAAATACCCAACAAATCATTAAATAATGATTAAAATATGATTAAAATTAAATTAAACATAAATTGGAAATTAGAATTAATAAAGTGCCTTTTTTTTGGTTGTGAGTCCCTCTGGCGGTGGCAGGCAGATACATATTTAGTTTTCAGTGGAGCTGCTGTCCCCTCTCCTAGGAGAACTTCCAGCATTTTTTCTGGTGTTAACATTGTGAAGTTTTAATTTTTTTGCTATTTTTCCAGTGTGTAAATCTCTTAGTGAAGATAATTTTTCACAGTGGAGGAGGAAGTGCATCTCTGTCCGACCCAGTTGGTGGTCACTGAGCCTGTATTTAGTCAGGATCCGTCTCTTCTTCGTATCTCTGACAGTGTGCAGATACCCTGTCAAATAACAATTTAGTCTACTTTGTTTGCTTTCTCCAATGTTCTAAATATTGATCTTTTGAATGATTCATAATTAGTTTTGTTCTGTTGTGTTGTTTTTTAAACCAGTGCTGATGGGAGCCTGGTTAGTTAGCTTCACCATCAGCTGATTTAGGGGATTTTTTTTCAGGATTTGGCTCTTGGGTTTTAATTACTTTGAAATGGAATGTGTCTTTTTGACTTAGGGATGTGTCCAAAATGTTACAGCTTGTTTCTGTATGTTTAGCAGTAATGGGAAACGTCCCATCTCTAGCCTCTGTCTCTCTCTCTCTGTGTAACATTTGTGGCATTATAGATTCTAGCCTCCATCTATTTGTGTTTTATAACATGGATGAACAGTTAGTAATACACTATAAATTTAATTTCAGTTGCCGAAATTGAGACAAGACCAGGGAGAAGATCAGGCAGGCTTATGCAGATGTTGACCCATATGTGGCAGAGTTGCTGAGGGAGGATGCAGATGCTGTTAATATAAGTGTCTTTTGATGGCACCTGGCAAAAGAGAGGCTTCACCTCTCATTATGGGATTGGTGTGTGCATTGACATCCTTACGGGACTGGTCATAGACTATGAGGTCTATTGTAGGGTGACCATACGTCCCGGTTTGACCGGGACAGTCCCGATTTTGAAGTTAATGTCCCGAGTCCCGACAAAAGCCTATCGGGACGCTAATATGTCCCGGTTTTAGGAGGAGCGGCGTCAGCCGATTTTGCCGTGTCTTCAGCCCCGAATGTTTTGAGTGTAGCCCCGAATGTAACTTTGTCCAGATTATTTTTCCGAGGCGAATACAACGGGCAGCTACGTGCGGGGTCCCACCATGCTGTGTTGGTTGCCATCACCTAGCAACCGTCTCTCCGTGGAAAGCTGTTAAAGCCGGGTGAAGTTTTCGGAGGAATCCTAGCCAAATCAGTGTAATACATTGATGCCATCAACACAAAGTTAAGGAGCGCAATACTAATGATTTAGTTTAAAGTTCCTGTGACGTGACGTTTCCAGTCTATGGTTCAGACACAGACACACACACGGAGCTCTGAAGAAGACCTGTGTGTCTCTTAGTGTCCACTCTCTCTGTAAAATGCAGCGCAGCCTCAGGTTATAACGGATGCGCTCTACTGTTGACATGCTGCAGTAGATGTGTTGCGTTTGTGCTCCGTGTATTTCTGAAGTAGATTCGGTTTTCCACCTCCAATCTCTAGCTAAATTTTTTGTCTCATTCAGACACCCAAACAGGGCTCTGTGTCTGTCAGAAGGTCTGAGAGCTACTCACGTAATGCACAGCAGACTATGGTGCAGGTAGATTTCGGAAATACAGTGACTTTATTCTTGTAATAGCCTATTATAACTTTATTTTTCTCAAAATCACGACTCCTCCAAATCACAGAGAACACATATATACTGTATTTTGAGTGTACAGATATAATTAGTCCATCCAAAGGAGAATAAATATTTGAAAGCAATACAGAATGCCTGTTAGCCTTACTTCAATACATTCCATTATGTTTTTATATTTGGATTGTAATCTATTTTTCTTTTTACATAAAGATATTTGCAGAATACATTGATTGAGAAAAAGTTAGAAATAGGTGCATAAAAATTCACCAGAATGCAGGAAATGAAGTGTTTAATGCTCAAAATTTTCAATAATTTTAATTCTTTTGGTGTTATTGGAATCAATAACACTTCAAAAAATCTTTTTTTAGAAAAGTCTCAATATGAAAAAGGCTGTTGCTGCAACTTTGTTAATTTTACTGAAAAAAAACCCCCCATTTATGCCTATGATCAAAAAAATGAAGTTACTGTCTACGTCTGACCTCGGCTGGCACATGTTCACATTAAAAAGCGTGTGTGCGCGTGCACAAGCACTGCGGTCACACGCAAAGTGTCCCGGTTTTAGCTCCCGGAAATCTGGTCACCCTAGTCTATTGCCATGCTATAAATAAATGCAATAAATGCAAAACTATTACAGGGGGGCAATTCTTAACCTGTTAACACCCACCTGTTTTGCCTGATTTTCGCCTATTTCTCATTCCCAAAGGGAAAAGCTTATAACAGAAGAACTGTAAGGCCAGAATACATGTATGAGGCTTCATTTGAAACCTAAATTCTTCTACTTTATGGACATGTGCTTGATTAGCATATGATTACAACACAACATACACTACAGCAGTTCAAACATGGTTCAAAATAGTTATTTTGGTCCGGTCTAAAAAAACGTAATTTTTGAAAAAAAATAACAAAAAAATACTTTGTGCCACACTATGCAGGACACAACACATACCTCCTAGACCTTGTCATGAAGACCTATATAAAGTTTCAGAACTCTAGTCCTAACCTAATGGGAGCTAGGGAGTTTTCAGTATTTGGTATAACAGATGTCACTGGCATGCCAAAACCTCTCCAAAACTTCTCCAAGTGACCAAATGTTGCTAAATGCTTTTACTCACGTCTATGCTATTAGAAAAAACTTACTAAATATTTAAAATGACTTACAAAACCTTTTTACATTCATTCAAACACTGTTGATCATATTTTTTATCATATCGGCGGGCCGATGGGGGTTAACAGGTTAATAACCAGGGTTCACTAGATCAGATGAAGGCAGCAATCTGGGCAGGTCTCCTTCACTCTATGTCCACTGATGACAGCCCCTCGCACACCAGGTGCAATCCCTCCTGGTGTTGGTATAGGAAAGCAGAGGAAAATGGCCAAACACCTGGTAGCCATAAACACCACAAGAGAATCCCATTGTACCACCGCATGTCTAGCAAAAGCCTGCTGCAGCGAATGCAGCATGGAGGCACTCAAAATGCAAACGTGTGCCTCAATTCTGTTAGATGGGCGCGGTGTCCAAAAACGTTCTTTGTGGAGAAAAGTAAGGTGCCTTTGCCATGCTTGCTGTTATGGATTTAGGTGGTTTGTATTGTTGTTGCTAATTATTTGATAAGATATTGTGTCTGTAAATAGTTGTTTCCGCTAAAAAAGTATGAATTTTTACAATACAAATCTTTAAAGGCCGTTTTCTCAAAATGTTTTTTTTCTTTTAAATAAAGTATTGTTATCACAGAGAAATAATCTACCAAACACAAATTGCCTTACTTTTTGTGCTAAGTTTATTATCACATAATTGTGTTTGCCCTTTTTGAATAACAATGATGACTGAAATCACCCAAAATTACCCTGATCAAAAGTTTACATACCCTTTAATGAACTATTTCACTAAGCCATGAGAAAATCAAAAGAGCTGTCAAGATTAATCATAAATCAGGAAAAGCATATAAGATATCCAAAGATTTCAAAATGGCGGTCAGTAGTGCTCAAAGTTTGATAAATAAATGGAGAATTTGTGATGGGCTGGAATCAAGGCCACAGTTGGCCAGACCAACAAATATTTCAGCCTCAACTACCAGAAAAATTGGTCGGAATGCAAAGAAGGAACCCTTAAGTTCAATACAGGCTTTGCTGCAAGAAAGTGGTGTGACTGTGATCCACAGTATGGAGGCACTTGAACAACAATAGCCTGGATGGTCATATACTTAAGCATATGATATGATTTCCTGTTGCCAGCGCCCCCCGCTGGCAAATCAGCCTTATATGAAAAACATCATGACCAAAAGTCAATATTGGCCTGCATACTATATCCTCAGGCCTGGACGCTAAACACTCACAATGGCTGCCACGCCAGGCCCACACTATTTGATGAAAAGTTTTTCTTTTAATAACTTCAAAAACATGTACTAGGTTCTCCAGGCAGTGCCCTTGATCAAGGCACTGGCTCAGATCTGGAGTTGGTGCCCGGGCGCTGTCATTGGCTGCCCACTGCTCCCTTGAGGGATGGGTTAAATGCAGAGAATGAATTCCGCTACATGTACGTGTATGTGACAAATAAAGTACCTTTACCTTACCTTTACCTTGTCATCTTTAAGGTGTGAGATGGTACGGACCAAATTTGAAGTCCATCGGATGAAATCTCTAGGAGGAGTTCGTTAAAGTGCCCATATTATGAAAAAAACACTTTTTCTGGGATTTGGGGTGTTCTTTTGTGTCTCTGGTGCTTCCACACACATACAAACTTTGAAAAAAATCCATCCATGCTGTTTTGAGTGAGATAGGGTTTCTGAATGTGTCCTGCCTTTAGTCTCCTAGTGAGCTGTTCAAAATCGGCTCGGACTGTGACGTCACAGTCCGAAATGAGCTGGCTAACCACAACCGTTAGCTCGTAGCGTTAGCATGCTAACGCTAATGCTAACGCTAGCATGCTACGTCATTCTCAATAGCAAAGCACTGCTACAACACACACAAGTTCACCATAATCTACAAAAGAACTACTTACATTTGCGCCCTCCCAGCTAATCCTGCCTTGTAACTGACCAAAGTTGGAGAAACAGCCTTTCTTTTACTGTCTCTAGAGTTAGCTAGCTGACATGCTCTACATCTGACCTACTGAGCATGTGCGAGTGCAATCAAAGATAGTACAGAAGAAGAAGATGAAAAGAGGTCTCACTCTGTAGCTAAAACAGAAACCAGGTGAAAAGAGGATCTGCAGCAGTGAGAGAGAGCAGTGCAGTACAACAAAAATATGGTGTTTTTTGAAAATTAAACCATGTAAACCTATTCTGGTACAACCTTAAAATACAGTTATGAACCTGAAAATGAGCATAATATGGGCGCTTTAAAGTATAGCACATTGACTTTTAGGCCTACTTACTGTTGCCACTAGCAGTCGCGGATTAATGCACAGGCTTACTAGGCGGCCCATTGTATTTTCAATTGACTCTGGGCTGACCAAAAAACACTTTAGTCAAAAATATCACATAGACTATTTTTTTCCATACACCCCCTTATTTTCACATTGAAATGGACTAGTCCATAACGGTGCGCGGCGCGAAAGATAAACACACAGTGACAGGAGAGCTGGGAGTACACAAACAGAGACGAAGCAAGACGAGTCTAAGCGCGAAATTAAACTAAGTTACCCAAGCGGCTCAAATAAAAGAAAAAAGTCCCGATAAGTATTTGGCAACGCTGCCAAAGATGACAAACTTTTTTTACGACTACTGTTGGGCATACAGACATGATGAACAACAGTCCAAAGCGATGAACATGCCGCTACAGCAGCAGCTAGCTGTGGAGTGGCGCTAGGTGAGGATAACGTTAACCAAGACAATGCAGAGGACGTCATATCTTTAAACAGCACCCTCTTTGGGATTTCTCCCTGCATGCAGTTTCGGGTGTGCATCTGCCAGGCTAGAACAGTGATAGAGATCATGGAGAAGAAACGCAAAGGAGGTGCAGAGAAGCTGCGTGAGAAAAAGAAGCGCTGCCAAATGTGCCAAATGGACAGATATGTTTTGGGCAGTAGCAGGACCTTCATCAGCTCCCGTGGCCGATGATAGCGGTGCTGGTGTCGGCTACAGTGACATGCACAGTGAGGAGGAGACTCAGGAGGAGAGGGACAGAGAGAGGGAGTGAGGCTACAACCGGCTGCGGTAAACACAACCCCCCTTAAAACCCTTAACCCCTTGATAAAACTGAGTGGTGGACAAACTGTTGATGATAACACTAAAAGAAATAGGCATGCTATACTGTATCATTGCATTAGTTTGGCTAAGTGCACGGGTATCTGAGTCTTGACTGATAATTTTCTCACCGTTTTATTATTAGACTATATTAGCCTGCCTTTCATTCAACAAAGTAGCCTACATTTTAATAATAAGCAAAACACTTAAGCTTGTGCATTTGTGTCCTTAAAGTAGCCTAGATAAACGTTGCACATCATGCAAGCACTGGCAGACAAAAACTCATGATAGACCTCTTCAAATTAAAGCACAGGGCCTCTTCAGTCATGAAATGATTATATATATGTTTTATGATTCATGAGCAGTATACCGTTTTATTATATTAATAAATGGCACTTTTTTGTATTTAATGTGTCAACTCTCACTGATCCTTGCTTACTCATTACATGGCGTTAGTAGTTTTAAGTAGTAGGAGTTGCTATACATATTCAGGGGAGCGCAAGGACGTCTGGTATGTGTGATGTGGTGTGCCGGTCTGGGCCAAAATGCCAGGGCCAATTTTTGGTCCCAGTCCGTCCCTGCTGCTACCTATAGCTCGGATCCTGCATGTGAATTCTAAAAAAATTCTAAAGGCGTGATGATTATGCAACAATATGTAGCCTACGTGTTGTGCTGCTGTTTCATTATTGTTGTTAATAACAGTGTTATGTGTTGCTGCTGCTGTTTTTTTATTTTTATTTTATTGACAGTTTAGTGTATTGCACAGTGGTTTGTGTCTCAGTAATGATCAGTGGTGGAATGTAACTAAGTACATGTACTCTAGTACTGTACTTGAGTCCAAATGTTGAGGTACTTGTACTTTACATCTGTTACAGCTTTAGTTACT
Source organism: Perca schrenkii (assembly GCA_025617405.1). NCBI lineage: Eukaryota > Metazoa > Chordata > Actinopteri > Perciformes > Percidae > Perca > Perca schrenkii. The sequence continues at coordinate 31,721,394 of CM046800.1, read as the reverse complement.
AGTTACTTTACACATTAAGATTTCTGTACACTAAACACATGTAGTTTATAAATCTGATCTTTGATTCTAGAGTAAACTAGCCAACAATATAACGGCTACAAGTCCAGCTGAGATGATGAGACCATTAAACACTAGTTGATTGACAGTACTGTTTGGTTTGTTTAAAGAATATGAGGATTTTTAGACATTCAGTACTTTCACTTTAACTATTTCAAGTACATTTTCCTGATGATACTTACATACTTTTACTTAAGTAACATTTTCAATGCAGGACAGTATGGTATTAATACTTTTACTGAAGTAAAAGATCTGAATATTTCTTCCACCACTGGTAGTGATGTTGTGATTTTGTTCTGCACTGATGCAGATCCTGTAGCCTACCTGTTGGTTTATAAAGCTAAAAGTGATTACCAGCTTGCTGTTGAACTGTGACTCCAGGGAATTCTGCTGCTTTGCTGTTTAGTAGGGCTGGACCCGAATATTCGAATATTCGTTCGGTGGGTTGGTATTCGATTTTAAAATTTGACATTTGAATATTCGTTTTTTATTTTTTTTATTTTGGTTTATGTATTTTCTGCATTTATCTCTCGTTCACACTCCAGTCCAGTTGTTGGCGGTAATGCACATTTAAGTTGGTTTGCCAACCGCCAATAAACTACAAAGAAGAAGAAGATACTGTCGGTACCTACACGATGACGCCGCGCCCACTTCGAGCATTTAGCAAGCTGGGCAGAGAAGCTAGCGGCGATAGCCTATATGTCAAAGGTGATAACAAGTGCGGAAATGGAAAACAAAGTCACATAGTGTCCCGTAGACGAGACGGTGATCCTTGAGAGGTTAAAAGGGTTATTAATTCTGAACGCGTCTGGCCTGTCTATTTATATTGCAACAAATACGTCACTGCACTCCCTTGTGAAGTCGTTTGGATGAAAGGTTCTCAAAATAATCAACATGCAAACAAACAGACAGACACATAGAGATTCCTGCCTTTATTATTAATATGTTCAGCCCCCTCTCTCCGAAGCTTCGAATATTCGATGCTCATTACTACCGAAGCTTCAAAGCTCAAAAAATGGTATTCGGACTAGCCCTACTGTTTAGTTACATTTCCATTGTAATTGTTTTGGTGCTGTGGTGGCAGAGGATAATATCTGGTATTCTTTCCACTTACATCTCTGTTGATGTTAGTTTTATGATGTAGTTTTCTCATTTTACCTATGTGGTGTAGTGGTAATTGGTGTGTGTGCGTGTGTGTGTGTCTAAATACATTTTTCTAGTAAAGCGCAATGATTAAGGGGGGGCTCACACAAAGAGCAGCCTAGGGGCCCCTGACCACCTTAATCCGCCCCTGGCCACTAAGGGTGGTACCAGAGGTTAAATTGGGCCGGAGTGCAGCTCCCCCTTCTCAGGGCCACAACACACCCTCCGTCTCCTTCAGCATCAAACATTTTGCCGGGGGTTCAGCCCCGAATGTTTTGAGTGTAACCCCAAATGTATTTTGAAAAGTTGACTGACAAATATGAAACCGGACGTCGCTTAGTGTCCACTCTCGCTGTAAAAAGCTGCGCAGCTTCAAGTTTATGGATGCGCTCTGCTGTGGACATGCTGCGGCAGATGTGTCGCGTTTGAGCTCCGTGTATTTCTGCCATAAGTTTCGGATTTCCACCTCCGATGTTTAGCAGCGTACAGCCTAAACGTCTCAAGCGGGGCTCTGTGTTTCAAACGGGGCTCTGTGTCTGTCAGGAGGTCTGAGATCTACCGTATCAGCAGAGCAATCACGTAATGCACAGCAGACTACGGTGCAGGTAGACTATAGATTATTTTCTAAAATATAGTGACTTTATTATCGTAATAGCCTATATTATAACTTTATTTTTTTCACAAAATATCACGACTCCTTCAAATCTCAGAGAGCACAGATGGGATGAGTTATATTTTGAATGTGCACAAAGTTTTGGACATGAGCAGAAATCTTGCTCAATCATCTGAAATATTACAATCAAGAGGTTTATTAATACATTAAATGAATAATGTATCACTGAGGTGAAAAATTGTCATATGTACATTTACGGAGGTTACTTCCCCAACAAAAGATGCAAAAAAGGGAAGAATAAATGATGCCTAAGCTACATGTGAGCTGACTCAGATATAATTAGAAAAGTCAATCTAAAGGAGAATAAATAGATGAAAGCAATACAGAATTCCTGACAGCCTTACTGCAATATTTTCCATTATGTTGTTATATTTGGATTGTAGCCTAATGTTTCCAGATAAAGATAAAAGGTAGAAATAGGTGCATAAAAATTTACCAAAATGCAGAAAATTAAGTGTTTAATGCTAAAAAAATTCTTGGGGAGGACCCCCAGACCCCCACATCATAAGTCACCAAACAAATCTGGAAGCAAAAGCCAGTTATTATTAAACCAAATGTTGGTGCCATCTAACAAACTGGAAGCTAAAATGAACATACACTGGCTATTAACAAGCTGGGCCAGCCAATCACTGTTAAAAAGGCTATAATAGTGGTTTCTGATTCTCTTAAATTTAAAGTTTACATATTTGCCAACCAATATTTTCAAACATGTTCAATTTCATACATTTTCCAAGGGTGAAATCAATTACCTGCCTGTTAACATTAGCATAAAAAAGGTTAAAAAAATAATAATAAAGTAAGTGAATTGTAAAGTATTTCTCTTTGTTTGAATAACTAACCAACCCTACCTTACACATTAATACTGGAAAAAGAGCCCATTTGGTGTAAAAACACATTAAGTCATTTTACGGCACGATTTTGAATGACGACCATTCTCCGTAAATAAGGGCTCCCCCTCCCTACAAAAGCCAATTTAACCACTGGGTGGTACGGTTCACAAAACCCACAGTTCGGTTCGTATCATGGTTTTAGGGTCACAGTTTTCGGTTCTGTACGGTTCTTGTTGTTATTTTTTCTTTAATCTTCAACACTCCAGAAATATACTTCAGCATATGATATATAGCTTAAAGGGGTGATAGAATGATTATATAGAGTATTTCACACTGTTCCTTATGGTCTCCTAATGGGATATGTAACATTGATTGGGCTGAAAATGGCCTGGTTGATATTTTATTGGCCCTTATGCATCCCTGTGTTTTGGCTCTATTTGAAACAAGAGCTTTTCTTCCAAATATGGTATGCTCGTGAATATTTAGATGAGCTGCGCGCTGATTGGTTGAGCGACTTGCCATAGGCAGACATTAGAGATGCGATCTGATTGGTTGAGCGAATTCCCAATACACACACATTAGAGAAGCGACAGAATCTCATATTCCAGACACTGCAATGTTTCGTTACCAAATTCACTTCTGAGACTTTTTTGTGAGAAATCAACTATATAAAGCTCAAATATGGGTAGTTTTACGAGAATTGATGGCTAATTGCAAATATGGTAAGAGTGTGTGTCGGACTTCAGCGGCGGTGCTGCTGCCTCGCCGCACGGCCTGCCTTCCTTCACAGACCCCGGCCTGCTGTGAGCTCCGTTAGGCTGGCAGCCCTGACAGATTCACATTAAAAAGCGTGTGCGCGTGCACAAGCACTGCGGTCACACGCAAAGTGTCCCGGTTTTAGCTCCCGGAAATCTGGTCACCCTAGGCTAGTTAGCTTCATTTTTGGTCGTAATTCGTGTATATTTACAGTTTGAATTTCGTCACGCCAATTACACATCTAACTAAATGTTTTATAAAGCTAACAACGGTGTCCGATTTCAAGTTAATGAATATTTGTGAGCTGTAAGGGTGTCGTTAGCTGCAACAGTCCCTACAATCCTATGTGTACAAGATTGCGGCTAGTAAGCTAGCTTCATTTTTGGTCGTAATTCGAGTATATTTAGCTACAGTTTGAATTTCGTCACGCCAGTTATACATCTAACTAAATGTCTTATAAAGCTAACTACGGTGTCCGATTTCAAGTTAATGAATATTTGTGAGCTGTAAGGGTTTCGTTAGCTGCAACTGTCCCTACAATCCTATGTGTACAGATTGCGGCTAGTTACCTTCATTTTTGGTCGTAATTCGAGTATATTTACAGTTTGAATTTCGTCACGCCAGTTATACATCTAACTAAATGTCTTATAAAGCTAACAACGGTGTCCGATTTCAAGTTAATGAATATTTGTGAGCTGTAAGGGTTTCGTTAGCTGCGACTGCCCCTTCAATCCTAGCTGTGTGTAGCTACAAATCAAGAATAGTTAGCTTCATTTTCGGCGTAATTCCGAGTAGCTATATTTACAGTTTGAATTTCATCAAGCCAGTTATACAACAGCTAACTAAATGTCTTATAAAGCTAACAACTGTGTCAGATTTCAAGTTAATGAATTTTTGTGAATTCCAGAGGAATTCTAAGAAGAGGCTAGATTCTGCTGGATGGAGCTATATTTAGCCTCCTCTAGCTATAGCTCCATCCAGCCGCAGGCTCTATCAATGAGACTCGCGGACAAGAGGCGTGTATTTCACCGATCGTTTGTTTAAATAACTCAACACATTATAATTACACACATTGTAAGATTAAATGGAACCTGTGGTAAGAGATTGCTGGCGTAACAAGCTCTCTGACCGTGCTCTCACTCACACACACCTGGCATTAGGAAGAGGGGAGCTGCAGGCCCTGGAGCTCCGTCAGAGCACCAGCGTTAATAATCCATTATCCAAAAACCGGTGACTTTCCGCGGGTATGGAGTGCTGTCGGCTGCTAGGCAGCAACACAGGCAGCACCGGCGCTGAACTCCGACACAGTCGGACAAAATTTGCAATTAACCATCCATTTTCATAAAACGGCCCATATTTGAGCTTTACATAGTTGATTTCTCGCATAAAAAAGTTTCAGAAGTGAATTTTGTAATTGAATAGCAGAGATCTGCGCGACCTAGATTCAGAAGACTACCTGATCTCAGGTCAGTTGTATAGCCTATGTAAATGTTGGGGGTGACCGTTCTCTTAATACACCCATGGGCTGACAAAGGTTCCGGTTTTTGGGAGGTTGACGACAACTTCCAGCTTTGTTGGGATTCGCCCGTTTTCAGCGGCAGTTTCAAAATATGAGATTTTCATAGTAAAGGGGTGTCAGTGGGATTTTGAGCTTCTATGTATGTCCTATTTACCCACCGAACTGTCGTTATTCAACTATGACAGGGTAAAATCGGTTTTGCATTCTATCACCCCTTTAATTATCCACAATGTAGGACACAGTATTAAAACATAGTTCTATCTTGTAATAATGCACAAACGGAATTTGACTTTAAGTACATTATTGGGACCATCACTGAGGAAAGCGAGGTGAGATTTTGATACAGCAAGAGGGAAGACAATGATGATTTCAACAAGCTTTTCATTTATTTGGCAAAGAAATGAGTGTGTATCGCTATTTACAGGAACATCTATGCCCTTTTTAGCACACGAAGATTGAAATATTACAGAATAACAATTGAAAAAACTTGCATTTATCAAACTCTCAGTGTAGCTCTTACAAAAATACAGGTGACGTGACCTGCAGCACTCCACACACCACTGTTGAGGAGCGGTCGGCTTGCCGCCTCTCAAAATCTGATGAAAATCTTTTAAACTGACCTTTGTCGATCTGAAGTGAAGACAGATTCAGCAACTGCATGGTCTATTTCTCGCTTAAAATGTTTTCTTAAAATATGAGATCGTATAAACAACGAGATGCCATTAGAGTCTGTTTTGAAAGAGCAGCCAGCCCCACGTGACGCATTCGTCCAATCATCTGCCATGTGTTGCGTTTGTCACGCTCATCCCGCTCGTCATTTCCGGTAAGTGTTTTAACAAAGGTGTTGAAAGAGGGCACAACGGCAGTAAGTGGTTAGTGCACATTAGAAGTGTATTGACGAACTGCGCTACGCACAGACGTTCCGAACCGTATGGTTCGGATGTTTTTTCATGAACCTTACCACCCCTAGTTTCCACTAGGGGGCGTTATGACTTTCAGCCAATATCGGCATGTACATGTCATCAGGGTGGGACTCTTATGAATCCTGAAAGGCTTCAAGCCAATTGGACAACGTACACTTGAGTTACACCCACTTCTGTTTTGATGGCGAAACGCACAAAATGGCCGCCCCTCCACGGCCATGCCCTATAACGAAATGTTTTTCTTTTAGTAACTTTTTTTATCTTTAACATCTTGAAATGGCACAGACAAAATTTGAAGTTGATCAGATGAAATCTCTAGGAAGAGTTCGTTAAAGTACGACATATGGAAATGGCCAAAATCGCACTAATTTCAAACTTTCAATTCAAAATGTCGGTCTTCAAGTTGGGTTTAGGGTATGGCTCCAATGAGCTTTTCTGTACATCTTAACATGTTACATATGTTTACCAAGTGTCGTTAGTCTACATTAAACGTACTGCAGGGGCTAAATTTTTCTAACTTTGTAGGGGCCGCTAGCGAGCCATTTTTGTGAGCCTATTCCCGAAACCCTTAAAATACATACATTTTCACCAGGCTTGATGCGACCGCCAATTTTGGTGAGTTTTTGAGTATGTTAAGCCCCTCAAAAAGGCGATTCATTTGCAGAAAATAATTCCTTCAGTTTCAATAGGGCCTTCGCTGCTGTCGGGCCCTAAATACAAGAGTTAACGAGCAAACAATATGGCGGACGCAGATGTGCACGCACGTAGCCTGGCAGGTGCTGCGTGTTTGTGCTGTTTGTCTAAACCATCAAAAAAACAAACTTTCACTACATCACTGGATCATTGTTCCAATACGTTGTTGCGCTGTTGTTGCTGTCTGTGCAATATCGCTTTAAAAAAAGAAAACACCTGTGTTGGCAGTAGCCAACACCTGCTGTATTCCAAACTCAATGGACACGCAAAGGTGTCTTCCACATTGCGTGAAATGCCATCTAACCCACGCCATGGGCTCCTTCAACTCACCATACTTCTTGCTGGTGATGTAGAACGCAATCCCAGACCGCAAACAACAGTGAAAACACAAACCCGCGTCCTTCAAAGCGCCCTGTTTGCAACTCTCAACAACTTGCTCGTGGCCAATGCTGGGCCCGGAGTGCCGCTGCCCTACACTCCCCTGGCGCTGCCAGGGCAGCCTCCGTTCGGTACTCGATCAATGGCCTATTTCCACTCACCCCCTGTGCTGCCGGGCCTGTCTGTCGCTCGGAGGGGGGCCTTTGTTGGCGGCGGTTTGGCGGAGTTCGCTCGGATGGCGCCGTTGGTGGCCATTGGAAACATACTCGACCGTCATGATGTAGGCCTAACATTGACTATGCCTTCAATCAGATCTAGGAATCCCGTGATGAAAAAACACTGCAGCGCAAAGTTTTTCCAAATGCTCAATCAGGCTCCAACTGTGTGGGACCCTCGATGCAAAGCTAAAGGGTTGTTTGGTGGGCATCTAAATATTTGGAGTATGGCAACCAAACACGAACAACTAGAAAACTTGCTTGTAAATTCTGATATTGATTTTCTTGGACTGACAGAGACTTGGTTAACTCGTTCATCCCCGGAGGCCCTTATTGCCATGCCAGGATATGATGTTTTTAGGAAAGACAGAGATCATGGGAGGGGTGGGGGAGTTTTATTATACATGAAAAGTACTACTAAATGCAAACAAATTGAATGGCATAGGGAATCTGACATTGAATGTGTTGGTGTCAACATTTCACTTTCAGCTGAAATGGCATTTACTTTAATCTGTCTATATCGAAAACCCTCAGCAAAGCATGAGTTTTATGATCAGTTAAAAAATCTCCTCATATCCTCAAATCATAATTTGGATTTTAACAAAGAGGTCATATTGATGGGGGACTTTAATGCCAATTGGAATGATAAGGCTGGATGGAAAAAGCTTAAAAACATTACAGACTATTTTAATCTTACACAGCTAATTGAACAACCCACAAGAATAACTAATCAGTCTGAAACTAAAATAGATTTATTGTTCACAGATAAACCAGAAAGAATTACTAAGACATTTAATCTAATGAAAGGGCTGTCGGATCACAATATCATTCTCTGTGCCAGGAAGCTAAAAAAACATTGTTTTCATTCCTCAGTCACACCCATATGTAAATTTGAATCAGTTACAACTAGTCAACAGGAAAACCTTGGCGCAGCACTGAGAGAGATGAATGGGACGGGATCCTCTCTAAAGGAGATCTGGAGAGTGACTGTGACCAATTCACCTCAACAATTAAGAATGCCATAAGAAAAGCAGGGATGCATTGCCCTAGCTTAATGAAGAGTGTAGGAAACTTATGAAGGAAAGAGATCAATTATTGACACAATCTTTAAAATCAGGTCTCACAACAGAACGACAAACATTTACTTAATTAAGAAACAAAGTAATAAAAAGGCTAAGACAAGCTAAAGCCAAGTTTTTCATTGATACTATTGAAGAGGCAAGAGGAAATGGCAAACCATCAACAAGCTGATTGACAGAAAACAAAATCATAACAATAAAGAACTAGAGTTGAAAATTAACACTAAACTAGTCACAGATCCAACCATCATATCTACAGAACTAAATACCTTCTTTTTAGACTCTGTTCATGAAATAACCCAACTTTTAAATTCACCTAGCTACTCTATCTGCACCATTAATTATGCACAGCCGATTTTTCACCTACAACAAATAACTGAAACAGAAGTAGCAAAAACCATCAGTGGCTTAAAAAATTCTAAGGCAATGGATATCTATGGCCTCGATACCAATTTTTTTAAAAGGCACAAAGATACCCTTATACAGCCTATTACACATTTGATTAATCAGTCCTTAATACAATACATTGTGCCATCAGCATGGAAATTGGCCGTGGTCACACCCATTTTTAAATCAGGTGAAAGATCAGATATGGCAAATTATCGGCCAATCAGTATTTTGCCTGTTGTTTCTAAAATAGCTGAAAAAGGGTGAGTAAATTAATGATTCAATACCTCAATAAAAGCAATAATTCACTCCACCCTATGCAATTTGGGTTCAGGGCCCATCACTCAACAGAAACAGACAACGGTTTGTTTTTGGAAAAGGTTAAAGGATACTTAGATAAGAGTTCTTATGTTGGTGCTGTGTTCCTAGACCTAAATCAAGCTTTTGATACTGTTAATGACAAAGTTCTTTTATCTAAATTAACATTTTAATTTCTCTGAGCAAGCTCTCAACTGGATAAAATCATATCTGTCCAGTAGAAAGCAATGTGTTCGTATTAATGATTCAAAGTCCCCACTGTGTCTCAATCTTGTTTACACTGTATATAAATGATCTACCAGAGGCATGTAAAAATGTTGATGTCCAGATGTATGCAGATGATCCACGTTAAAATGGACAAACGACCACCAAGGGAGGTGCAGAGAAATTACGGGAGAAAAAGATTAAGAATCTACAGACGGATTCCTCAAAATGTGCCAAAATTTCTGACATGTTTGGGGCTGTAGTAGCTGCTTCAACATCAGCATTACCTAAAGCCGAGGAGGAGGAGAGGTGGCTGGCTATACAGAGAAGCAGAAACAACATCATGACAGGGAAGAAGCCGAGGAGGAGGCGAGTGACCATGACAGGGCCATGGGAGCGAGTGAGGAAAAGATGGGAGAGAGAGTAGAGGACGATGTGGTAAGGAGTAGGCAAATCAACAGGGACTCTCAGGAAGGGAGGCTGTGTGTGTGTGTGTGTGTGTGTGTGTGTGTGTGTGTGTGTGTGTGTGTGTGTGTGTGTGTCACACACACGTCATGTGCGCCTCACTTCATAACGACAACAAGCAGTTTGGCTGTAACATTAAAGTTAGTGGCTGTCAGGTAACCTAACTGCTTAAGCTTACATTGAAAATGCTAGTGGTTAGCCTGTTGGCTAGCTGAAAAGTCTGTGTGATCTATAAAATCAGTGGTGATACAAGCATAAGTGTTCCTTGAATTGCTTAATTAGCTCTTTTCCAGGGCATATACTACTCTCAGCTTTATTGTAGCTTTTGGGAAGGGTTATGGTTATTGTATTTAGCAGACACTTTTGTCCAGCAAAATAGTAATAAAAACAATAATGACAATACAATATAAAATATCAATCATAAAAAAAATAACAAAAATACCATAAATATACAAATCATAACTCTAAGAATTAATTAATTATTTAAGCGTAAGATCAACAGATCTTACGCTTAAATAATGAGACCCCTCTTGAAGGATCCAAAACTATCACATGAACGCTGAACACTAGGCAACTCATATCATAGAAGGCACGCATATTTTAAGAGGACTGTCTGCAGGGAATGTGTCTGACCAATCACACGGGCCTCTGTAAAAGGGGAATGTGTCATACCATTTAGATGCACCACTTTTGGACAAAACGTATTGTCAATAGGAGGTAAACTCTGGAATAGCTTGCCCCTCCCAATAAGAGAGTGTCCTACATACAACACTTTTAAAACTCATTTAAAACAATGGCTTCTAGAAAACCAGAGATGCACTCACTTTTAACAGTCACACATTTCTTTACCCATACACTTTCACTGGTAAATCGAATGCAGTATAGAGGTGGATGAATAACGTCTTTGTCATGTATCATGCATCATGTATTTTTGTTTTGTTTTGCTTGTTTGTTTTGTCAATGTCACTATTATGTGTACCTTTTAATATATAGTGAATGAGTGCTGTATGACTGCTGGTTGACTCTGTTAGTCTTACGTCACCTGCCTAGGGACTGCAGATGGAAAGTAGTTATTTTAACTAATTCTGGCATATTTACATGGTGTTTTTATACAACAGTGTTCATAAATATGCATGGTCCCTATCAAATAAACCAATAAAATAGAAATAAAATAAACAAACAAGGGACAGTTGACACTAGGGCTAGGGAACATCTGAGGCCCGTTCCAGAAAGCAGGTTTAGTGAAAACTCTGAGTTTGTTAACCCTGAGATGAGGGAAACTCTGGGTTTTCCGTTCCAGAAAGAGAGGTAACTTAACCTCGGAGTCAGTTACTATGGTAACTGAGTCTGTGAACCTAACCTGGTCGGGAGCAGGTTTTCTTCAAGAAACCTCGAGTTTCTCTCAGTCTCCTCCCACTGAGAAGGAGGAGATTGAGAGAAACGGGGGAAAAAACTTGACTTTCTCTCAGTCTCCTCCCTCTGAGAGGGAGGGGAAACTCATTTCCTCATTCATTCATTCAGTCTGTATCAGGCGCATTTTAATGCAGTTTTATTTGCATGAATAAAAAAACATAGGCTAAATTGGTTTAGCCTATGTTAGGCAGACTAAAATGTTTTTTTTCTCAAACATGTCATGTCATTTTGTCGACGATCCCGTTGATGAAAAAGCTTTATTAATTCACAGAGAGTTTAGGCCTACGTCGGGAGATGATATTGAGTCCCGACTAGATGTTTTTTCATTTCCACATTTTTTTATCACAGTCTATTAGATATGTAGATTTATCCTTCCACTAGTTCAGCATCGTGGACAGGCTTTAACATCCCAGCAGATTCTTTGTGTCGCATTACGTTTTTTGCAAACGGCAGTTTTCTTTATAACAGCAGCGGATCATACTGTAATAGTTAGGGATGCACCGATCCGACTTTTTCAGTCCCGATACCGATACCGATGCCAGGGCTTTGTGTATCTGTCGATACCCGATACCGATCCGATACTGTTGCTGAATTACTAATAAACTGTATACCTTCCACCTTATACCTTCCTTCCACCATATGGAAGATACTAAAGCCACCAGACCTTCCTAACTAAACATTACTTTCCTAACTAAGACAAAATAACATAGATGTAATGTATTGAATTCTTATTTATTTGTTATTTAAAAAACAACTGTGCATTCAAATCGAAAATATAATGTAATCAAACTTCTTAAAATATATTTAAATAAATAATAATGGGCCACCTTTATATAGGTTTATAACGGCTTATTCTACTGTCAGGAGTACCTAGAATATCTCAAAAACATGTTAATGTCATCATGTTTACTAAAAGCTTTGATTACTAAAGGGTTTGGCTCCACGACATTATACAATAACTTCATATGAAGGAGAATCCATCAAACAGTTACAGAAGATAAACTATTTGTATTGTGCAAAGAGTAAAATAAACTCAAATCGAATGAATAAACATACAAACAACTTTAACATTGTTTCCCTTTCAAAACTAAATAGTTGTAAGCTAGCTAGTACTGTATAACCACTACCTTGGCCACAGGTAAGTTAGGTTGTGTTGTTGTAGTGGGCGAGTGAACGGAGCTCCGCTGTCAGCCTCCTTCTCTGTTTGAATAACGTTGGCAGGTTGGCGGACGTATTTCAGCGAGGCAAGACATCTTAAATCCAGTGTTTTAATCATTGCTCTGAACCCGTCTTTCTCAACGGTCTGTAGCGGGACCGGAGGTGGATTGCGTTCATAATGTTGCTCCGCTGCATGCTTGAAGTGACACGTCTTTAACGTTAGCACGGCCGAGTAACGTTAGAGCGGCGGGCAACAACAGCGGCTAAATTATGTCCAGTTTGTTAAAAAGAAAAAACTTGGGAACAACAGACGGCTCCTCTCTTGAGCACACGTTGTTCTGGTGCATCTCCGGTCTTTCTTCATCCTCTAGCTAATTTTCTTCTCGGTTCTTGAATGTGCAGTAGCGACCGGAGCCTCTCCCAGCTTAACAGACTGTTATGCTACCTGGCTAGCTAGCTAAACTAGCAGCTGTAATGTTACCCAGCATGCCATTCGGCGGTGTAGCTACATTTGTAAATGTAAAATTATTAGTGTTAGAAACTGTTTAAGTCTCAAATTGTTATATGCTTTGGTGTTTTATCCTTTTAAGAGAGTTAGTTGTGGGCAGGGGCGGATCTACCGGGGTGGCATAGGGTGGCAACTGCCACCCTAAAAGAAAGCCTTGCCACCCCTGCTGCCACCCCAGTTGGCAGCAACGAATTACGGTAAAAGTTATGGCCAATTTGACAATTTACGAGCGTGCGTCTCCAATGTCCGACTACAGTGAATGCAGCATAAGATGACGCCACAGCGGAGAGAGACAGTTTTGTTTGGAAAACTGAGTGGCGCGAAGCGAGGGAGCCAGGAGTCGCGAGGAAAGGAGACACAGGAGGAAAGAGGTCAAAACGGATTAACTATCTATCAAGAAATTAAATTATAACGAAAGCACAGTGCTAGCATAGTTGCGATGCTGATTTTGAGATGATAAAAATCAGGTTGAAGAACGTTATTTCGCCAACTATACAATGTTACTTAGGGTCTGACGTTTGTTCTGTGTAAAGTAGGCTACAAAAGATAATATTGATTCAACGTCTGTCAAGGAAAACATCGTTACTTTGAATCGTACAGAAATGAAGAGGAAAGGTAGCATATTCAGTTTTTGTCTCCAAAGAGAAAGGCGAGAGAAATAGAAAATGAACAAGTGAGCAAGGTAGATGGAGAAGATGTGGTGGAAGGAGAGAGAAAAGAAGTGGAAGGAGAGAGAGAAGAGGTGGAAGGACATAGAAAAGAGGTGGAAGGAGAGAGAAAATGGCAACAGAAACGTGACAGAGACAGAATACAAGGCCAAGGCGACCAGGGACAGGAGGAGGTGGGAGAAGACCACAGCGGTGAAGAGGTGGAGGGAGAGCATCACCAAGATGAGGAGGGAGAAAGCGAGAGACGAGAGAACGTGCAGGGCTCAGACAGTGAAAGGGAAAGCAGAGTGCCTGGGCCATCACCAACCATCTCCTGTCAAGCTGGTCCACACGGTATGGAAATTGTTGATGCATAGTATACTAAGTTAGATATGAATAAGAACAACAAATGACAAAGCTTAAATATGAATAATTAGGGAAAGTTGTCAGTGTGAAAGTTTGATGAGATGGGGAGATGAGTTTTTATATTTTGTGTAGAATGTAGCCTATTTTAGATCTATTGCTCAGATTAAATATAAAAAATAAAAAAATATATAAATAAAACAAAAAATAAACAAATTAACCTAAAACTACTCTCCCAGGCTAAAATTTTTGTGTGTTAACACAGTCTGATGGTTATAACTAATCAATGACAGTTCCTAATCTTGTACAAATGCTCCCTGCAACGCTGCCTCTCTGACACAGTCCAAAACAGTTTGCTTCCCCTCTCACACATCTGCCTCTCATCACCTGTGTCTTACCTTAATGCCTTTCCTGTGATAATGCCCCTTACTTCTATCATACTTCTATATCTCCTATTAAGTGTGATCACATTGTACGGTCACTTATTCCTAATATGAACTGTTTCAAATGAAACCTCAAATGCAGGACATTGATTGCATGAGATGAAGTGTGTCTGTATGAGTTTGTAAATGGCAGCCTGTGCCCTTTTGTAGTGTGTACATACTATTTCTCATCAAACTGTGATAACTGATTAAATTCAGTATATATACGTCTGACATATGTTGCCACCCCTCAAAAATTCCTGCCCCCCTCTCGCCACCCCAGAAATATTTTTCTAGATCCGCCCCTGGTTGTGGGTTATTAATTATTGTGTTATGAAGTTACTACCATGAGTGAAAAGGCTACGCAGTTAACAGGGGTCCCGGTGCTGCGACGGAGCGAAAAAAAAAAAAAACCTGGATCGGCCCGTGGATCTGTTAATTTTTCCGATCCACCGATCCAACTGTTTTGTCAATATCGGGGCCGATACCCGATCCAAATATCGGATCGGTGCACCCCTAGTAATAGTAAAGCCACTGTATGCAGAGCCGTCAGAAAAGTGTGATTGCTCTGAAGGGTTTTTTAAACGTGTTCCCTGGACACAAACCAGTGAGAGCCATTAAAAAGAAATAAATGATTATACTTATAATTCTGTTAATGATCATGGTGCTGCAGCCTCAGAATGGGAATAGTAGGCCTAGGCTATAGTTTACTTTTTCGCCCGCAGGATTGCACCTGAATAAAATTATAGGTGTAGCCCATATTTCCAGTTTTCACCAGTAAAGTTAACTGTGATTAAATATGAAATTAATACACTGTTAATGCGTACGCATTGACTCGAGCAGCAATTTTCTCCCACACCAATTCTCTCTCTTTTGCAGCAGCAGCCGCTGTCTTGCTTTTTTAACGAAATACATGTTCAAACCATAGACTGTTAATATCTATGGTTCAAACTCGCTGTTTGTGCGCATTAGTATTTCCGCCGACCCGTTTGTTTGTGGTTGTTGCCATGGTGAATCGTAGAATCATGGCTCCATTCATACTGCCTTATGTGCACGGGCGTAACCCTGAGTGAACATACTCCGAGTTGATTGAACCAACTCAGATCAGCTGTTCTGGAACCGAAAACTCAGAGTTTCCCATCTCGGGGTAAATCAACTCAGACATCAGGGTTAGACTCAGAGTTTGTTAAACCTCCTACCTGGAACGGACCCCAGGGCAGAGCAAACAATCATAAAGGCCGGAAAACCAAAAGACAGGAAGTAAAACAAGACAACACCTTAAGACAACAGAGACTACAAAATAAAAACAGGAAATGGAAAACCAACAGAAAACATGAAACCAACTAAACACAGAAACTTGACACTGGACGAGATGTGACACTATGACGAAAAAGTGCACCATCCTGGATGGTGGATGGTGGATCTCTGATGTTTTGGGAGTGTATGAGCTACAGAGGCACAGGACATTTAGTCAAAGTTGATGGCAAGATGAATGCAGCATGTTACCAGAAATAATGGAGGACAATTTGCACTTATCTGCCTGAAAGCTGTGCATGGGACACACTTGGACTTTCCAACATGACAATGATCCGAAGCACAGGGCCAAATCAACCCTTTAGTGGCTACAGCAGAAAAAAAGTGAAGGTTCTGGAGTGGCCATCACAGTCTCCTGACCTCAATATCATGGAGCCTCTTTGGGGAAATCTCAAATGTGCAGTTTATGCAGGACAACCCAAGAATTCAGGACCTGGAAGCTTTTTGTCAAGAAGAATGGGCACATCTACCATCTGGGGAATAAGGTACTCATCTACAACTATCACTAAAGACTTCAAGCTGTCATTGATGCAAAAGAGGGCAATACACAGTATTAAGATCTAAGGGTATGTAAACATTTGATCGGGGATCATCTCATTATTTTCTTTTCTTTCTGAGTAAAACCTCAGTAAAACACCAAAACCAACAATGTGTTAGTCTGTCTTGTTGACCACCCTATCCTGTCTGTGGCAATCATCCTCAAGCCCACTGAAATGGCAAATTCTTAGGTCCCATGTAAATAGTTTTTTTTTTTTTCTTTTTTTTTAAGGATTAGTAATTTTCCAAAACAGCTGTATTTCTTAGCAGAAAATAGTGCGGCGGATTAATCCACATTTGGTGCACTAGTGAGTATTTCGTGCAGCAGGCGGTGTATGTGTTCATGGTAATGAAGGTACATGTCACCAGTGCAACAGTGTGGCTCACTGATGTTTAAAAAAAATAATGTGTAGACAACAATGGAGCTCCATGGCTCTTAAGCTTGATTTTGTCACGGTTTCAGCAGGTGGACCCAAATGCAAGACTCCAGGGCCGGATTGGGACTCATTTTCAGCCCTGGATTTGATTTGCCTTAGACCGGCCCACTTTACTTCACGAATGACTATATTAAAAAAGATTGTAATCAAAACCTTAGTATATAAGTCTGCAATAGCGCCCTGTTCTCTACATCCCTGTAATTCGGTGTATTTTGTAAAATATCACCAAGTGTTGCTTCACAATGTAGATTTATTAGAAAATGTAACATCTTAACAACAACCCAATGATGTTGAACAATATCAGAATCTGTTTCTGTGCAAATAAGTAATCACAGATTAAAAAAAGAACAAGATACATTGTATTGCACTTTCTAATGACACCATAATCTATTTTTCCTTTGAATATTAAATATAACTTTCATAATGGGCCACAAGTAACATTTGGGCATAAAAAGTGATTATATTGTAGCTAATCTGACCATGTTTGCTTGTTAACACACTGTGATACAACATCTTACAGTAGATGTGCCATCCACACTGACAGCAGCTATCCCTAATGCACATTTTATAAATTGTCATAATTCTCAGCACAAATCTCTCCTTTTTACAAAGCTTTCTGATCAAGTCAAGTCATTGTCATTATGGTAGTGCCGAATCATCTGGCATCATTAATTATCCCAGGACATTTTTCATATAGAGCAGGTCAACACCACACTCTTATTAATTCTTGTAATATTCAGTCAATGATCGACCCTAGCTGCCCAAACTGGAGTTCTGGGCTCATATATCTGCTGCTTGGTAACCTTACTGGCTCTTCATCGTCACTGTTAGCAGCAAACTGGACTAGGAGCTGCTGCGGAGCTACAAGAACAAGTTTGACTCATAAACATAAACGCGGTTTACAGTCACTTCTCCTAACTAACTTAGCCTACCCGTCTCAACGTCTTCATTTGGCGTTTTGCTAAAAATAGAAAAAGTTCATCTAGCCGCGTCACTTTCTAGAGCTCTCCTTTTTAAATTGACGCCTTTTTCAGTGCAGTTTTGCGCTTTCTACTACCCGTTTAAAACAGCTTCTTTTTGCTCGCGATGGCATCCTCCAACAAGCACCAGTGACTTGTATACGCTGACGGTTTTTTTATTTTGTCAAGGTGCTGCCGTCGGAGGACTCTGAACATAAATAGGTCACAATTAACCAGGCTGCTCTCTGCGAGTGGGCTGCATGAATGAAGAGAATGGTGGGCTGCAAGAACAAATAAATACTGTAAATACAAAAAGTGGGCTGTGAGTGCAGGCAGCATAGGGACAGCATCCATAATATTCAACTATGATTTAAACCCAGTGCCACACCTGAACACCGGCCCTCACAACCAAACAACCAGACCGGCCCACCGGGAATTCTCCCGGTGCTCCCGATTAGCCAATCCGGGCCTGCAAGACTCTTCCAGTCAGGAGTGCAGAACAAACACACTTTATTGTGACTCAACAACTACAAACTCACAACTACAGACGAACAGGACGAACAGAGAGAGACGAACCGACAAGAGAAAAAGGAACACGGGTGTAGAAATACACAGACCAATAAACAGAAAGACAGGGGATTGGACAAGACAGTAACGAGCAACAGGTGAGAGTGGAAACGGAGGGAAACTAACGAGACAATTGGGAACAGGTGAGAACAGAAATGGAGGGAAACTAACAAGAGAGGAAGTGCAGACCATATAAGGGGAAGGGCGGAGACAAAGACAGATGGCAGACAGGTAACAACAGAACACAGCAACAAGCACAGATAACAAAATACACAAAAAGGCGACAAGAGTGGCACAAAGGCAAGCAGTCTCAGCCGGATCCTGACAGATTTATGGTCCATACTTACGAAGGTACATTCGCAAGTACGGTCGTACGTATGTTCGTAGATACGTTCGTAGGTACTTTCATAGGTACGTTTGTAGGTACATTCGTAGGTAAAGTTGTAGGTATGTTCGTAGACACGTTCCGTGGTTTGGTAGCGTTGCATCTCCCCCTAATTTCCAGGTTCTCCTTCTCTGTGAACAACATGAAATCAAGGAAAGGGTTAACTTTCCCGCACAGGGGAGACACTTTTCTCTCCGTCTACACCTCCAGAGTCTGTACTCGCTCCAAAGCTAATCCCGTCACTCTCTCACTCGCTCTATCACCCACTCCCCACACACATAGCGGCTCTGCTATTATCTTAAAGAGATCAATGCAGACACGCCAGTGGCTCTCTGTGGGGAAATGTTTTGCTAGTCCATCACTTTGGTCCAGACTGAAATATCTCAACAAGAATACCATGGATCTCCCTGACAAAAAAAGCATAAACTCATCAGACTCATCTATGCTGCCATGAATAAGAATCCTGATGTCTGGTTTAGATTAGCAGAAACCTATGAAAAAGACGCTGTATCATTTGCATATGACCAGAAAAGTTCTTAACAATAACCAAGCATAATGAGCAGGGGCGATTCTAGGATTAGGGCTTTAGGGTACCTGGAACCATTTGAACGTAATTCTTTTAACATTATTCTACTGTGCTAACTGTTCATTTTAAAGCGCCCATATTATGCTCATTTTCAGGTTCATAACTGTATTTTAAGGTTGTACCAGAATAGGTTTACATGGTTTAATTTTCAAAAAACACCATATTTTTGATTTACTGCACAGCTCTCTCTCACTGCTGCAGATCTTCTTTTCACCTGGTTTCTGTTTTAGCTACAGAGTGAGACCTCTTTTCATCTTCTTCTTCTGTACTATCTTTGATTGCAGATGTAGAGCATGTCAGCTAGCTAACTCTAGAGACAGTAAAAGAAAGCCTGTTTCTCCAACTTTGGTCAGTTACAAGGCATGTAAGTAGTTCTTTTGTAGATTATAAACCATGCTAACGCTAACGCTACAAGCTAACGGTTGTGGTTAGCCAGCTCATTTTGGACTGTGACATCACAGCCGATTTTGAACAGCTCACTAGGAGACTGAAGGCAGGACACATTCAGAAACCGTATCTCACTCAAAACAGCATGGATGGATTTTTTTCAAAGTTTGTATGTGTGTGGAATAGGGTGACCAGATTTCCGGGAGCTAAAACCGGGACACTCGTGTGACCGTAGTGCTTGTTCACGCGCACACGTTTTTTAATGTGAACATGTGCCAGCCGAGGTCAGACATAGACAGTAACTTCATTATTTTGATTTATGTTGAGACTTTTCTAAAAAAGATTTTTGAAGTGTTATTTATTCCAATAACACCAACAGAATTAAAATGATTGAAATTTTTGAGCATTAAACACTTCTTTTCCTGCATTCTGGTGAATTTTTATGCACCTATTTCTAACTTTTTCTGAATCAATGCAAATATCTTTATGTAAAAATAAAAATAGATTACAATCCAAATATAAAAACATAATGGAATGTATTGAAGTAAGGCTAACAGGCATTCTGTATTGCTTTCAAATATTTATTCTCCTTTGGATGGACTTTTCTAATTATATCTGAGTCAGCAGACATTTAGCCTATAGCCATCATTTACTCTTACCTCCTGTTTTGCTCTTTTATTGTTAATGTATCAATGAACCCCTGGACTGTAATATTTCAGATGTGTTTGAGCAATGTCCAAAACTTTGTGCTCACTCGAAATACAGTATATGTGTGTTCTCTGTGATTTGGAGGAGTCGTGATTTGGAGAAAAATAAAGTTATAATAGGCTATTAGAAGAATAAAGTCACTGTATTTCAGAAATCTACCTGCACCATAGTCTGCTGTGCATTACGTGATTGCTGTAGATCTCAGACCTTCTGACAGACACAGAGCTGTTTGGGTGTCTGAATGAGACAAAGAGTTTAGCTAGGGAAGTAGCCGTACGCTGCTCTACATTGGAGGTGGAAAACCGAATCTACTGCAGAAATACACGGAGCACAAACGCAACACATCTACCGCAGCATGTCGACAGCAGAGCGCATCCGTTATAACCTGAGGCTGCGCTGCATTTTACAGAGTGGACACTAAGAGACGCACAGGTCTGCTTCAGAGCTCCGTGTGGTTGAGTCTGACCCATAGACTGGAAACGTCACGTCACAGGAACTTTAAACTAAATCAGTAGTATTGCGCTCCTTTAACTTTGTGTTGATGGCATCACTGTATTAGACTGATTTGGCTATGATTCCTCCGAAAACTTCACCCGGCTTTCACAGCTTTCCTCACGTAGAGACGGTTGCTAGGTGATAGCACCCAACACAACATGGTCGGACCCCGCACGTAGCTGCCCGTTCTATTCGCCTCGGAAAAATAAACTGGACAAAGTTACATTCGGGGCTACACTCAAAACATTCGGGGCTGAAGCCCCGGCAAAATCGTCTGACGCCGCTCCTCCTAAAACCGGGACATTTTAGCGTCCCGACAGGCTTTTGTCGGGACTCGGGACATTAACTTCAAAATCGGGACTGTCTCCCGGTCAAACCGGGACGTATGGTCACCCTAGTGTGGAAGCACCAGAGACACAAAAGAACACCCCAAATCCCAGAAAAAGTGATTTTTTCATAATATGGGCACTTTAACATAATTTCAGTCCATCATGGTAGGGCA
Organism: Perca schrenkii; assembly: GCA_025617405.1. Taxonomy (NCBI): domain Eukaryota; kingdom Metazoa; phylum Chordata; class Actinopteri; order Perciformes; family Percidae; genus Perca; species Perca schrenkii. Next base: position 31,700,366 of record CM046800.1, on the reverse strand, counting down.
AACACTGAATTATGTAACTGCAAAGACAACAATAATTCTGCAAAAAACTTCCTTTAATGCTGAGCCACAGGGCCATTTCTACAAAGGCAAAAGTAACAAATGAAATCGGATATCCATCTATAGAAAAGTATACATTTACGAAATGCAGTATCAGTAACTTTTGAAAACGAGAGATTCATGCGATTTTGACTAATGGCTGACAAGCAGTATCAAAGGATTACATTCTGGGTTAAATTTCACTATGTTGTGATATTCCTAGAGCAGAACTCCTTAGCTCACAATAGATTAACACAGACCTTTTTTGCCTTCAGTACCCCTAAAAAGGGCTATAACTGCTCCTGATTATGAGCGTAACCATTATATTTGAATTGTATTATAAGATATTCCTTCTATTTTGTCCATTCCCTGTGGATCCACTTACAGCTTTTGTTACTCGCATTGTGACTCTACTTGAAATGGTTTTAGTCAACAGTAATAATGAAGACACATGCCAGACGAGCACAGTGCAGGTTTAATAGATCCAGCACAAAGCCTGTTGCCATACAACAACAGGTTTTGCCTCCCGTGGCAGAGTAGCAGCTGGATAAACAGCTCAATGTGGGCCTGGGAACTGCCACTGGTCCTCTCTGTGTGGCAGAAACAGATGATCCACGCCTCTCCACCATCTCATGGGCTGTTAGACAATATTTTAATGTCCTGAGCCAGGACAAATGGAAAATGCCTGTATGCGTGGTAGACAGCCTTGGCTATTAGAGTCTGTCTATTTGTGTGGTAAAGAAAGAGAGCAGCTGTTTATATGAAGTAGTACTGGATATATATTCAGAATGTGAATCAGCTTTAATGGCCAAATAAGTGTAAAGACATACATGGCATTTGACGGCTCTTTTTTGCTCTTAAAAAAAACATACACGGAAATACGGCTAAAAACAAGGACAACAAAGCTGAACAAGATAAACAGAAACATTTGACTTGTACAGATGTTTGTATAAAAAAGTGGGTAACACTTTACAATAAGGGTACATCAATTAACATCACTTAATGCATTAATAAGCATTAACCGTTAGTTAAATAAGGTGTCTAATAAACATTTATTAACCTTGCTCATGTTTGTTCATGTTAACTAAGATTGATTGCATTATTTACCATTAGTTAATGACTTTCCTAACTGTTAATCCCAGTTAACTATGCTGTCTATTTTACCATTAGTTATTGCAGTAAGAAGCATTGACTAACTGTTAATAAGTTAATTAAGGTGTCTATTATATCATTAGTAAATGCAATATTAAGCCTTGACTAACTGTTAATAACAGTTAACTAAGGTGTCTATTTTACTATTAGTTAGTATAGTAAAAAGCCTGGACAAACTGTTAGTAACAGTTAACTAAGGCATCTATTTACCATTTGTTAATGCCTTGACTGACTGTTAATAACAGTTAAATAATGTGTCTATTTTACCATTAGTTAATGCAGTAACAAGCATTGACTAACTATTAATAACAGTTAACTAAGGTGTATATTTTAACATTAATGTACTAAAAAGCTAACTAAAGTGTGTAACTATCATTTACAAATGTTGTTAATGTTAACTAAGGTATTGATTGATTAATTGTTTAATGGTTTGTAAGATGCTATTTACATTAGTTATTACAGTAATAAGCATCACTTAATAGTTAATCATACAATATTAAATAGGTAAATGTTAAACGTCTCTTGATAACAAGTAAACCCTTAGTTGATGTTAATTAAGGTATTTCCTAATATTAATAGATGATTGATAAATATGTTTGATAGCATGTATGTCTTAAGATTCACAGCCAAGCCATCTCATTATGAGAAAACTGTTTGTATTGTTTATTTACGGGTTATGGTTCTCCACATACTTTTGTCCACTATATTTGTCCATCCTCCAACATATGACTTACTTTTGGTAGAGGGTGGGATCAGTGAAAAGACTCTATAGTCTCCATGAAGAGGTTTGCTTGTTCCTTTGTCTTCATGTAGACATTAACCTATATATATACATATACTGCTATATGCATGTAGCAACGGCGCACTAACGCTCAATCAGCTGTTTATGAAATGTCATAAAGTCGTAATTATACACGGCTCTGCATAGCCGTCTGCTCTACTGATCTCAGGCGAATGGTCAGCCGCTCTCTCCCTCTCTCTCTCCCCTCTGAGGCTGAAAAACTGGAACATGAAAACCGCACTCACCTGGGTCCTGGGAAATATGACCGCTACACTTTATCGGAAAATAGCGTTGGGCACACTGACTTTGATGAATTTACTGTTTATCAGACCCCAGATGAGACAAGAAGCTAACGTTAGCGAATGATGTGGTCCCTCTGCCTCTGACGCCCCGCTGGCTGCTGTAAAAAAAGAAAGACGTTGTATTCCTCCGACATGTTGTATTAATGTTCGATTCCAATTTAACATTGGCTTTTAATTTGGATTTAATATTTGGCTTTTTGATTTCAATTTAACATTGGCTTTTAAATTGGATTTAATATTTGGCTTTTCATTTTCAATTTAACATTGGCTTTTGATTTGGACTTGACACATGTCAATGTAAATGAGGAGGCGTGGCCCAAAGGCTCGTAGGAGGGTCTGAAACGAAAGGGGTGCAGAGGCACCTTATGAACAGCAGGGGGAGCTGACTGCTGAGGAGCACACTGTTGAGCATCTGTCTGCAGCTTCACCACCAGGCTGGCTTGGCCTCTTATTTCACATGATAGAAACTGATGATGTAGGCTAAACACAAACGACATTTTATGCAACAACAGTGAAGTTTTCATGGAGTTACTAAAATTGGGCCCGTGTTAGTGAGGTCTAGATTAGGACTGTAGTTAAAGCTGATTCTGGTTTCCAACTTCGCCCTAGGTGTGTCTGTTTAAAACACGGACGGAGACAACTTCTCTCTTTTAATGTTTTATTTAATTAAGCAGCAGTAGAAACATGGGTGTGGGTAGCTCTGCTACGTGTGTTTGTGTGTGGTCAGATCTCGAGGACACACGCACACAATCTCAACTGGGTAGTCAGTCATCGTCCAAACTGCGACCTCTCCTTTTTCTTTCTCTCACTTTTTTCTCCGGGTTGTGAACGCGGTGTGAGGTGCGTGTCCACGCTATTCTGCGACATGTAGCCTACTCACAACTATCACTCCTGATTTCCGATTTTGAAACAATATCCAAATTTGAAAAATGGGTAATTTTAAACCTTGTTAATATTGATGACCATATGTTCAAATGGAAAACGAGCCATATTTCAGGAAATCAACTTGTCCATGATTCTATTGAGAGACTTCCAGCTGACAGCGGTGTCTGTGAGCATCACTAGCGGCCAGCAGGGAGAAGATCCCGGCTCCCGCCAGCTGGCTGTCCCGTCAGACTGAAGCTTCTGACGACATCGGAGAAAATGTGCAATTGGCCATACATTTTTGTTAAACTCCCCATATTCAAACTCTACACAGTTAATTTCTTGCATAAAAAAGTCTCAGAAGTGAATTTAGTGGTGAAAAGGCCGTCAATCAGGAGTGATTGTTGTGAGTAGCCTACATTAGTGCTTTCCGACCGGAGGGATTTTTGCAGTTCTTAACAGAACGTTCGTAGAACACTTTTTTTCGTCGTGTTCCGACTGTTCTCTTAATACATCCATCATTAAAGGGCTAGATTAATCGATTACAAAAATAATCGATAGCTGCAGCCCTAGTTTGTCTGTTCTGTTGTTGTTTAAAATGAAAAAATAAATAAAAAATTGATCTTAAAAAAAATGAAAACTTAAAAATATCCCTTTTTAAATTACATTTAGAACAGATTAAAAAACGTAACTATGGACAATCATGCGGTTAATGGCGAATACATGTTTTTATCGATTGACAGGCTTAGTTTGTATATATATATACACATGCATATGCATTAGTATACACACACATGTAAACAGCTCTGTAAGGATTATAAACGGTAACTATAGGGCAATGCAAAATATGCTGGACTAAATACAGAATTATTAATATAACAGGTTGCTTATATACAGTATCTGAGGTAGATGGATAAATACAGTGTAATTTACTATGGACTGCTGTTAAGTGTTCATCATAGTAACGGTGTGTTGCGAGGAACTGTCCCTGTGTCTGGTTGTTTTGCAAACAGTGGTCTGTTGCACCTACCAGAGTGTGAGAAGCTGAAACAGGGTGTGTCCAGGTTGTGTCGTTGTGTCCAGAGTGTGTTGTTGTGTCCAGGGTTGTGATGTGTTCAGGGTGTGTCCAGGTTGTGTCCAGGGTGTGATCTTGTGTCCAGGTTTTTTCCGGGGTATGATGTTGTGTCCAGGGTGTGATTTTGTGTCCAGGTTGTGATCTTGTGTCCAGTCCAGGGTGTGATATTGTGTCCAGGGTGTGATGGTGTGTCCGGAGTGTAATGGTATGTCCGGGGTGTGATGTTGTGTCCAGTGTTGTGTCCGGGGTGTGATGTTGTGTCCGGGATGTGATGTTGTGTCCGGGGTGTGATATTGTGTCCAGGGTGTGATGGGTCTGCAGCATAGACAGTATATAATGGACCAATAGATCCCGTTGCTCTGGACGGAGACCAGTGAAGGCTATTAGAAGCACTTTTCCGGTGATCACTTGCTTTACTGCGCAGCCTCCAACTGACAGAGACAACGTAAATGTGACGTGAGCAACGTGTCTGAAAGTTGTAAGTCTTCTAGTAGCTGTGCCAAGAGAAATCTCAGTCATTACGAATCTCGCAGATACCGATGGATCATGAGAAGCAACTTTTGGTAAGTATTATGATTAATTATTTGGTCATTTTGCATAGTATTTATTTAATTTAAAATATAACGCCAGTACGTCAGATTAAGTTATATATCATTTAAGCTAGCTGAGGCATCGGTAAAGATAACATGCTTGCTTGCACATGTTGTGTAACGTTAATTTTAGACAAGCAACTTTTTTTAAGTATTATGATTAATTGTTTGGCCATTTTGCATAGCATTTATTTATTTTAAAATATAACGCCAGTACGTCAGATTAAGTTATATATCATTTAAGCTAGCTGAGGCATTAAAGATAACATGCTTGCTTGCACATGTTGTATACATAGACAGTATATGGGTTGTATAACGTTAATTTTGGCCAAATAAAACCACAAAATGGCGTCAACTGTTATCTAGCTACATCGCAAAAGAAAATGGACGAATCAGTCCTATAAAAAAGTTAATCAGTAAATCGCTTTGGACAAAAGTGTCTGCTTTGGCCTGTTGAATAACAGATAGGTAATAGATGGGCAATAATGTCACCAATAACATCTATAACTGAGGGTTGCCCTTTTCATTTTTCTTTCCACATAGGCTTAAATACTAACATTAAGCTGTTAGCCTACACCATGCCTAACAATCAATTGTAGGTGCCCAAAGGACGTATTACACAAGTTGATTTGAATTGTATAACTAGAAAACAGATTGGGTCCAAATATAATCCCTGTCAGCTACTGAATTAGCAAACATGCCATCTCTGAAGAAACAGGACCCTAGGATATATTTCAGAACTGTATGAGATTGTGCTAAAATAAGATGTCACCTGTTAGTTGTAATGTTGTTATTTAGTCATACCAAAGCTAACGTGCTCTGTACTGTGCCTTTTATTTTTCTAGGACCGTCCCCATCCTCCACCTCGGGGACAGCAATAGCCATGAAGCCTAAAGTACAAGTCCAAATAGGTAACCCACCTGACACACTCCAAATCAATACATGGCATGACTTCACACTATAATTAAGGTTTAACAGTAAGCAGTAGCAAAGAATGCTAAGCCCTCAAACCTTGTGTAATACCTATATTGTCATATTATTATTTCAGTGAACAGATAAGAGCAATTCATTTGTGATTTATTGTATATCTGCATAGACTTTTTCTGTTTTGTTTATGGCTGGGGTGGACTTCGATGGCACGGATTCCTTCCTTTCTTCAACCGGTCCATTAGAAGAAGAGAAGCCCTGGATATCCTGCTGATTCCCACACACACACCCTTTCTCCCCTCCGTGCCATTGATGTATCACCCTAGCCATCCACCCCATGGCCTCTCTCTTTTCTTCCCCACGACGAATGTAGCTAGCTTGAGAGGAGATTGTGGGTCAGCTGCCTTGTTCCCCCTTCCGTCAAGAGGCATGGCCATTTATCCCTGCTCTGGCACAGCTGATGCCCAGCTGATGCACATTCCATGATTCACACCTGCAGTATGTATACCCGGGCTGTTCACCTCTTCAGCGCCAGATCGTTACATACTCCTACGTGGTAACTTGGCTCGGTATCCCTGCACATATTTCTAGAAACTCTCGTGATTTAGTATTTTCTCTGTCTAACTTCAGTTCCTCTGCAGATCCTTCTGTTACCTGCTTCCTACCTGCCGTGCTCTGCCGTGCTGCCTGCCTCACGCCACTCAGACACAACCACCTGCTTCTCCTGGATTCTACTCAGAACTTCTTCTGATCTGCCACTGCCTGGTTCCCTCAAGCTGCAGTCCATTCCCAGAAGACTACAAGCTCAGCCTTGATTGTTCATCTCCTCTGAGTATTTATGCCTAATACATACTTGAACTGTTTATCTGTGTCCTGAGTGGTATCTCTGTGTTCTGGGTTGTATATACAGCCTTAACAGAGATAGGGATTTTTTTATTTATTATTATTACTTTTTTATATAATGTTTTTTATTTGTGTTTTACTATTTCAACTTTTAATAAAGCAATATTATTAACCAAATGATTCAATATTTATTATTGAAACACACAGTAGACATTCAAGTAGACATGCTTTGACAGAAATGTCATGTGGTTTTATTACTTATGTCGTAGAACTTTATAATGATATATATTCAAAGTCAGTGGCCTACACAGTGAATATTGATAAGGGAGGTGTCAAGACACCTTTAGATTAGATTTGATTATATTTCTCTTCAATGTCATTGTGCAGAGTACAAGTACAGAGACAATTCAATGCAGTTAATGTCAAACCACAAGTGCAAAAAAAGTACAGTATAGACAGGTAGTGTAGTATAAACAGTATATGGCATAGTGCAGTGTAGACAGTAGTATACAGTTAACCAAGTGGTATGGTTTACACTAAGGCTACGTGCAGTGTATTAAAAGTAGCATTATAAGAGCAGAACACATGGATATGCAGTGTGAACAATATAGACAGATATGTACAGTATGTATAGATATGTGCAGTGTGTAACAGTAACATTGTATGGGTGGTGTGTGGGGGGAGGTGGCACACGGATCTGTAAATAAATAAAGGAATAACGTTAACCGCAATTGGCTTTAAGACGTTTTTTTTTCTCCATTGGCTGTATAATTTCCCCATCTCCTGTGTAGCTATTAGGGCTGCACGATATGAGGAAAAGCTGCGATGTGCGATAACATTGTTTAATATTGCGATGACGATATGACTTGCGATAAATATTCAAATGTCAATGAAGGTTTTCTCTGTCATTCATTACTCTATATACATGGGTTTCTCTGCAACGTCATCACTGCTTGTGCACGCAACCAGGGGGCAGAAAGAAGACGTGTTGTGTAGCTAGCTAGTAGTAGCGGCATAGCGTAAGTCAAAATGCCAAGGAGTTGTTGCGTGGTTAATTGTACAAACAGAGCCAGTGATGGGTGCGTGATGTTTAACATACCTAGGGGGAAGCATGCTTTTGCCAAAAACTGGCGGAGGTTATAGCTTCAAGCCGTAAGAGGGGCTGATTGGGTTCATATGCAAGAGTCAGGCTCCTATTGTATCAATCAGAAAAGTTGCGTCGATGTTTTGGTAACGTTAGCGCAATAGCGTTAGCCTAGCCTACTAAGTAAATATTACGACTGCCTTCGGAGTATATCTGCGTCCACGTTGCCAAGATAAGACCTGTGGCGTTAGTGCTCCTTTTGTACATAACTTTATTGAATGAAATATTAAGCTTCGCTCCTCTGAGATGGGTGGGTTTTTGTTAAGTTACATACAAAGCTAACTAGCCTACATTAGCTAGCGGACATTAGCTAACGTTGCCGAGACAGTGGCATTAGAGCTTCTGCGAGCTAACCAAGACAGTGTTGTCGCCCTCTCGCCCACAGTCAACCTCTGCTGCTAAAAAACAATCAACCTGCAGTGATGTTTTGAAACAAACATATCGTACCTTTTCCCAGAAATCTTGGCCATTTTTTTTAAGGCATAAACCAACCATAAGGGTACACTCAGGAGTAACCCTGCTGCTAACACGGGCTATTACATTAGCCTAAAATGATCATTATAGCCATACATATATATCACAGTAACACTTCAAAATGATTAAATTGTAATCGGTCAAAAACGTTAGCTTTGTAAGACCATAGAGTATATGCTTTGTAAATGACCATAGAGTATAGTGTATATATGCAATGTATGTCCATGACAAAATTCAAAGTGTAAATATATGCAATGTATGTCCAAAGTCTAGCCGCGATGTTTCCCCATTGGAATGAATGGCAAACAGAGCTATAGCTAGCTTCCTCGTAACGAGACCTCTCCAGTTCACAAAAACTGATTAAATTGTAATCGGTCAAAAACGTTAGCTTTGTAAGACCATATAGTATGTGTTATATAAATGCCATGACGAAATGAAGGGACTAAGACAATGTGCACTGAGACAAAAATGCGTTTGCATTATCGGACCAGCTCACCAATCTGGCTTTCTGCCACTGGTATGCGCACGCACCCTGTAATGTTTGTAAACAGGAAACCCGTCTATTCATCCTGTCAGGTTGTCTGTTGCGATGTGTTCATCGCGCAAGTTCATATCGCGATGACGATGAAAATTCGATGTATCGTTCAGCCCTAGTAGCTATACCTCCTAACCCTCATTATTTAACAACATATACATTTCTTAAAATATCATAGCCTACTTGTTCGTGGATAAATGTTACTTCATATGAATTAATTTGCTACTATCGAAGTATGAGTAATTCCAATCCATCAAAACGTTGCTGAAAACTGAAATATTATATATAATAAAGCTGAAATATTTTGTTCCGATGCTTTTCATAAACTCTCTATGGGCATCAGCTTCTCACTTGACTGCATGCCTCCACGCCCACCCGATTGCCTGCGAGCTTGGCTTCTTGGCTTCTCCCTTCTTATATACTGTCTATGGCTTCTCCTCTACTGTCTATGCTTCTCCTGGCAGTACGGTAATTTTTCGACTATGCGACAGTAAGTCGCCTGGTTATGACACAATCGTTAGCCTATTTTCACAAAAACATCTGCTACGGAATCATAACGTGAGGTACAAGGTAATGGAGCCTTTTATACATTTTCGTGTTTCTGTAGAAATAAACAATGGACAAATAGTCTTTAAACGCTTCAGATGTAAAGTTATTCGCTGTCAAATGACGTAAAAACAAAATGGCGGTCAGCGGAATGCTAACGGGAGGTGATCGCTTCGTTGCTACGAAGAATGAATGGTGAACGGTACACACTTCCTGTCTCCTAAATGGGCGTGTCCTCACTTTGAAAGTGTAGTGAGCGTTGTGTGGATGAACGAAAAGTATATTAAATTAAATTTATTAGTATTTTCTTTTGCTAACAATATTTACACAGCTAAAAGACATATTTAGCATCACAGAGATTAGTTTTGTTAGGGCGTTTACGAATTTTAGTTGATGTTAACTTGTCACTGTTACCAGATCTTGTGAGAGTTTGGTCCTGAAAAAGGTCTCAAACAAAGTTAATTTTCTCCTGCCATTTTAGTGTCAAAATGCTCTTGAGATATGTGGCTTGTGAAAAATGGCTCCAATATTTACTTTAGTGACTATGGGGTCATAATCTGTATTCACGTTCACTTCTCCCATTGGAATCAATACCCTCTGGACCTGCTGCTAGTCTCCTAAAGAGGTGTGGCAGTTGCGTAGCCTACGTGACACAGATACAGGAAACTACTGAGTTGGGGTGTCTCGGTTCTTAACCGTCTCTGGTATAACTCCTGGATGGAGGGCAGGGTGGCCCCAGTGATTTTCTCTGCCATCCTGACTGTCCGTTGCACTCTGTTCCTGTCCTGTTTGGTAGCCCATCTGAAGCATACAGTGATGGATGTGCAGAGAACAGACTGGATTATTGCGGAGTACATTTGTTTCAGCAGCTCCTGAGGCAGGTTGAACTTCCTGAGCTGGCGCAGGAAACTCATCCTCTGCTGGGCCGCGTCATGGATGGACATTTTAGCACCACCAGTTGGAGGGGATTTCTTTTGTAATTGATTTCAGACACCTAATCTATATTGAAAGCTCTGTCCCACTGATGCCTCTGTGTGCTTTGCATTGTTAAAGACAATGGTCGCACTGCAATATACACCTGATTTTGAGGGGATTCTGCAGGCTGACTCTGACACTCGATGAAATATAAATAATAGAAACAGCTGACTCTCATTTTCTCAAACAATGGGCTGTTTCATTGACACTCCCACCGCTGCACAACCCTGCAGCAAATCGCCAGATCGCTGTTTCCCTGTCTAAACGCAGCTTAACAGGTTTATTGCTTATGCAGAGCATGTCCGTTTCGTCCTCAGGCACATTTAGCTATCACACTGATGCGTACTGCGCCCGAGTCCAACCGAACCGTGCGGAAGCGTACTGTGCCCAGGCATGACACACACCAGTCAAACAAACCGGACTTTGGGGTCAAATTTGGCCAGACACGGTTTAACTGGGAAACATGTGAGTATGCCCTTATTTTTCTCTGTGTGGGGTGCCTTTGGGCCCCGGGGTGTGTAACCCCCAGCCAATAACAGCATTCTCATTCTCCACTGCCCCCTTTGCCCCTCAGCGTCTCATATCGACGCACACATTTAACTGACACCGAAACAGACAGGATGAAGCTCTGCATTCACTCATAATCCGGCATTTCTGCACCTTCCCACGGAGGTGTGTGTGTGCGTGTTTGAGTGTATAGTTTCTTCCTCGGACCAAACTACTCCTCGTTCACTAGTGACAAGTTCAAGCATCTGTTTACAGCAAGCCTAGATGGTTAAAAATGCTTACTAATCGCTCTTAGTTTGTTTAGAGGGCTGAAAGGGACCACGTCTGAAAACGTTGGTTTTCCCCCTTGGTGCGGTTCATCTTGTAAGGTTTGAATGCAGCAATCGCACTCGGTTGTGCACCAAAAGCGGACCAAACTAACTTTCAAATGAATTCTGGAGCGGTTTGGTTGTGGTGAGAACGTGATCCGACCTAACTACTGTATGTGTACTCCAAAAGTCTGAGCTAAATGTCTCCTGTAGTCAGTTGTGCTTTGCAATCTATGATGTGGCAGAACATGCAAACTGTAGCAGCTTCTAGTGTTTCTCTGAAACACAGAAATAGACTGCAGTCAAGCTCGCTGTCACTCGCATTTCCGTGGTCATGCTGCTAAAGTTGGAGACAGATGTCCAGAACACAGGACCTTCTTCCTGTATTTACTTTCTTGCTCCCGCCGAGACACATATGACAAATAAGTAATAGTAGTGATGCATTTTGGTACGCTTGGATTTTTCTCTGTGTGACACAAAACCAAACCAAGTTTACATACTCAACTGATTTGGATGCCTTAAGACAGTGTTTCTCAAATGGGGGTACGTGTACCCCTAGGGGTACTTTGGAAGACTGCAGGGGGTACGTGAGATATTTAACAAAAATGTTTAATAGTTACAAGGCTGTTATATAGAATTTTCTTTTTTCTACCAAAAATGTCACAATTTGTCTCACCTTCTTTGGACCTAATCTTGCCTTTAATGCTAATTCAGTTACAAGGCTGTTGTTTAGTAAATCTATCGCTCTATATACACTTTTGTTTCTACCGAAAATGATTACATTTTTGAAAAAACTTTGAGAACCACTGCCCTAAGATATATCTCCCCAATGGTGCTGATCTTATAGCAGAAGGATGCTATTGCCCACCATTGGCGTCACATGAAGCTGTAAGACTGCTTCAGACGTCTTGCATAAGTTATCAGACAAGCATTATGTTTTATTGGGAGATTTAAATTGGGACTGGCTCTCGACATCCTCAAAAGCACTTAAGGACCTCTGCAACGCTCCAAATCTGTCGCAACTGATTAACTCCAAATCAGAAAACTTGCTTGATGCTATTCTTGCACATTTTCCACATACATACTCTGCAGTTGGAATACTTAGTAATATTAGTGATCAATACCTGAGAGATGGAACTCTCTGGAAATGATGATGGAGATGCTCACAGATGACGACTCAGATGATTTCAGATTAGATGCAGCTTTATTCAATATTGAACAAGGAGATAACCATGTATACACACACGAGTTGCATGTACCCAAAGTGTCCCTCGATCGCAGCTTTATTCAAAATTGAACAAGGAGATAACCATGTATACACACACGAGTTGCATGTACCCAAAGTGTCCCTCGATCATAGGATTGAACATACATTTTATACTTTCTGGGGCCGCCCACCAGGAAAACCCTTCTTCATGATCTCATCCTAACACTTTAAGGGTCCCCTGCCTGGATAGACTCACGTATACTGTAGGCCCCTTCCAAAGGACATATGTTAACATTCCATTCGTTGTTATTTAGCTATAGGCTCTCAGACTATATAACACTTTGGACAGCTACTTAATCCGGGCCTCTAACTTGTTACTCTCAAACCTTAAACATCTGAACCAGATCCCACCATCGCACGCATGGGCCTCTTTGCATCACTGTGACCAAGAGTTCACCTTTGAGAGCATCTACTGTACATGGTCTCAATGTTACACATTATAGAAAATATGAAAATACATTTGAGTACATACAGGCTTGATTATTTCACCTATCAATACCTGTGTTTGAAATTACAAACAACCAAGCCTTTTTGCATGATCCATAGTGACTTGGACCTTGTTTGTGAAGTGGCAGATGTTAACTTGGCATGTATTATTTTTAAAACAACCTTCTAGGCTCTAATTGATAAGCATGCACCTCAGAGAAGATTTAGAGTCAGTGGTTAAAATAACCAATGGTATAATGAATCTCATCCTCTATCAGAGAAAGAGATAAGGCATGTGCCAAGGATGAACAAAGTAATGATGCCAGGGACTGGGACTTAAGTTAGGAAACAAATGCAATACATTTATTATGAAAAAAATAGTGAGTGAAAAAGTGAGTACTATATAAACAAAATAAACACTTATCCATACACTCAGCCATCTAACTGTTAACCCTATGAACTTTGCAATAGAATTGGTCTGAAAGTGGCTACATTGGTTTGCTTATTGTGATGTCATCTGGAGTATCTTCAAATGCTTCATATCCCTAAAAGCAGTACAACCTAAGCTTAAAAGGTTCTTTAAGCCAATAAACCATAATATGTAATAAAAGTGTTAAAATAGTGTCAAATACAATGAAATAAAAATCAGATGTTTTCATCATGTTTTAATTCAATTTCAATTCAATTCAATTTTATTTATAGTATCAAATCATAACAAAAGTTATCTCGAGACACTTTACAGATAGAGTAGGTCTAGACCCCACACTATAATTTCCAAAACCCCAACAATTACAGTAATTCCCTCAAGAGCAAGCATTAGCAATGGCTATTGCGACAGTGGCGAGGAAAAACTCCCTCTTGGGAAGAAACCTCGGCAGACCCAGACTCTTGGTAGGCGGTGTCTGACGGGCCGGTGGTGGGTGTGATGAACAGTGGCGATAATAGTCACATTAGAGATAAGAGTGACTTTGAAGGTCATCGTGGAAGCTCATGTCCGAGCATGGGTGGAAGCGGCGGATGCAGCAGGACGTAGCAGGATGCGGCCGGGAATTGCAGAGAATCGCAGAGCTATGCTCTGAAGAAACATAGAAGAAACATAAGGACTCCGGGGAGTAAACTCCCCAGAGCTAGATTAGTAACAAGCATTTCTGGGACAGGATGCATACAAAAGTAACCAGTAGAGATGAGAGAGCAGCTCAGTGTGTCATAGGAAGGAAACAGCCTTCCCAGCAGTATAGAAGCATAACTACGAGAGGCAGGTTAAAGAAAGGTGCCTGGTCGGGCTAGAACTCTCCCCAACCGGATCGGGCTGTACTGGTCTGCCTCCCTCTACTCTCACTATTTTATTAATTATACAGTATATAAAACTGGTGACTAGGAGGAGAAGCAGTGGGCCGGGTTAGGTGGACGCTGCAACCCCTCACTCCCTAACTATAAGCGTTATCAAAGAGGAGGGTTTTTAGTTTACTCTTAAATGTGGCGACGCTGTCTGCCCCTCGAACCCAGACTGGGAGCTGGTTCCACAAAAGCGGAGCCTGATAGCTGAAGGCCCTGGCCCCCAGTCTACTTTCAGAGACTCTAGGAACCACAAGTAGCCCCGCATTCCGGGAGCGCAGTGCTCTAGTGGGACAATAAGGTACTAAGAGCTCTTCTAAGTATGATGGTGCTTGACCATTTAGAGCTTTGTAAGTCAGGAGGAGGATTTTAAATTCGATCCTAAATTTCACAGGAAGCCAATGCAGAGAACAATTATGAAGAGAAGCAGTTGGGCCAGTTAGGTGAACACTGCAACTCCTCACTCCCTAACTATAAGCTTTATCAAATAGGAGAGTTTTAAGTTCATTCTTGAATGAGGTGACAGTTTCTGCCCCCCGAACCCTAATACAGGAGAAATATGATCTCTTTTCTTAGTTCTCGTCAGAACACGTGCTGCAGCATTCTGGATCAGCTGGAGAGTCTTAAGGGACTTATTTGGGCAACCTGATAATAAGGAATTGCAGTAATCTAGTCTAGAAGTAACGAATGCATGGACTAGTTTTTCAGCATCGTTTTGAGACAGGATATTCCTAATTTTGACAATGTTACGAAGATGGAAAAAGGCTATTCTTGAGGTTTGTTTTAAGTGGGCGTTGAAGGATATATCCTGATCAAAAATAACTCCCAAATTTCTGACAGCAGTGCTGGAGGCCAGGGCAATACTATCCAGAGTAACTATATCTTTCGAAAACGAAGTTCGGCGGTGCTTTGGTCCTATCACAATGACCTCAGTTTTGTCTGAGTTTAACATCAGGAAATTGTGGGTCATCCAGGATTTTATATCCTCAATACACGTTTGAAGTCTTGCTAACTGACCACTTTCATCTGGCTTAATTGACAGATATAATTGGGTATCGTCTGCGTAACAGTGATAGTTAATTGAGTGTTTCCTAATAATATTACCTAGAGGAAGCATATATAAGGAAAATAGAATTGGTCCAAGCACTGAGCCTTGAGGAACGCCATGGCTAACTTTAGTGTGCTTGGAGGGTTTATCGTGAACATTAACAAATTGGGATCGCTCAGAGAAATAGGACTTAAACCAGCTTAGTGCAATTCCTTTAATGCCAACCAAGTGTTCCAGTCTCTGTAACAGGATGGTATGGTCAATAGTGTCAAATGCAGCACTAAGATCTAGTAAAACAAGTATGGAGACAAGTCCTTTGTCTGCAGCTGTTAGAAGGTCGTTAGTAATTTTCACCAGTGCCGTCTCTGTGCTATGATTCTTTCTAAATCCTGATTGAAAATCATCAAATAGACTGTTGCTATGTAGAAAATCACATAACTGATTAGCAACTACCTTCTCAAGGATCTTAGATAGAAAGGGAAGGTTAGATATAGGTCTATAGTTTGCTAAGACCTCAGGATCTAGGGTGGGTTTTTTCAGAAGAGGTTTTATCACAGCAATTTTAAATGACTGCGGTACATAACCTGTTAATAAGGACATATTGATCATATCTAATAGTGAAGTGTTTACCACGGGTAACGCTTATTTAAGTAGCCTCGTTGGGATGGGGTGTAGGAGACAGGTAGATGGCTTAGCGGAGGATATCTTTAACATTAATTGTTGAAGGTCTATATGATAAAAGCAGTCTAAGTATATGTCAGGTCTAGTCGTTCTTTCTAGCGGTCCTGCATTTAAAGATGAACTGTTAGAAGTTAAGGGCAAAAAGTGATGAATTTTATCTCTAATTGTTATAATTTTATCATTAAAGAAGCTCATGAAGTCATCACTACTCAGTGCTAGAGGAATAGATGGCTCAGTAGAGCTGTGGATATCTGTCAGCCTGGCTACAGTGCTGAAAAGGAACCTTGGGTTGTTCTTATTTTCTTCTATTAGTGAAGAGTAATAGTCTGATCTGGCTTTTCTTAGGGCCTTCTTGCCAATCCAAACGGGATTCTTCCACTTTGGTGGAGCGCCACTTACTTTCGAGGTTTCACGAGATTTGTTTTAATTTGCGAGTTTGGGAGTTATACCAAGGAGCTATTTTCCTTTGCTTTATCGTCTTCTTTTTAAGAGGAGCAACAGAGTCTAAGGTCGTACGTAGGCAAGTCGTAGCACCGTCTACAAATGTATCAATTTGAGAGGGACTGAGGTTAACATAGAGGTCCTCTGTTATGTTAAGGCACGACATAGAGTGGAATGCTGTTGGAATATCTTCCTTAAATTTAGCTACAGCACTGTCAGATAGGCATCTAGTGTAGAAGCAATTATCTGGTTTAGTATGGTCAGGTAGCAAAAATTCAAAAGTAATTAAAAAATGATCTGATAATACCAGATTCTGCGGAAATATTATTAAATCCTCAATTTCAATACCATAAACCAGCACAAGGTCGAGGGTGTGGTTAAAACAGTGCGTCGCCTTGTGCACACTCTGACTGAAACCGATTGAATCCAGTAATGAGTTGAAAGCAGTAGTAAGGCTATTGCTGTCAACATCCACATGGATATTAAAATCACCTACAACAAGTACTTTGTCTGATTTAAGGACTACACATGATAAAAACTCTGAGAATTCAGATAAAAATTCAGAATACGGACCTGGAGCTCGGTAGACAACAACAAATATAATTGGCTGTTCTGATTTCCGTGTTGGATGTTGAAGATTAAGAACAAGGCTTTCAAAAGAGTTATAATGTAGTTTGGGTTTAGTGTTAATTAACAGGCTTGAATCAAATATGGCTGCAACTCCCCCTCCGCGGCCTGAGCCTCTAGGAATTTGGGTATTAATATGACTGGGAGGGGTGGCTTCATTTAGACTAACATATTCTTCATGGCCCAGCCAGGTTTCAGTAAGACAGAATAGCTCAATTTGATTATCAGATATCAATTAATTTACTAGTACTGCTTTAGAAGACAGAGATCTGATATTTAGTAATCCACATCTAATTTTCCTATCATTTTCTATCATTGCAGTGGTAGTTTTAATTCCAATTAGGTTGTTAAGTATTGCCCCTCTATTCACCACTTTGTGTGGTCTGTTGTTGATTATAATTGGAATAGTACTAGTACTACATGTTACTGGAATAGTACTAGTACTACACGTTACTGGAATAATACTAGTACTACATGTTATCCTACAGAGAACATTTTCAGATTCATCCACTTGTATAGTGCTATCAGGATCAATACCTGGGGGACATGAATCTGTGATATTTTCAACATAATGTCAATACTTGCCTTTCAGTGTGGTCGTTATGTTGTCAGATAGCATCCTGGCTCCGTGTCGGTTTGGGTGGAGACCATCACGCTTCAGCAGGTTGGGCATCTCCCAGAACAGGTTGAAGTTGTCGACATAGGGAATGCTCAGGGAAGTGCAGAGCGGTTCCAGCCAGGTGTGGAGCCAGAACAGTCTGGACCATCTCTCCGCACCCTTCCTGTAGGTAGGTAGAGGCCCAGAGATGACAATCCGCTTACCTTTGCCCATCAGGGTGAAGAGGAGAGTGGTGAAGTCTTCCTGGAGTCCTATCGACCGTCTCTCTCTGATGTCGTTTGTGCCCACATGCACGATGACGTTGTCGACGTTGGCGTGGCGGGCGAGGATGCCAGGAAGTTTGTGCTGGATGTCACGGACCTTGGCACCTTTACTAAATAAAAACAAAAAACATATTGATCCAAAAGATTTCTCAATGTAGAAACATAAACGAAATATTCCTAAACACACCAGTTAGCTAGTGAGCCAGCAAGCTAACATTAGCCAGCAGCTAAAACCACACTATCACAATATTTTTCACATGTCAATTTCACCTTTTGGATGGTTTCAACACCGGGCGGACGGGGTTTGTTGTAACAGTAGCTAGCTACTCAACAAGGCTGAGAGACGGGTGTGGGTGGGGATTGCCGGGGGAATCTCCGAGACAGCGATGACGTTCGATGGCCATTGTGCAGCAGCAGAACATCTCCAAGCTGCCAAGAATGATCTCCCCTTTCACTTTTCTGTAATCTTATCTATTCGTTTTAGTGCTTAACTGTAGTATATGGGAGATGTTATATATGTCATATTGGAGTTTGTCCCTAGGGAGCAGTAGTGGTTCATCTGGGCGCATGGGGGAGGTGTGTGGCTCAATGCTGTTCTGCAGTAGTTGTATTAAGAGACCGCCAAGCTTGTGTAATGTCCACCCAAGTGTTCATTAAATCCAGATAACATCCACCCCAACTGTCCGTCTTTCCTTTCCATTATCAAGGATTACATCTGGCGACGAAGAAATCGGTGAAGTTGTTAACGACAACGAGAAGAAGTTTAGGAGCTCAATAACGCGGAGGCTTGGCTAATGTTGGATGGCGAGGAAGCTAACGCTAACCAAGGCCTCGGGATGGCTAATGCTATGGTAGGAACACTTACAGCTTTTGACAGTCAATCCCAAACTTGGGAGGAATACGTCGAGGTGTTGGGACATTTTTTCGTTGCAAATGGGATCGAGGATGAGGAGAAGAAGTGGATAATATTGTTAAGCTCTGTCGGCAGTCGGACGTACAGCTTAATGAGAAACTTGTTGAGCCCGAACAAGCCTGGCGAAAAGTTATATGGGGATTTGACTGACCTTCTTCAGTCGCATTTTAACCCGAAGCCCAGTGAAATTGTCCAACAATTCAAGTTTAACTTTAGGACTAGAGCAGCGAAGGAAACTGTGATGGAGTATGTGGCGGTGCTACGGGAGCTCGCTCAACCACTGCAACTATGGAGATAAGCTGAAGGAGATGCTACGCGACAGGCTCGTGTGTGGCATAGCAGACGATCGTATGCAGAGGAGATTGTTGGCGGAGCCTGAGCTCACATTTGAAGAAGCCTTGAAAGTGGCAGTGGCCATGGAGACTGCAAATAGAGATATGCTTGATCTGCAAACACTGGATTGCACTGTGAGTAAAGCTGCACCCCAACTGCTAGTGTATAATGTAGGGCTGCAACAACGAATCGATAAAATCGATAAAATTCGATTACTAAAAAAGTTGGCAACGAATTTCATTATTGATTCGTTGTGTCGCGCAACTATTACGCCACTCAGTCGCGGAGATAAAAAAAATGTAGTTGAGCGCAGAGAGGAGCAGAGCGGAGCAGAGCGGAGCAGCGCGGAGCGAAGGAAAAGAAAAAAGAGCAGAGCGGGGGTAGAGGAAATACGGAGAGAGACCGGAGAGACCCGTAACGTTGTTCTGAAACACTCGGCGGAGGCAGAGAAATCAGTACAACCTAAGTCATCCAAGGTGTGGGAGCATTTCACACTAAATAAATCAAAAACGTGTTAATTGCAAGATAAGCAAAAGCGACACGGCATGGCACGGGCGCACCACGGTGATGAGTCGGGACCTAAAACGTAAACATGTTGGAGTCCTTGATGAGGAGGAAGGGAGTTTAACAGCAGGGTAAAGTCACTACACAATCCTACTTCTGTTCCGTTCTGAAGTGAGTAACGTACTGTCCCTCCAGTAGCTCTTCTGATGTGGTGTTTACTCGTTATCCAGCTGACTAGCATGACAAGCTAGCGTTAGCTCGTTAATAACTTATAAAGCAGGGGTGGTATAGTTTGCAAGACTAAAGAGTTGATGTAAATTAATGCTTTTTTGTTTTTTTTATCCGATTCATCGATTAATCGAAAAAATAATCGACAGATTAATCGATTATTAAAATAATCGTTAGTTGCAGCCCTAGTATAATGTGGAGTCAAACTTTAAAGGGCAAGGAAAAAGCGACACCATTGACATGTTACAGGTGTGGGGGTGAACATATGGCAAGAGACTGTCGTTTTGTCAATGAAAAATGTCATAGCTGTGGAAAAAAAAGGATGTGAAGAGAGTGTGCAATCCTCGCTGCCTGCTGACCAGCAGCTTAAGGGGGGAAGGAAGCACAAGCAGTCTGTGAAAAAGTTCCAGAAGTGATCAAAAGCAGTCTGTGCATCACATAAGTGAATCTCCGGAGAATGTCACTAGTGATGAAGATGTATTTACACTGTACACCCTAACAGAGCCAAAAATAACGAAAGTGGACCCCATTACGGCACATCTTAACATAAATGAGAACATTGTTGAGTTTGAAGTGGATACTGGCTGTAGTGTGAATATTTTGTCAAAGACAGAATATACGAAGTTACGAACAGCAGGGTGCACACAAAAGTTGCAGGACTGCTCAGTGACTTTGAAAACCTATATGGGTGAAAAAGTACCGACACTAGGAGCGGCAGATGTTACTGTGAAATACAAAGACCAAGTCAAGCAGCTACCAGTAGTGGTTGTGACCGGCCCAGGACCAAACCTGTTAGGCAGGGCAAGGATGAAGGAGCTGGGAATGAACTGTGTCCTGATAAACAAGATAGAGCAGCCAGAACTGACACTGCAGGCTGTGCTAAGGCAGAATGAACAGGTTTTCAAGGAGGAACAGAGAACCTGGAGAGGCCCGCCAGCGGAAATTTACGTGAAAGAAGGCGTGGCTCCAAAGTTCTATAAACCCAGGCCAGTGCCCTAAGCGATGAGGAAGAAGGTGGAGATGGAGTTGGAGAGACTCACAAACCAAGGGATTATTGAGCCAGTGAAGTTCTCTGAGTCGGCCGCATAGATTGTCCCTGTGTTAAAACCTGATGATTTGGTGCGCATCTGTGGAGACTACAAACTCACGGTCAACCAAGTGTTGAAGTTCGAGCAGTACCCAATACTGAAATTGGTTTGAGAAGTTGTCAGGTGGCTAAAAGTTCAGTAAACTAGACCTGAACCATGCGTATCAGCAAGTGATACTTGATGAGTCATCCAAGCCATATGTCACTATTAATACACACAAAAGGTCTGTTTCAGTTGAATAGTCTTCCATTTGGGGTCTCCTCCAGCCCAGCCATATTCCAACAACTGATGGAGAGTCTGGTGGCCAGCATCCCGAATCCTGTCTATTTTGATGACATTTTGCTGTCGGGCCAGAGCAACCAAGATCACCTTGCAATATTGAACCAGGTGTTAACACAGCTGCAGGAAGCTGGTCTTTGTCTAAAACACAACAAATGTGTGTTCAGGGAACAAGAAGCAGAGTTCCTTGGACATAAGGTGGACGCCTCTGGTCTTCATCCGTTGCCACATAAGGTCAGGGCAATACAAGAAGCACCCACTCCAACCAATGTCACAGAACTGAGAGTGTACCTGGGACTGCTCAACTACTACAACAGGTTCCTGCCAAACCTGTGAATATTGTTATCACCTTTACATGGACTGTTAAGAAAGGAAACCACCTGGAAATGGGAGGCAGAACGAGCTTTTGAGGAGTCTAAGTGACTCATACAGTCGTCCGATGTGTTGGTGCATTATGATAGCCAAAAAGATCTGATCCTGTCCTTTGACACTTCTCCTTACGGAGTGGGTGTGGTATTGTCGCATAGCATGCCAAATGGACAGGAGAGACCGATCAGCTTCATGTCCAGGACACTAACGTCAGCTGAAGTGAACTACTCTCAACTGGACAAAGAAGGTCTGGCAGTAATGTTTGGCATTCAGCGTTTCCACAAGTACTTATATGGGAGGAAGTTTGCCATTTGCATTGACCACAAACCTTTACTGTCTCTCTTCAATGAAATGAAGGCAGTGCCCCAAACGGCTTCTCCTCGTATACAGCGATGGGCAGTAACCTTGAGAGCATATGAATACATGGAAATACCATAGCGACGCAGATACGTTGAGTCGACTCCCTCTGCCTCAACAGTCCGTCAAGGGAGAGCAAGAGGAACGAGTGCTGATGATGGAGAATGTGGCCCTCGTGTCGGTAGCAGAAATGAGCAGATGGACAAGCAGAGATCCTGTGTTGTCCAGAGTGGCATAGTTCATTCAACATGGTTGGCCGCCACAAGTCCGGGACACAGCTTTCCAACCATATGCTGTGAGGAAAACAGAGTTAAGTGTACAAGATGGATGTGTACTGTGGGGCTCTTGTGTAGTGGTGCCGCCGCCAGGGCGGGACGCCTTGGTACAGCAGCTACATCGTGGGCACATCGGCATCACTAGAATGAAAGTTTTAGCGCGAAGCTACTTCTGGTGGCCGAAGTTGGATGCAGACATTGAAGTTGTAGCTAAAAGCTGTGTCGCATGCCAAGAACACCTCAACTCGCTAGCTCCAGCATCACTTCATCCCTGGGAGTGGTCGAGCAAACCGTGGCAAAGGTTACACATTGACTACGCTGGACCTTTTATGGGACACATGTTTTTGATCTTGATGGACACTCATTCCAAACGGATTGATGCTTACCCTGTAACTACCGCAACGCCAACCATCACGATTGAATGTCTAAGGAAGAGTTTTAGCAATCATGGCATTCCAGAGACAATTGTGTCAGATAATGGCTCATGTTTTGTGAGTGCGGAGTTCGGAGAATTCATGCAGCAAAATGGGATGGAAATATCACTTCTGCTCCTTATCATGCTTCCTCCAATGGTTGTGCTGTCCAGACATTCAAGTCAATGATGAAGAAGGCAGGTGATGGAAGTCTGACCACTAAAGTGTCAAGAGTGCTGTTTAGTTACTGCATTACACCACAGTCCACCAAGTTAAGATCAACGTTGGACCGGATTCATCCGGACCGCAAAATGAAAGTGAAACGGAAACAAAGCATTCAAAAGAAACATCATGACAAACAAGTTTCAGGGAGAAGTTTCCAGGAGGTAGACACAGTGATCACAAAGAATTTCAGTCGTGGACCTAAGTGGATCCCCGGGTTCATTACCAAGATAATTGGTCCTGTCTCCTACAAGGTCATGCTAGGAGATGGCAGCATTGTGCGTAGACATGTCAACAAGATATTGGCAAGTTCTGAGGACAAAGACTTGGGGAGACCAAAGTTCGTGGACCTCCTGGGGCTGCCTGAATCTTCAGCGGCAGCTTCTGCAGCGGCAGCTTCTGCAGCAGCAGCGAGTTCCATTCCTGAGGGAAAAAGCTGTGTTCCAGAAGAAGAAACTCGGCGTGGCAGAACAGGCTGCAGAAAATGCCAAACAAGCCGTAATGGACATTCATTCTCCAGGTACTCCAAGGCAGTCACCGCCTTTGACTGCACCTGCATGCCGGTTGGAGAGACCTGTGTCGAAGCCAAGTTATTTGAGTGTTAAAGTAAAAAAAAAAAAAAGAAAGAAAGAACAATAACAATGATGTTGATTGTTGCTCAGAGTTGTGGTTACATGAAGAAGTGTTTACACATTATTTACTTGTTGAGGTTTGTGTCCCTGGTGTTCTTTCATGCCCCAGGGATAAAAGAAAGCATACAGTTTAGGTGGAAATTGGGAGAAAATGTGTGTTTTTTCTGATTTAAAGAAGTCATGTGACCTCTGTGTTTGTCAAACAGATTCAGTACTGGACTTAAATGAAAGCGTAAAAGGTCCACTTTCCAACGATACCAAGCACCATATTATAGAATATTGACAATATCCCTACCATGAGCCTAATCATCAGCCTTCATCTGGGCGCATGGGGGTGGTGTATGGCTCAAGGCTGTTCTGCAGTAGTTGTATTAAGAGACCACCAAACTCGTGTAATGTCCACCCAAGTGTTCATTAAATCCAGATAACACCCACCCCAACTGTCCGTCTTTCCTTTCCATTATCAAGGATATTACATTAACCCAACTTTTGTCGGGTTGATGTAGCTAACGATAAAGACAGCTAAACGTGAAGGGGTGGAGAAATTCGTCAGGGAGGAGATTTTCGGCACAAACATCGGTAGCGCTAACGGAGACTTAGCTGGATGGCGTTATGGATGGCCGCTGTTGTGACTGGCTGCTGTTGTGACTGTTTCCCGACGCTTCATTAAACTGCCGTTAGCGTTGTTAGCACCCAGCACAGGAGTTAAGTGCTGGCCGGGTACGGATTGCTGTAATTGTAGTGGCTGGCTGCTAGCTGGCTGTGGGCTAACGGTAACTAGCTATTGCTACGTGTGCCGGGGCTGTTGTCAGCTCTCATCCCAAATGAAGTGTACACTGTAAACCCAGAATAAGTTCATAGTACTCAAAACTTTTGTAGAAACTGAATAAGGAATTACTTTTGAGGTAAGTAACTTAATTTTTTTAAGTATGATTTTTTTAAAAGTTACAATCTAATCTAATCTAACTTAAACATTTAAATTTTATTTTTTATTTTTTTAAGTGCACCGTGTTTAAAAATATTGTTTAACATACACACATTTTTAGTTTCTCTATACTTAATTATTATGATCCAATGATACTTATTTAAATAGAAATCTACTAACTCAAAAAATATACTTGTGTATAACCCACAAGCTGATTACATTTTCAAGTTAAAACTACAAAAAAATAACT
Organism: Perca schrenkii; assembly: GCA_025617405.1. Lineage (NCBI taxonomy): Eukaryota > Metazoa > Chordata > Actinopteri > Perciformes > Percidae > Perca > Perca schrenkii. The sequence goes on along the minus strand of CM046800.1, from coordinate 31,675,812 downwards.
TCAGATTTACATTTTCTTTCTTTTATTCAGTCTTAATATTGTTTTATACAAACATGTCAAACCATCAACAGCAGTCATTTTTTAAAACTCAGTCTTAATATTGTTTTATACAAACATGTCAAACCATCAACAGCAGTCATTTTTTAAAACTCTGTTCTAGCTCAGAGGTGTCTAACCATGTGCCATGATACGCTAAGTGACTCAAGTCACATACTAGTTTCACCACCTACCCAATAGCTGCAAGTGTGTTAACCAGTGAAATTACCTGGTGAAGTATTTAGTTGGAATGAAAACCTACATAGACACAGCACAATTAAACACCTCTGCTCTAACTACAAATATAACTAACATCTTTTTAAACTCATTTAGTATATGGTTGTGCGTGTGTGTGTGTGTGTGTGTGTGTGTGTGTGTGTGTGGGCTGTATGTGACTGTGATTGTGTGTGAACATATGTATCTCTACATATCAACAAAATAATCAGGAACTGAGCATCTTAAAGTGCTTAATATAAAAAAGTATGGCCTGATTTCTTAAAACAGCATTAATAACAGCCATGACCTTCAAAGTGCAAATTAAATTAACATCGTTTAAAAAAAAATGTAAATAAATAAAATATAAACTTATCAAAACACGAAATCAAGACATCAAATCTATCCGGTTTGTAAAAACCTATAAAAACAAAATATAAAAAGGCACATCTCACATCATTTTAGGATTCAAGCACCAAGTTGGTGTACAACCGATATAAGTATAAACAGCAACTACGTTAGATTTGGTGGGCAAGACATAATCTGCCAAATCTAAACAGTTTCAAATGCTTTGACTAACATGGTGTTCAACAACATACTATAAAGTTACCATACTGGGAACCCCAAAAACACATCAACATGCAGACAAAATACAAAATACATGTTTGAACACAACTCAAAGTTAGCTTACTCTTTCATTAACAGGTCATTTTTGAGACTCAGTAGGCTGGGTTTAAGTGGTTTACCATCATCAAGACCCATTAGGATTTTCTGGATGAATGTAAAAGTGTGAATGAGTTTCTTGGGATAGTCCAAATGCAATGCATACATCAACCCAAACAACAATGCAAATGCATCAGCCAAGTTAGGGATATCACTCATCACAACATCGTCTTCCACAACAATAGAAATGCTTGCAGGACTGAAATGAACTGGATCTGCAGTGTCCTCTGTGACTGCTGTGACAAGAGCAACAGGAGTGTCAGTGATGCCTGGCTCCTCTGACTCCTCCACCTGAAAGACACAGAGGGTGCAACTGTTAGGTAAACTTGAAGAAACACAACAACTGCATGTACACTCACTGGCGACTTCATCAGGTGCACGTGTGTAACCCAATTCAATCCAATACAACAGCTCTCCTTTAAATTCTACATTTATGAATTTTAAAAATTTTCAGTTTTTGTTGACATTGTCAGAAAGGTGATAATTCTACTTCTCACTGAAGTTGTAATACGTGGTGGTGGCATAGTGGGGTGAATTATATTGAATGGTGTTCCTAATATTTTGCCCCTTTCTGTTAATGCAGTGGACAAAATATTATGAAACCCATTCAATATAATGCACCCTAATACATCATTATCACCCACTATGACCTCAATAATAAACATAGTAGAATTTTCACCTTTCTGACAATGTCAACACAAACTGAAAATATATAAACTTTATAGATGTAGAATTTTTATCAGTGTTGTTGTAATGGATTGAATTAGATTGCACAGGTGTACCTAATGAAAAGGCCAGTGAGTGTATATTACAGGTGATTACTCAACAGGTAAGTACAGTATATAGTATGTACAGTACAGGCCAAAAGTTTGGACACACCTTCTCATTCAATGAGTTTCCTTTTTATTTTCATGACTATTTACATTGTACATTCTGACTGAAGGCATCAAAACTATGAATGAACACATATGTAATTATGTACTTAACAAAAAAGTATGAAATAACTGAAAACATGTCTTATATTTTAGATTCTTCAAAGTAGCCGCCCTTTGCTTTTTTAATAAGGGAAAAACTTCCACTAATTAACCCTGACAAAGCACACCTGTGAAGGTAAAACCATTTCAGGTGACTACCTCATGAAGCTCATTGAGAGAACACCAAGGGTTTGCAGAGTTATCAAAAAAAGCAAAGGGTGGCTACTTTGAAGAATCTAAAATATAAGACATGTTCTCAGTTATTTTACACTTTTTTGTTAAGTACATAATTCCATATGTGTTCATTCATAGTTTTGATGCCTTCAGTGAGAATCTACAATGTAAATAGTCATGAAAAGAAAAAGGAAACGCGTTGAATGAGAAGGTGTGTCCAAACTTTTGGCCTGAACTGTATATCTCAAGTAACTATTCTACAGGCCAACAACCCACAGGTAGGAATACAGGTTAGTATTTTAAAGCTGTCCATTCTACAGGCCATCATAAAAGAAGTAAGTATAGCAGCAGGTATTTTACATTTTAATATCATACAGGTTGTTATTTAATAGGTAAGTGTACCCAGGTAGGTATTTTACAGCTGATTATTCAACAGGCTATTAATATGCAGATAGCTATTAGATAGTGGGTGGTGTATTGTGATATGTAATGTACAGCATCTCATAAAAGGTATTTTTAAGTAATTTTTACAGAGAGAGAGAGTGAGTGTGTGTGTTATTTCATGAGAGGTTAAGCCAAAAGGACCAATCAAATGATTAGCCTTCTCCAGGTCTGGGTAAAGTTAGGCCAGGGCTTTGTGAGAGATTAAGGTTTGGGATTATATGAGGTTAGGGCTTTTACATATATGTATGTATTAGGGGTGGTACGGTTCACAAAACCCACGGTTCGGTTCGTATCACGGTTTTAGGGTCACGTTTTTGGTTCTGTACGGTTCTTGTTATTTTTCTTTTAATCTTTAACACTCCAGAATATACTTCAGCATATAGCTAAAATTTGCATATTGAATGCATGTTGCACAAAACATGCACACAGTGGCAGTTCTATATTGTTTTATTTCATCATAGGTAACATGAAATCCAAAATGTTCCCACACACCAGACTATAAACGACGCTGGCACATCCTCCAGCTCTGGGCAGCCTCTCTCCCACCTGACATCTCTGCAGGTGACGTGACCTGCAGCGGCACCCCACTCCACTTGAGGAGCGGTCGGCTCGGTGTCTCTCAAAATCTGACGAAAATCTTTTAAACTGACCTTTGTCGATCTGAAATGAAAACAGATTCAGCAACTGCATGGCCTATTTCTCGCTTAAAATGTTTTCAGAAACACGTTTCGGTGAACTATTTTAGTACAATATGAGATCGTATTCTGAACGAACTGCCATGACAGTCTGTTTTGAAATTTGGGACCAGCCAGACCCATGTGACGCAATCGTCCAATCAGCTGCCATGGGATGCGTTTGTCACGCCCATCCCATTCGTCATTTCCAGTAAGTGTTTTAACATAGGTGTCGAAAGTGGGCACTATGGCAGTAAGAGGTTAGTGACCATTAACAGTGTACTGACGAACCGTGCGGTACACACACGCTCCAAACCGAGACCAAGGAAACGGGCGGTTTGGGTGTTTTTTCATGAACCGTACCACCCCTTGTTTGTATCTTTATATGCACATACTGTATATCCATGTGCACACTAAGTACAGTCCATTTACCATTACAATGACACCTACACACAAGGTTTACTAAGGGGTAAATAGATATAGTTAAGTGGCTGCTAGAGATACTAATAGTTCTGTGAATATACTTAATACTTACATTCCAAGTCTTGAAGAACTGTGGGTCCTCCTCACGCAGGTATACGGGGAGGGCACGAAGGGCTACAGTACGCTTCATATTGACATCGCGCACTTCCTGGAAGAACAAGCAAAAATGAATAAAACAGATTTCATTCTTCGTTCAGTATGGATGTGCTGACCAAATTGCATGGCATTTGGCAAAGTGTTAGACAGACAATGACACCCTGAGGCTCTGCTGTCCAGTGGGACCTGAAGCTCAAAGTTCATCTTTAACTCACCTGGAGATCATAAATCTTTAAGATGTCACGCAGAGCCTCTGATATCTTTCTGGTTCGTGCCGCCTTCTGCCTATACAAGGCCACCAGTCCAGGTGTATGTTGGTCAAGCACAGCATAGAACTGGTTCCGTAGGTTGACGTTTGTGATGCGTTGGAACTCAGCACAAAGCTACAAAACCAAAAACACAGAAAATATTATATAAAAAGACTAATACTCAATTTGCAACAGAAAACACATTTGTGATGCAACATGTTCCGTTAAAATACATTGTTGAGCAACATGGTCACATGCAAAGTGATTGTTCTTTCCCACAGTGAATAGTGGCATTTGCTGTTTCATTTGAATGTAATACATATTAAAAATTTGGCTCAGAAATGTGTGTGAAGAATGGCAGAAAAGAGAAAGATAGTCTGTATTTTACCTGTGATTCAATCCGAAGTGCCGGCCATTTCCCCAAGAAGTCCTTCACCTGTGGGTTTTCCTGAATTATCTCCTGGCGACGAAGGGCAAAGGTCTTCTGCATTAGCATTTCTATCAAGCGTAGGTTTGGCTGACTCTTCTGAACTTCGTCCATAATCTGCAGTCTCATTTCTTCCAAACTGGCCTGACTTTCTCCCTTGGGAAAGTTTGGAAGGAAGTTCACTTCAGCTCGTCTGGCTCTTTTTATGTTGGAGTGTGGGTGCTCTTTGTCAGGGTTATTTTTGCTCCTTTTACCTGCGTTGACAGACACCTCCAAACATCCAGATCTTGACAGCTTGCCACGATAATCCCCCATCTTAAATTTCAGGCTCATTTTCCATCCATACCATCCACTCACACTTCCAGGCTCCTTAAGACAAGGATGAGCTGTAACAAGAGCTTCAGCTGCCATACCCACATCATTGTCACTTGGGTAAGGTTTGAAGTTGTACATCACTGCAGCCATGTTCTCCAAGATGTTGTGCTTTTGGGATCTGGTTAATTTCAGTGTCTTTCCAGAAGTTGCAAAGGAACGGTTTCCCTCGTCAAGCACATGCTCCACTTCATAAGAAAAAGTTGGCACAGGGAAGATGTCAGGCCAGGACTTCTGACGCTGGCTTATAGGCACAAGCGGAAGGATGTCCGTATCAGAAGATGCACATGAGCTGGTATCACTTTCTGATCTGATAATTTTCAATGTTGCCTTCTCTGGTAACTCTTGAATATCAACTAGACAGCTGAGTTGTCCACCAAAGTCAGGATCCTCATAATGCAAGGTAAACTCAAAGTCCAGTCTTGGCTTGGCTATTTCTCGCAGTATGTTGATTAGCTCTATCACTGACTCTGGTCGCTCAGTCAAAGTTACCTTTATAGCAACATCTGTGGCAACATAAACACGCAGCAGAAATTTTGGGGTTGCTGCCATCTTCTGAGGGACAAATCTATGTATGAAGATTGACATGGAAAAATAAGCAGATTTAGTAGTGCATACAAAAATGTAACAGCTAATTATCACCATTTACATACTGGAAGTTTACCCTTGTGTTAAAATATGTTTTAAGATCTACTACTTAGCATTTTTTTAAATCACAAGATGTAAATGTACTTTCAGTGCAACAGTATGAATCGTTTGGGCGTCAACAGCAATTTTCCTTCTACACTGTATGCAGAGAGGGGTGAGTTGTCATTTAGCTCGGATACACTGTGGACAGTTACATTGCCTGGGTAAAGTTCATATGATCTCAGGTGTTCAATGTAGTGTGATTTGTGTCCTTGGTAAAGAAAAGTGACATCATTGTTAACAAGGAGGATCTGCTGAATTTTGCTAAATTGAGGCAGTCCCCCCTCCTGCCCCACAGATACAAACATCCCAACATCATAATCCGTACCATCAATAATGATTTTTGATGTGCTGTAAATCAGGTTGCTGTCTGTTTTTTGCTTAATGTCTTCTTTTGCAACCTCAGGAAGCTCTGAAACCAAGACAGAGGAGACATTTGATGTCTGCTGATGTGGTTTAAAGAATGATGGTGCACTGAGGTAGTAGGCCATCATGTGCTGATGCCTAGTGGCTAGTGTTTTTAAAACATTCTTGAAGTTTAGGGTGTCATGTACTACACGCTTGAAGGAGCGGTGTTTGCCCTCAAACCGCATAGTCCACAAATGGACAAGAGGCCCAAAACACTGTATGAGATCTGGGTAGTGTTCAACATAATGATGTTTAGGGAGCAGCATGAATTCTGGTAAAACCTCCTGAAGCATGTGTCTGTGATCCTGGATCTTAGTCTGCAAATACTGGATAGATGCATCGTCAAAGCGTTGGGGACAGCACAAGCTCCACAATATCTTTCAAATCCATGATTACAGTCCAAGCACCATCTCCCTCAGGGACTGTATTACCAATCATCAATGGGAGTAGTCTCAACAATGTGCTATTTTCGTGGCCATTGCCACCAATGGTCCTCTTTGCAGCAAAGGTCTTTGAAATAGGTCGTGGTTTATCAATCTTGTCTGTGTGTTGGTACGGGAATGACACAATTTTCAAGTTCAAATACTCAAGAGTAAAATATTTGAGCCGAATCATCTCCTTAATACATAGGGCCAACTCAACAGGTGCAATACCTTCAAAAAGATCATGCAGGACATCAGGAGGGAAACCAGTGATGGTATGGAAATACTGCAAGTTCTCTCTCAAGATACAGTCCCCTTTGACACCACACTGGCTTTGACCACCCTCTTGTGTAACATCCTGCACATCACAGTCATGACTGGCTTTAGTCCTTAGACTAAATTCACCATCTCTGACTTCGAGAGACTGAATTTGGTCTCGTTTAGCCTTGCAGAATCTACAAATATATCCTGCTCTAAAGAACTGCATAAAGCCTGCCAATGAGTGGGCTGCCAGATTATCAGACACAACACATAAAACAGTGCCACGGACTGACTGACCAAGGCACTCAATGAATACGCCATCTTCTTCAAGAATGCGAAGGTCTCGTAGCAAAGGACCAAGTACTCCTTGATAGCCACACCTCTCAAGATCAGGTACCTTGCATAGTGCTGCTAGCTGAATCACATGCAGTGATGATCGGTATTTTACTGGCAAATCAGCAACCACCCAGTACACTGAACAGAGTTTATGGATTTTCCTTGAAGTACCTAGTGGATTTGCAATTTCAAGGTCATCAATGTACAAAATCAGTGGCAGTGACAGCTCTGAAGAATACAACAAATTATTGTCTTGGAAATATGAGCCATCTTGATGGCTCATGTAATGGCCTTTTTCTGAGCTCTTGGTTTCCTTGATTCTGTCAAGGATGTCAGTATGTTTGAACATTTTCTGGATCATCTGGAGCATAGGGACATAAACCACTGTGCACCCAGGCTCTAATACATACTGCACTGGCATTACCACAGGGTAGTTTTTCTCAATAAATGTTTTTCTTCGTTTAGTTGAGGACAACTCCTCACCTTTAGCTGTGGCACTGACAAAACTATTTGTGTCCATAACAGCATTCACCAAATCATTCACAATGGCTTCAGTAGGAGAGACATGATGCCTCTGTAGTATCTCTTGTATAGTATCTTTAACAAGAGGTTGAGACAGGGAAAATATCTGAGTCAGGTGATCCACTATTTCCTGAGATGCCATGTCAGAAACATGAAGAACAGTTTGCATTTTCAAGAACAAAGAGGACAAATTATGGTGTAACTGGGCCCTTAACTGGCTGGTGTCACACCAACTGTCAGACTCAGGAAAAGCAGATGTGCCTGCATGGTGACACTGAGCAGGATCCTCGTCCTCAAGGACTGCAGTGTTTATGACTGGTGCACTATCATTCTCTGTTGATACAATGTCATCACAAAAGTTTAAACTGCCTTCATGTATCCTACTTTTGTGTGCATTAAATGATGAATAGACATTTGTGCGGTAGTTGCAGTCCTTAAATGGGCACGGTACATTCTCATGGTTTTTTAAATGTCCCCTTAAGTGACTGAACAATGTCACCTCTGAGAAAGGCCGTTTGAAGTCACACAATGGACAGTCAAAAAGTGTATGTCTTACTTGTGCTCTTTCATCTGCACCAGTTCTGCATGTGTCTTTATGGACACGTGATAAATGAATTTTCAGTGCATTAAATGACGGAAATGTACAAATACAAGAGTTGTGGAGTCATGGCAAAGGGCTAACTCTCGAATAATGACTATGCTGTAAACGGTAGTGCCTAAATAAATGGGCCCGGGTGTCACACAACTTGCACTTCCACTCCATTGAATCATTTGACCACTAAAATTCCTTATGCTTCAGACTCACTACTTGTAAACTTAACATAGTTAATGTTCCTGCATGTGAAATGTGTGATTACCACAGAAAGGTCAGACTTGTTCAATATTTGGGGTAATTAGGTCCTGTGGGCACAGATAAAACAACCAATATGAAACCAGTCAAATTATGCAATCAACCTCTTTACAAATTAATAATATAAAATTTCAAGTGTTAAAGTAACTTACCAATAAAGTTGCTCTCTGGTTAGTCTGGTGACAATGTAGTTCTGCACATGCACACAAAAACAGACAGCAAGATATTTAATTTTTAAGAGACTTTTGATTGATTTACTCAAGGACAGAAAAAGCAAAAATAATTGGCAAAGACTTGGTTTTATAGATACTATTACAACTCACTTTACAAAAAATGATCAAAGTCTTCAGTGTCCATGCATTCACTGCTGACTGCCTAAAATAACTAGACCAGGGCTGATCCCCCAACCAGTGAATCACTTTATGACCAAGAGTCCAAATAACAATGTTATCAGATTTCAAAATACAGGTGGGATCTAATCTGCTTTATGCTTTGATATTATGAAATCACACAGAATGTGTCAGCTTCCGCTCTTCCTACACTTTTAAATGAATGAAATGAACACAGAAAGCATGTTGTTCCACTTCAGAGGATGGCTAACTTGTTATTCACAAATATTAGCTCAAGATATAGTGTAAGGCCAGCTATATGCTAATGAATTAGGCTCCAAATAAAAGAAATGGTGAAAAATAGGTTACAGCCTAAATTAACATTTGACTCACCTTGATATTGGGGGATGCTCACTGCACTTATTCCACTTCAACCTATAATGAAAAGAAGTTTGTAAAGGTTTAATAAAAACTTGCAGAGTTCATTCGGTAACTATTATGTCCATAACTTTAACTTTGTTTGAGTAAAAGTTACAGCTAGCTAACGTTAGCCACTAGCTTATTTGGGTGCATGTAGGAATAACATCACATTGAACTTACCAGAGAAGGGCGCTTAACACAAACAGCAGCAACACACTCAAAAACAGAAGGACTATCGCTTGCTGAAAAGAGTTTTTGACTAACGTTAACATTACTGCCTTGCCACGACATTAACAGTACACAGGATATATTATCTATCACTAGCAGGCGGACTAACTTCGGCGCATGAAAAAAGCGTGCGGCACCGTGAAGCTGCGCACTTGCAACTTATATATTAAAAATAGCCTCGTCTAACAGTCAAATATCACATGTAATATGATATTCATACAAATTTACAACAAGCAAAGTAGTTTTGAAGTGTTTTGGTTTACTTACTTACTTGTTTCATGCTCGGTACCACGTCGCTCGCGAGGGTAGCCATCTTGGATAGATTTTTCAGGTAACGTCAGTTAGGGCCGCACGTCTTGACGTCATATCACGTGATCGACAGTACGCTTAAAAATAGTGAGAAGCCCTAGTGATGTGACAACCGGCTCTTTTACGCGAGTCGGTTCAACCGGACGGTTGTTGGTTGGCGAACCGAGTCTATAGATTCGGTCAACGGTTCACGTGCCTGCGGCTGCGGCACCCGGCTACTCCCGGTCTCGGCAGTAGCCGGGTGCCCGCCCAGTCTGCTCGTGACAGCCTGTAACATTCACTTCTCTAACATTTAACACATAACTAAGATAACATGTGTATTTGTATGTGATGCACTTCCCAATCAATAATGTATGAATTTCCGAACACAATCACCTAAGATATCTTAGGTGATTGTGTTCGGAAACATCAGAAACAAGGCTTGGTTAATAACTCCAACTTGCCGAGAACCGTTAGACAAACCGTTTGCTTATGTACTCGAGTGGTTGTTAACGGTTACATTCGGTCTCGACTCTCGGTCTCGGCAGTAGCCGGGTGCCCGCCCGGTCTGCTCGTGACAGCCTGTAACATTCACTTCTCTAACATTTAACTTTAATATCTATCAAGATAACATTACGTGTATTTGTATGTGATATAGGCCTAATACATTCCCCTTGGTAATGTAGCATATGAATTTCCATCAACACAATTCTAAAATGCACGAGACATAAAGGCTTCTGCTATCGGTTGATAAGTCAAACTTGCCGAGAACCTAGACACCCGTTTGATTACATAGACTCATGCAGTAGCCTACCCTCGGTTACGGTCCTACGGTCTCCTTGTGACAGCCTAGCCTAGCTACCACGTAGCAACATTCACTTCTCTAACATTTAACTTAACATAAGTACCAAGATAACATGACGTGTATTTGTATGTGATGTACTGTACTTCCCCATCGATAATGTGTAAATTGCCGTGAACACAATCCTCTAAGATGCACCAGAAACAAGGCTCGGTTAATAACTCAAACTTGCCGAGAACCAAGACACCGCTTGATTACATTAGAGTCGGTTGCACGGTTACATTAGACTCGAGCGGCCCGACCGCGGTTGCACGGTTACATTAGAGTCTAGCGGGCCGACCGGTTGCACGGTTACATTAGACTCGAGCGGCCCGACCGGTTGCACCGTTACATTAGAGTCTAGCGGCCGACCGGTTGCACGGTTACATAGCTCATTTCCTGATTGATTCTACTACCACCACTCCAGTCCAGTGGAGGCGCTAATGAGCTAGATTACCAACCATTGACATATATATAATGCCAACGGCCGAATGAAGAAAAAGAAAAAAACAGGAGTGAGTCGGTTCATTGACGTATGGCACTTGATTCTCCCGGCTCAGTGACACGAGTCGGGTTAATTAACCGGCTCTTCGGTCAGTTCGTCAACACTAAGAAGCCCCTGACTGCAGACCCGCAGACCTCAATGTGGGCGGAGTTAAACGTTTAACCCCGCTGTCACTACCATAGACAGTATATAACGTCACTACCCGTAGTGAGTGGAGTGCAGATGTGAATTGAGCAGGCGTCACTTTGCGACAAGTAGCCTTATATACTGTCTATGCAAGTAGCCTACAATATACTGTCTATGGTTTTGAGCTAACGTTAGCAATCAAACAACAAAAACAGATAACTGAAAGTAGTGCCCTATATATTTAGGGCACTACTACTAGCTACTAAAACGTTTTGAAATGACTGCTAGCTAAGATGCTAACAGCGTTTTGAGCTAACGTTGGCAATCAAGTAGCCTCCTAGATGCTAATGGCGTTTTGAGCTAACGTTAGCAATCAAGCAGCCTCCTAGATGCTAACGGCGTTTTGAGCTAACGTTAGCAATGAAACAAGCATAGATGGCTAAAACGTTTTAGTTAGTTTAGCTAACAGCTAATTCAGCTAACCGCTAGTTGTCAGCTAGATTCAGTCTAAAATAACGTTAAGTCAAACTTAATGGGAAAAGCAGGCTACAGCTAGCTACATTAAGACTTTACAGTAATAACAATAAAGACAAGTATTGAGTGATTGTATTTTAAATGAGCACAAGTAAAGTAGAACTGACGTAACAGCTGTTGTATATTATATTATTATTTTCAAGTTTTATTTTGAGGGTCTTAAACTAACGTTAGCTTGCCTGTGAACAATGTTAGAGAGTGGGCGGAGTTAAACGTTTAACTCCGCCCACTTTGAGGTCTGCGGGTCTGCAGTGAGGGGTATATGAAAATAGTGAGTGAACAAGCGGCATTCACTCAGAAATGCTGAGCCACACAAACATAAAAATCCATATTTGTTCATAGACATTAATAGTTTAAAGGTGGATTAACTCAGCAAGAGATTTCAACTGTAGTGACCTCAGTCTTTATAAGCTAGTAGTACTGTTCGGGCTTACAGTGTATTTGCGCCGGGGGAGTGTGGCAGTCAGAGTGCTAGCTGGCTAAATTAGCATTACATTAGTTGTCTATCTATAGGCTAACCTTAAACTCATTCATGATTCAGCCCAGTGCTGCTTTTATCCGTGGTCAAATCAATCATACTACTAATAACTTTATGAGCATGTTGTACAATGTTGTAACCCTATAATGTTATCCACCAAGCATTAGCATTAACGTTAGCTACTTGTCAACCAGCACATTGTAGTAACGTTAAGCTGGATCGATATTGATATGTATCAATAAATAAGATCTCTGCTGTATTGCTGTGTTGCAAAGTGGCATGTAATTAATCACAAAATGATGCCTTGTGGCAGAAAAAGCAGTATTACGGTTACAAGTATTTTTTTTCTGTGACATTGTATGATTTATAATTACTCTCGAACGTATCATCTGGGCACCAGTGTTTTGACGGAAGTTACGAGTAACTAGAGCAGGGGTCTCAAACTCAATTTACCTGGGGGCCGCTGGAGGCAGAGTCTGGGTGAGGCTGGGCCGCATCAGGTTTTCCACAAGAAAAGCTTTGTTAAAAAAATTCCAATCTTCTCAAATCTCTTTATTTTTATTATTTATATTCTTTTATCCCGCCGCGTATGCATCACTTTGATTTACTTTGTCAGAGAGAGAGACCTCATATTAACTCTCTAAGTGCCATTGAAAAATAAACCGTGAAATGGCACTTTCTGGAGAGTTTTGTGCAAAGAAATGGAGAAATAGAGTCTTACATGATAAGAGCCTATAGCCTACTCTGCATTGTTGTAGTATGAACCGGTATTAGGGCATTTACATTACTGTTAATAGGTCATCACTTGATTACACTGTCTTACCTTGTTATGATATAAGAAGTGACCCATACAATGTGCTAAAGATAATGTGCCACATGAAGAGACAGCGCAGCATGACTAGCAACAGCTGAGAAGATTTTGGTATGTGGTGACCAGGTCCACCTCACACAAACTTCTTCTCCCATTTACTCTCTTTACTTACACACACACACACAGTGAAGTATTGTGAAGGCAGCGCGCTGGGACAAATGTCCGCATGTGCCCAATAGAAACGAGGCAGCCAGCCAGGCACGGAAGAAAACCCTTCAAGGCAACGCTGCTGTAACTTTCACTCATTGAGGAATGTTTCTCTGCTTGCATCAAGCCCGGCCGATGTCCCGCCCCCGAGAGCCATATACCCCACTGTGATTGGTGGGTTCGTTCAGCTCCGCACACAACACTGTAAAGTACCATACATATATCAAACTCGCCGCACTAACTAAACTATGGTCCGCCCGCGGGCCGCAATTGGCCCGCGGGCCGCGAGTTTGAGACCCCTGAACTAGAGGGTGAAAGGTTATATGACGCCACTGACAGGCGACTAAAGGAAACGCCCCATGTCAGAAATAAAATAACAGATTTCTCTGGGTTTCACATTTGGGAAAGTGTAAGTTCACAACTCAAAAAAATATATAACATCGGTATGGTTGTTTTTACACATTTTAATGCAGAAATGTTACATATTGTACCTTTAAATCCTGAGGTTTTAAAGATAAATCAAAGCAAAATCCAAAGTAAACGTAACATAGCAGATGCTTTAATAAGTCTTTTTTTCTTTTCATCAATATAGGCTTAGCCACTCTTTAAAATCACCTTGATGTTCCTAGATGTTAAAAACAGTGTAGCAACTTGGAAATAGTTTTACATTCTTTCCCATTTCTCACTCAAATTTATAAACATCTATCAAGTCTTGATTGTAAAAAGTCTGCTGGCCCTGACCAAATTGAGTCTTCTTTCTAAAAATTGCAGCGGAGAGAGGGCTGGTTTGTATTCGCCAGCAGCTAAGGTTTGAAGAATTTTGCCAAATTCCAATATTCATGGCAAACTACGATAAATAAATTTCACAACTGTCATTGAACTCAGCAGAGAGTTCCTTTTTGATTGGTGATGGTGAGTGCCACGCAAATGCACGGTCGAAAGGAGCGGTGTCCGCCAGTAACCCCAACGCGCGCAGAGAAGCGAGGGCCCGTCCAACGCTGCTTGCAGCTTTAATTACACTTGTGCTTTCCATACACTGTCATTGCTTTAGCCTGTTATTCCAGTTGCAACCCTGGCAGTGGTAAGCAATTGTGAGAACAAAAAAGCACTCACCTCATGCCAAGGCCGATGAGGTGGTGGGGCGCCTGAAACTTTTTCAAAGTGATTTTTAAGAAGCCAACAGGAAGCTGGATATGTGCAAAAACTGTGGTGTTTATTAACAAAACAACAAAAAACATACTCAAACAAAGGGCACAAACTGAATCGCCACACAGAAATACAAAAACTAAACTGAGGCAAAATAACATTAAACAAAGCAGCAGCCTCACAGGATGCTGCCAAGTCCTTTCTCTCTTCCCCTTCTTCTGAAGGCACTTTTCACTCAGCCTCAGCTAATTGGACCCTACCACCTGCTCCGGTGATTTAAGGGGGAGCTGACCTGAGAAAGCATCATTAACACTTTGTTTCTGAAAATACTGTTACATTTAAATAGAACAGTTACTGCTGACATTACCATTTATGCATATATGTGCACTCACAGCAGGCTCACCAAATATTTAAAAAAATGTCATTCAATGCAGAACTAGCTTACCTTAGGAGTTCCCAGCCTCTCAGAACTTAATCAGGCCCACCTGTACGTACTCTCCTTGATTAAGCTGGTCAGTGGCTGATCTACCCCCCACATCACAGGCAGAACCATAGCAAAACCACTATGAACCCATAAACCCACTAAACAGGCCTATGTCAAATGATAAAGTAGCAAATAAACTAAAACATGAATGAAACAGAAAAGAAGGATTAAGCAGACACAAAATATTGTTAATTTTGGGAACAGAGGCTAGCGAAAAGGGAGAAAGGCAGCCTTTTCACAATGAAACATGTTTCACTGCAATCCATTATGACACTTCATTCTGAACAAAAAGATGTCAACCTGCTGATAATGCTACATGAAAACTCAGAGGATCATCATAACTCAGAGTTATGAGGATCATTGTCTGGGATAAAACAAAACTTTGTGCTAAAACTTTGTGGTATATTCATTGATAATTGAAAAAAAAATAATTGAAATTTTACTTGCTGTTAAAATCATTCAGACGAATCCTCTGGGCACCACGAATGCCTCTACAAAATTTTATTAATATTTCAGTCTGGACAAAAGATGTGGATCGATCAAAGTAGCATAATTGTCCTCCATCCATCATCCAGGTAGCTATGCCGCTAGAGTGGCTAAAAATGACTATACATTTCTATAGGGGCAATGGATTTGTCTCCCAATTTGGCAAAATAATTCTGTGACTAAGTAATCATAAAAGTAATTTTATTAAATATCTATTTTTCACACACAATCATTTTTTTGGTGAATAAAAAATATAATGCACATATTACCCTTTGAAAACAAGGCACGCTAATTATAACAATTTTTAGGTTTGAGCTTGAGGACTTGTTCGAACGTTTTGCCACCTTTAAAAATCAGAAAGATGGAGATGTCCTGAGCCAAGTAGCTTGTGAAAAATAACGTATGTCAGATTTAGTGGGCTACAGCTGTTATTCCTTTTCACTGTTTCAGACATCAACACACAAGTAAGTATCGGATTGGATTTGGTATCAGCAGATACTCAATATTAAAGGGCTCGGATCAAGATTGGGCCAGAAACAATTGGGACATAATTAAAAATATGGGCTCCTGTCAAATGGTCAGCAATCATATCAAGCTAGCATGCAAATTTAAAAGACCTGTGACAAACAACAAATAAAAAGCCACCATCGAGTCACCCTGTCTTTCTGTTTGATCTTATTTCAGGCCTCAACGCAGCATGAAAACATCTGATCCCACTCCAGTATCTCCAGTCGGCAGACAGTGCGGACTAGTCGCCACTATGCGATGTGTGTAAGGGACCAGTGGCAGTGTTGCGGACCCAGGCGGGATGCTGCTGTTGACGGCTGGTCAGTATGACTTTGCTGGACTTGTGGCTGTCGCGCTCTATCCCCATGTGCCTGCTCCTTCAGAGCCTTGTCCTCATGGCCCTGTGCTTCCCCTCGGCCAGCATGTGTCCAAAGGGCTGCATCTGCCAACGTGACCCCCACCTCCACGGCCTCAATGTTACCTGCAGTCAGTCCCGCCTCAAAGAGATCCCGCCCAGCCTTCCGGTCGACACCGTACTGCTGAGGCTGGACCACAACCAAATAGGCGCAGTGCCCGATCAAGCCTTCCACGGACTCCGGCTTTTGAGGGAGCTCAACCTTTCATACAATGCGGTGGAGACCTTAGGGGAAGGTGCCTTCAGCGGCATAGAGGCGACATTACAGGTGCTGGACCTCTCCCACAACCGCATCACTAGCGTACACAAGGATGCCTTCGCTCGGCTCAAGGCCCGCGTCATTGTGGACGATAACCCCTGGCATTGTGACTGCGCCCTCCAGCAAGCCATCGGCGGAATGGCCCACAACCATGAGGCTGCCGCCAGGGTCCTATGCAGGAGCTCAGAACTTCGTGACCAAGAGGGTCGACCTTTCTTGGCGGTTGACACTGACCTCTGTACCTTGGCCAAAAGGACCACAGACTATGCCATGCTGGTGACCATGTTTGGTTGGTTCGCCATGGTCATTTCATATGTAGTGTATTATGTCCGTCAGAACCAGGAGGACGCCCGACGCCACCTGGAGTACCTCAAGTCGCTCCCGAGCAAGCCCAAGAAACCTGACGAGGCTGACGACATAAGCACTGTTGTCTGACGGCAGTGTCATAGTGACTGTGTCCCACACAAACATCACAAACACCACAATGTTTATTGTAACAGGACCCGCATTTATAGTGTACTATTTCAAACTTTTAGGTGATGTGAGCTCCCAATCTGCTGAGAAATCTTTGTTTTTTGGAAGTTTTGTTGTATGTCCTTACCAGGGTTTGTTCATGACTGATCTGAGATGAGATGAGAAGTGGGGCCACAGAGTCTAATAGTCTAATACCAACATTGTTTTTTCTACAAAAGTTGCATATGGAGCTTTGGAAATTTTAATCTCAGGTTTAAACATTGACATGATAATGGCTTTTTTAGATGAAAATTTGGAATATCTGATAAAAAGAAATATATTTATAAGATGTGACACCCGAAACTTAATTTCCTAGAGCCCTCATTTTGGTATCTCAAAGCCCATCTTCATACCACTTAAAATTAATGTAAATTATGACATTTACATTGACAGTTCTGCACAGAAATGTCAGCATTTCTGAAGCCATGGCCTGATTATGGAGACTATTTGATCTGTACACAGTGTTGCCACAGTTACTTGATTTTAAAAGTAATTTAGTTACTTTACATATTACTTGATTTTAAAAGTAACAAAGTTAAATTACAAGTTACTTTCATTAGTTACATTCAGCAACTGCCGACAACACCCCTACAGCCTCAACATAAAAATGACAACCGGTTTACTGTGAGGCATCTCGGCATTGCCAGTAGTAGGGATCTGGTTTATTATGGCACGAAAGAGAGCGAGTCAACGGTGTTTAAGGGCAGCATTTCCGCTACAACATAGGCCTACTGCCCGACCAACTTCTTCAACTCTCCCCCACTTACTGGTTTTGCACCGAAGTCCAGCTTTTGTTGTTTGGGTGGTGGGGGGCCTCCTGCTCTCTGCTTCGCACTACCTGGTGCGACTTGCTCTGTAAGTTTGACTGCAGTGCTGCGACTCCAAATGTTTCTTCAAATTTGACGTAGTGTTTTTGTAGCTAGATAGCACTTTGTCGCCACCAGCACAGAGTGTACAACGATGCAGTAGGTAAGTCTTATAAAACTAACTTTCTGTCATATTTGCTGAAACTGACCCTATGATCCAGTAGAACTACATGAATTATGTAAGACAGCTCCTCTGGCACCTCCTACAGCCTGTAGTGCCATTGGCAAAATTCTACCGCTCCCGGTCGATTTTCTCCAATCAGGGCCACAGGGGTGGTCTATCTGCCTGTCAATCACTGCTCAGGCACACATAGCGTTCTCCCCTCCCCCCTCCCCGCGCACGAGCTGCAGAAAGGTTTTCCAAAATTCCGTGAATAATGGAGAGGCTTTTCAGAGGTGGCGTGGCTGCAGGATTTTAAAGATCTGGAGAACGATGCAGATGTAGCCACATTTCCTCTCAACAGGTAACATTATTACCATGAATGATTTATCTTTCACTTGGTAGTAACGTTAGCACAGTGGTCGGTCTGATATGATGCTGTACGGTAGCCTGCTAGTTAGCATCGTTTTACTGTTGGTGAGTAAAGCTAACGTTGTGTTAGTGTTTAGTTATTGAACATGTTGTCTGTCTGACATACCGGCCGGCAGTTCTGTCAACCTCCGTTGTGTGGGAGGGGCTTAGGAGACGGTTTGGGCTGCAGCAGAAAGGGAGGAGGGACTGAGAAGTTGTTGATGTTCAAATCTGTTGGCAAAGTCCTGGCTCTTCACAATCTTACCTACTGCAGCTTTAATATTGCCATCTTTAGCTGACACAAACTCAAAATAATGACTGTATTTCCAGCTAGAAAATGCGCATCTCTCTCCTCCCTCCAATGTTGTTTACGTTTGTTTCGCTGCGTGGTACACGTGAACTGTCCACATGCTGAAAACGTGACTTGTCGCATACGTGAGTTCACTTCACGAGAAGCAAGAAGAAAGCAAAAATATATATTTTTACTAAGGAAAATGACAAAAATAGTAACACACAGTGACTTGGATAAGTAACTTTAATCTGATTAC
Organism: Perca schrenkii; assembly: GCA_025617405.1. Lineage (NCBI taxonomy): Eukaryota > Metazoa > Chordata > Actinopteri > Perciformes > Percidae > Perca > Perca schrenkii. Next base: position 31,656,960 of record CM046800.1, on the reverse strand, counting down.
TGGTTTGGAAATAGTAACGCGTTAGATTACTCGTTACTGAAAAAAGTGGTCAGATTAGAGTAACGCGTTACAAGTAACGCGTTACGTGGCATCACTGTCAGTACATTATGTCATATTTTTGATCATTAAAGCCTTGGATATGGGATATGGAGATATGAGGTCTTATCTCCCTCCTTGCCTGATGGCCTGTTTCTAAATAGAAAAAGACAAATTCACTCAAGCATTTAGTAAAACCATGTCATAACTACGGAGAATACTAGATTCTATGGAAGCACATTTCTGTCAAGACAAGAAACAAATGAAGGGTCAGCGATGATTCAAAATAAAAATATCAACAAAAATAATACTCAAAATAATAAAATTATAAGGAGATAGGAGTTTCTAGATGAAAATTATGCGATATTAACACAAATTATCATATATAAAATGACTTCAAAAAATAGAGCTAGCTTTTACTAGCTTGTCAACGTTTACCTGCTAGGTCACCATTACAAGCCAGGTTAAATTAGTTTAGAGCCAGTTGTCTCTGTGGTTGGGATATCACTGGTTCTAATCTAAAAATTCAGGATCACAGTTCTGGCAAGGTAATGGCACAAACATCACCCAAAACTTATAAAAAATGGTAATAAGCAGGTATTACAACTGTAAGCTATAACTCACAGATTAACCCTGCTCAGTGTGAAATTTAAAAATGAGAATGAATTATTATATTGCTCTTTGGCCAAACCATTATTAATTGCTTCTACGCTGAGCATAAACTTTTTTCTTTCTGATAATGTGTCTTGTCATTAGATGACAGATGTTGAGGGCACATTATGTGCTCAACTGTTAACAAAATGACTAGTATGTTTTACTGTATGTGCATCTGGCAAATATAAATGTACTATACAAGCAAAAGTTGGGGGAGCTACTCCTTAAATAGTCCAAATGACTTAGTATCTCAGAATGATGACTTAGTATCTCAGAATTTTGACCATATATTTTTGTCATTCCTTATATTACGTATGTGCTTTTTCTTTTCGGGTAGGAATGGGCATTCATAGCTGTCCTGATTGGTCAGAGGGTGTGAATTATTTTCAAATAACCACACTTGACTAGGGCTGCTCGATTATGGAAAAAATAATAATCACGATTATTTTGGTCAATATTGAAATCACGATTATTTAACATGATTACTCATTAACCTTTGGATATAATGGATAGTGTCCAGGGTATAATCTTATCTCACAGAAAGAGTTTTGTGAGTTGGTTCAGCTTTACAGATATCACACATAATTTACACAGCTAATGAACAATTCCAGATACATAACACAGTGTGCATCTCACATCACATTTTCACTCACTATGACCACTACTAGCCTACTGTCATTACTAAACATTGTGCCAAAAATAGCACATAGGCGGAACCTTAGAGTAACGTTACGTGAAACAGGTGATTTAATGTCCCTGCTCATTTTACATACAGTTTAACAACAAAACTAAATGCTGAGGGAACCTTACAACAAAACTAAATGCTGAGGGAACCTTACTATGTTTTTTCATGTTGTTTTTGAGCAGTATGCCTATATGCACCGCCACTAAGCTGGAACAAGTTTTAAACATGAAGTGAATACAGCGTGTCGGGAGAATACAAAGTTTACTACAGCGGGTAGGCAGTGGCAGAGGGACCGCAGCCGCAGGGTTAGCTAACGTTAGCTGCTCCCAGACAACCGAGTTGGTTTTGCCTTTTTTGCTCACCAAAACAGTGCTGTGGCTGCTCTCCTGCCATCTTTATTCGCGCTGAGTTTTTATATTCCAGCGGAGGATATGCACACAACTTGCCTCCCTGACTGTATATGCTGAGAGAGTTTATGGCTTCGGGAGGGGCGGATGTGCACGTGCGGATGTGCGCATGTGCGTGTTATTCAGAACACAAGACAAAATAAGAGTGTTCTTGCAAAACAGAACATGGCAAAATAATCGTTTTTTCTCGATTATACTATTTTGGTGATCGTTGGGAGCCAAAATCGAAATTGAAATCAAAATTCAATTAATTGCACAGCCCTACACTAGTACTAATACTCTGATGCAATGTTCTCATCGGCACTATTAATTATTTCTCATAGCTGGAACGCAGCTGATTTCAGTTCTTACGAGGCTACAGCTTGTCCTTGATGGAGTAGGAATGTTGTAGAAACGTTTGTTATAAGCTTGACAAAGATGCCAATATAAAGTTTCCATTTAAAGAATGTACTGCCCCAAAATTTTAAGAAACAATACTTATTTTAATTGTAGCAGGAAGCCAAGGTCTAAGCAGGATAATTTACTCCAATTTATGCAGCTATTGAACGATAATACACTTTGTGGATGTAAATGTGAGTGCCAATAGCATGCATTATTTTTCAATAATGTCACTGTGGATTATGCTCTATATACAGAAATTTGATAATTTTAATGCTAATTTTAATTATGATTTGTGCTTAAGTTTGAGAATAAGGCGTTTTAGCTGAAATGACATGGAACGTTCATAGCTCCTGCATAGCATTGAGCTTCATCACAGATGACCCTGCTATCAGCAGAGGGTTTATGAGTAGAATTTATTGATGGTGCAATTTGCTTTCAAAACTACAGCATCCTATTGTTGCCATCATCACAAAAACATTCTGCTCTTATTATGACAAGAAAATGAAAATCTTTTTTGTTTTTACTACATACCACATTATTCAGTTTTACCAAGAAACTTTTATATCCGCTCACATTTCATTACACAATATCAGTATATTTAATTACAACAAACCTTTGTTGTTATAACGACATACTAATTTAGCTCATTAAAATAACTTTGATATTATGTTAAGGGAAAAAGATACAATCAAAGCCTGAAAAGGAGACATTAGCCTAGATCGCTTCCTTGCAACATATTAAAATAATGTGTAGCTACACAACCGACCATGACATTGTGGTCATAAAGGAAAAAACATAATAATATTAACCACACCCTTCTGTGTAATAACGAGAAAGTTTCTTATGAAAGTTATGTTGTGGTAACCTGTTAAAACTTGATAATTTGGTGCGTAGTGAAACAAGAATATGTTATTGTAACATGACATCTTGTTATAACAAGGTTTCTTTTTGATAGCATGAGAAACAACAACCTTCCATATATTGTGTTGTCTCTATCACTAGCACATTAAGGTCATTGTGTGCTAAGGGTTCAATAATTCAATTTACATGCATAAACGTTTGAAAGATTTTTCTAGCATGCAACACATCAATTAACAATCAAGCAAAGTTGGACATTTGCAAACCAGAAATATTTTAGTGGTTATATAATTTTATTTAGATTAGATTGATTAATCTGCCTTGCAATTATACCATTTTAACTGACCCCATAAATGTTATTCAAATTCATGTTAAATTGATCAATTGTGCAATATATTACACTATGTAATTATTTAAAATATACCCATACACCTAATCCTACAAAAAGCATTCGTACAAGATTGCACCTGTGTTGGAACCAAAAAAGTAAACTAAGTGTAGTGTAGCAATTTACAATCAGTTTATTTTCATTACATCATATTCGATTCCTCCTTCACTTCTTTCTTTTTTACAGTTACACAGAAAACTTGATTGTCATTGTTGCACAATCTAAAATCATTCCAAATCACAAACTCAAGTTGGTCCTTTGCTGACCTCCAGTGGTTTAACTTCTCACCTTGCTGCAGTGATGAACAAGTGTACACCCGGGTGTGTCAGCACAACATGATATCACTGTTGGGTGTGGTTACAGGTGCAACAAAGCACACTTCTGATCAGACCCAACAGTGTTGTTAGAGGTGAAACAGGCTTCACACTTTCAATCAGATAGTGTAGTGGAAAACACTCCATGACGAAAAATAGGAGACACCATAGCGGTGTCCCGGTTCAGTATCAGTCTCCTTTTGAGTCTTAAATTTGAGACCAACAAAGCATGTCCTATTCCAAAGGTTCCTCCAGATTTAGCCAAGAGCTTTCTTGGCCATTACAGTTTTTTTCCGGAATTTGGTGGAAGACCAGTGTATCCTTTGCCTTCTACAGAATTCCACCCATTACAGTTTTGGCTATTGAAAATGTACAAGCATTATTTTTGGCTGCAAACTGGCCATTCTGCTTGGACATGTGCATTTACATTTTATTTCTAGTATATTTATGCCTTAAAACATTAACAAACTTGGTACACAACAAAAAGCGAATGGTATCCAATATATCCATTGGTTTTGAATATGTATTCTGGTTACCTGAATTACTGTGGCAGGAAACTAGAGTGTATGCCCGGTAAAGGATTCTAATTGATAAAGACCCTGAAGGTGCACTGGTTTCAGCGCAATTTCATTTTTGTCTCAAATCGTAGGCATCTCTCCTTGATCCACTAGCTGACTGCCCCCTGAATACACTGTGAAAAGCCTGGTCTCTGGAGACAACACAGGGGTTGTAAACGTCAAACAAACACGAGAAGCACAGGCTGTGCACCAAAATACAACAAACCACTCCAGCCAATCACCAACAAGATGGTTGGGGCAAGGGGTGGGGGTTAGTGACAGTTAGTCAGTTAGTCATGACAGTTATGGAAACATGGGGGGAGGGGCCAGCTTGCTCTGTTTTGTTTGAAATTTACTTGGAACGTCAACAGAAATGACCATGCAGGAACTCATAGTGCACCTTTAACGGATATGGAACAGTAGATATTTAAAAGCATTTTGAAAAAAGAGCCCTAAATTTGAACTTAGAATGAGCAAGATGGTTCATTCTTGACCTTGGAAATAGTAGTTCCACAAAATAATCTTAACTCACAGTCCAACTACTAGCTTTTTTCAGAGAATTTGACCTAATCTCTAGCCGTCATGAGCAGATGGATTCTGTTCGGTTGACATTGAGTTGGCTAACTTGAACTGGAACTTGGATCATGTGACAACATAGGACCAGGATGGACACTGCTAAATTAATTGTGACCGCCAGAAGCATCCCAGTGAGACCTAGGCTGCTGTAACATCTAGACAGAGGATTTAAGTCATGGGAGTCAGCACTTACCAGAAATAATTCAGTACCTTGAGATCTCGGTTGGTACACCCCAAAGCCAGGACCCTTGTGTATGACTTCCCAAGCAACAGTTGTAAAGAACACTACTATAGTGAAACAAGGACTCTGGACAAAAGACCTCAACATCCAAAGTGGTTACAGCATTGACTGGGGGCTCCAGCACATCAGGAATTATGTCCATCGTCAACATTCAGTGTCAATGGAGGAAGTAGTCTGCCTTAGGTAGTGAGTCGGAAGCAAAGGTGTGGCGGTGATGTATACCTTTTTATTAACTGTAATTTCCCCAATAACCCCCTAACCAAGTGTTTAATTCGCTTAACCGTTATCATAGCCATAGTTTTTTTTTCCATAAACACAACTTTAACCATACTGTAGGCATGTACAGAGTTTGTCGAAAGCAAGAACATTGGCACAAGATGTTGAAACATCCCTGAATGTATTTTGAGGTTTGGCAGAATTGCCCCCATGTAGGATGTTATCACGTGGCCAAAGTTCCTAAACTGAATTCTCTCTCCGACAACTGAGAAAAACTCCCTCTGCAGATAAAGACCGCGAGAAGTGGCTGAACGCCTTTTAAAAAGCTGAGTGAAGTGAGTTGAGATTATTTTGTCAAAGAATTTAGAATGTCTTATTTGATGTTTTGGGAATGGTATAACATCTGTGCACGTTCTCTTGCTGTGTTGTACTGTACATTTCTTCCTTCAGTTTGTAAAATCTATGTTTGTTCCTGTTGTGTTTAGTCAGCTGTTGTCAATCAGAGTCAGTCTTTATATATCTGCACTGATCAGAAGTAAGCACAAGACTAAATGTCAGTTTCGGTGGACTCTTCTTGTTGGTGATTTGTGGTTACTCCAGTCCTTCAGAGTCAATGTTGTTTACTGTTAATTGTTACCGTTTGCCTTCACTTGATTTCATTCATACCAGGCCCTTTCAAGGGTAAGGACAGATTTCTCAAAGTTTGGGACGGTAGACTATATGATCATCTCAGTCATGACAAATTAAGCCAAGCTGCCAGTGCATGCATTGTTTCCCTTTAATAACACTGTGTACAGTAATGTTCCCAGCAGTGGGTGAAGAGAAAATGTATGCTGTCATTTCCCAAATGGCTTATTTTCCATCACTGCCGCTGGAACATACGACCAGAGAAATCCAATAAAAACCACATGAAAGACCAGATTGATATGTAAATGTACAGGTAACAAACTTTCACCCAAAAAAACCTAATTTTATAAATACTAACTACTTGGGTGTTGCTGATATCTTGTGAAATTTCCTTCTCCATTCATTTTTTAATTGTTTGTCACAGAATTTGTACAATAATGGTTGTTTAAATGACGTCTTAGGGGATATGCAATGATTATATGTTGGTAGAAAACACTAGGATCACATGTAAATAGGAACGTTGATGTTGTGTGAAATACTTGAAATCCCTTTAATTAGTTCTTAAATGTGTTAAATCCCTTAGCCTTGTCTTGTAGAGGCAACTCACACTCCTCATGACAGGATCAGGATACGCTATGAAATGCATTTCCAATATAATGAAGCAGAGTGTAGCCAAGGACCTGAGAGTATTTCTAAGTGCCTGAATACTTCTCTCACCATTTTATTTTTTTATTTACGTCTTCTTTCTCCACCTCTGGTCTTTGTTCCGAACACATAAACCCCTCTTAGTTTAGGGTTCTCACTTTTTAGTGGATTTAATTAGGTCAATTTAGGTTTATTTTGCAAGTTAGAACAAAAAAACTGAATCAACCATGCTGATGTAAAGAGCTGTTCAACTCAATTATACTGTACCATATCACAGTTTTCCGTGCACAAATAGTGTGTTATAGACTAACTCACAGTTGAGGATGAAAATGTTAGCACTGACTATCATGGTGGTGTTGTAATGGCATGACATACAGAACATGAAATAAAGGAGGTATGCATTGGTTCATGGTATATTTTCTTTCTCATTTTTTTGAGTCCTGGAAGCGCTCCGCTACAGACATTTGATATTTTCTTTCTCTGTTGACTTAAAAATACATAGCTTTTGGCAGTAAATGAGTAATGCATTAAAGGAATGTGATTTATTTCAGGAATGAGTAGTGTTAACACTATGTCGACACAGAAGATATGGAACGTAGGTGACCTTGTCTGCATATGCACCGTTAGCTGGTAACTTAAGGGAAATATTTATAATTTTCTGTTCTGCCTCTCTCGTTGGATGATTCACTTCAGAAGTGTTGAAAAACTTTACCTCTTTAGCGTTAAGCTTAGCGCGGTGCCATAGCAACCATAAACAAAACACTGGCTCTAGCTGTTGCTGCTTCCTGTTTGGTGCTGGAGGGAATGTCAAGATGGGAAAAATACAGACTCAGACTAAGTTTTATGACCAACTTACACCAAACGATTGAGACGATGGGAACGCACCAACTCTAGCAAGACTCTCAGGATTTCATTATGATATTGCAAATTAGTCTGCGAAATTGGAATCGCTTGAAAAGTCGTTTTGTGTAAGGCCAGCATAAGAAATATGAACCCAGGTCTAGTCCTGCACAATGTGATGTCTGTTTCCTTCCGTTTTCTTTGTGTTGGCGTTCTAAACTCCGGTGGATTTATGAGGACTATGGTTAACTGTTCCTCAGATCTCTGCAGGGTAAATCCAGACAGCTAGTCAGTGGCGCAAAAAGTGGGTATGTGCATAGGGGCGCAGCACCATGGGAAGGCGCCAAAGTGATGGTAAAAAAAAAAGATTAAAAAATTATTTTTTATATCTAGCTGCTTTTGTGCGTTTCTAACACTGCATGAAAAGTGGGATTTCCGTCCCCGTAAATGCCTGTAAACTCCCGGAAATCCCCCTAATTTTCGGCAGTTATCGACAATTTACAGGCTGCGAACGTCACGTTCGTCTGTGCCACATATTGTCGGAAACGAACCATGACGTATGTGGAGAGCCCCCGCGGAGGTGTTAATGGATCTAATTAGAATATGAATAGGAGCCAGGCCAGAGAACGTCTGGCCTGGCTGGAATTTCCTCACTCGCTATTGGATGAAACCACTACTTTTAAACAAGAAAAACCTCTCGTGATTGGTTCACAGGTCTGTCACGGGTTAGCCTATTGGTCAACCTGGGCCATTATTATTATAATAAAATTATATATATATATATTTATTTCATAAATTTATGTATTCATGTCATGGTTATCCTAATTAAAATGATTTGCCAGGAACGTGCTGTTTATTCAAAGATAGAGCTTTATTGACACAAAACACAAACGCAATCAGAAAAAAACTATGTACAAAGCATCGGAGACACACAGCACACACAACAAATATCCCTCGCTCACGAGAAGCAGCACCGTCAACCCCTAACCCACGGCCGGCTCGGAGCTGTAGGTAACCGGCAGCATTCGGTCTGATTCGGTCCATTTAGCAGACGTCTGTGGTGCGTTGTCCTGGATGTCTATGTGGCGCACTTCCAAATGACCACCTCACCCGCATCAAGCACTCTGTCTCGCTTCCAGCAGCTGTAAAATCAATCAATAAAGACAGTCAGTACTGCGCAATGCACTGCGTATGGACATTACACATGAATGCACCTGAAAAATATTCACATTAACCAAACGGATCTAATCTTACCGTCTTTTCTTCTCGACCAACTCCGAGCTGGACTCTTCACAGCTTCTGCTCGCGATGCCACATCTGGTTGTTTCTACCTGTTCCTGCGTGCTGTCTCGTCATGTCTTACAGGCAGCTGGAAAACAATTAAATGAGAGAAAAAACATAAGTCACAGTAAAATTAAACAAGTAAAGATGAAAAAGTAAAAAATACTTACACACAATGGCGTAATTATCAGCGTCATGTAAATCTGGACTTGCAGACAGCTCCGAGCAAATAGGTCACAGCCTCGTTATGAGGCGAGGTTAGTCTGTAAAAAAAAAAAAAGTATGGTTAAGATCGGTATCTTTTAACGTATCTGTGTCCTTATACAGAAAAAATAATGAAGTTCATTCAATGAAAGCATATTCTTTAAATCTTACCCTTGCTCCGGTTCATAGCGCCTGCTACAGTTTGTCTCAGAGTTGTGAAGACGGCGACTGCTTTCTGAAAATTACAAAATCAAAAAATACACTTTTATAAAACAACTCACCCGCTCAGCTCTGTAATGAATGGTGCTGAAAGCAGCCAGGCTGCCCGCGTTTAAACTTGGTGTGGTTTAAAACATTACTGCCAAGTCTAAGTAGCCTGTTTAACATCCAAAGACAGTCATTGTACGATCAAGAGTTAATAAACAGTACAGACTAGGTCGCCGTTTCATTAATAATCATATACTTACGTTGTCTTTTCCTTTTCTGTGAGCGCATCTCTGGAGCCCCGGAGGTGATATGGAGGAGAGAAAAACACAGTGTTTTGGTGTCAGCAGAAAGACTTCTCTTAGAAAACTGTACAGTGGAGCCTCTGTATAGGCAGCACGGTGGCTCAGTGGTTAGCACTTCTGCCTCACAGCAAGAAGGTTGTCCCAGGCCTTTCTGTGTGGAGTTTGCATGTTCTCCCCGTGCTTGCGTGGGTTTACTCCGGGTGCTCTGGTTTCTTCCCACCATAAAGACATGCATGCAACTAGGACTACAGTTGAAGATTAACACTGGCGCATTTACAGAAATGTTGATAAATGTGCATTGTCCTAATATAAATAAATAAATTAAAAAAAAATGGTCTCCATTCCACCAGACAATGTTGGATGAGCAAGACCAAAGAAAGTAGTCATGTAATAGTCATTCCACTATGTACAGTGGTTGAGCTCTAGGAGACTGATGTTGTTTGCATGGAATGCACATTTTACCTTTGTGGCAAAGCCTGATTAAAACTAATTGTTGAAATAAATTATTTTGTGTATTTTGTCTTTTTTACATAACATTAGTCATTACTAATGACATATGTAATTAATCTAATATACTTTCATTAAATAAATAAATTCAAGCTAAAATTGAAGAGTCTACAATTAGTCTATACTGAGTCTGATCTATTTTAAGAGATTTTCTTAAAATTAAGTTAATACCTTTTAGAAAAATGTCACCTGGGGTAAAACTCCCCCTGCTACCCTGATTTGCATTTGTTTAGCTCACAGCATTATCATTTACATGTGAAAGCCTCCCTTAGAATTAGAGGGAGGGGGGGTCATGGGGGGACAACTGCCAAGCAAGGGCCACGTCAATTTCCGACAATTTCCAGCAGTTTTCGGTGTTGCCTGTAAATTGCCGTGTACAGCCGTAAACCTGAAGTTCCACGACAATCTACAGTGCCGAATACTGACGAAAATCCCACTTTTCATGCAGTGTAAATCATTTCTGCATTTCCTCAATGTTACATAACATTGTAGAGGACTAACAGGCTACAGTAGGCGCCCTATCTCATAAGATTCCATATATCATAGAATGTTGACATACTGTAGAAGAGGGAGCGGGGGACGCTCCCTACTATGGCCACGCCAAGACCCGGGCTATTGAAGGGCAGGTGGCGTGGCCTAACGCCCTTTATATAGAAAATGTTGCCAACTGAAATCATGGGCGCCATTTTGGATACCAACGTCAGATGACTCTACAGTGTAACCCTATGGGGCGAAGATGCTATCTTAAAATAAATCGCTTATTTTCACCATAAATAGGCATATACATGTTATTATCAACGTTTGTTAATATGTAAAAGGGCCTTACGGAAATATTCAAGTGTTTTTACCTTCTGTATCGTAAATGGGCCTCTTAAAAATGCCCATTGTAGTGAGTGACCACATCGCCTAATTAGTCTCTGAGCAGTGTTTACCTTTCTAATGTTCGCTAGCATACAGGCTAACTATAGCTATCTTCGTGTTTAACGTAACAAAAACCCACCCATCTCAGAGGAGCGAAACTCAATATTTAATTAAATAAAATGATACAAAATGAGCACTAACATCACAGGTTGTTGACAACGTGGACGCAGATATATGAAACTCTGAAGGCAGTCGTAATATTTACCTAGCAGGCTAGGCTAATGCTGTTGCGCTAACGTTAGCAAACGACGGCGTAGCGTAAGCTAGCGGTCTAAACTTGTGAAAAGCCGAACAACATCCCCGTCAAACCTGTGTTTCACTTACCCTTCAATATTATTATGAACATAATAAAGACACCTGGACTCGGTTGAGACCAAAAGCCATATGACTATGGCAAGATCACAAGCACTTAGGTACATGGAGTGCTAGCGAAAAAGCTAACACTAGCATAAGGCTAACTTCAAACTTCATTCATTTCTAAAGCAGTGCTAGAACTTTTTTGACAGCAAGGTACACATTAACGATGGTATTACTATATTTGTCCTATGTAATTTGTTATCATATCGAAGAGAGAAATTGACATTTACCTCACACAATAATGAACAGCTCCCATACTTTTCGCCTTTTTGGTTCACGGGGGGACTTGTGAAATCTTTTGCAGCTTCCCTGTCTTTCATTGTAGCCAAACACAAAACAGTTGGGCATTCTTTCAGTGATTTATGTCATTTTTTAAATAATTTATTAAATTTTTCCACTATTCCCTGCACTATGTCAATGGGTATCATTTGAAAGTTGGTATCAAACATGGAGTCCACGAAACACGTGACCACCTTGGAACCAATTGCGTAACGGGAAAGCTCAGAACATTCGATTCCCTAGTTGGCCACACTTTCTATATAAAGGTCGGTAGCGTGGCCATAGTAGGATTCGTAATATCACGAGTGGGGGCGCCGTGAGCGCTGAGCGAGCAGGTACAGTAGTGAGTTGTCATCTATGGAAAAAGATGGATAAAGCAAAAAAGCTGCCGGGGGCTAAAAATAGAAAAAGAAAGAGGTGTGACAAGATGAGGTTTGCCCTCTCCCTCTTACCTGTATGAGTATTGTGTGAGGTATCGTTGAACTCGGCAGGGAGTTCCCTTTTCATTGTTGACTATTTGCGGCATCTGAGTGCCGCGCAAATGCACGGTCGCAAGGAGCCACGGCCGCCAGTAACCCCGACGCGCACAGAGGCGCGAGGGCCCGTCCATCGCTGCTTGCAGCTTTAATTTGAATTGTGTTTTGTTTCTTGTTTATTACTTTTTCTAATATCCAGTACTTATTCATTTTTAACAGAAATAGCTATTGTAACATATCTAATTAAATGAAATTGTATATTTTTCTATAATTACTTCATTGTCTCTGACCCCTGATTTTGATAAACGGATTTGTGTGCTTTAAAGGTCTTGGGTCTATCCCAAGTGGCGTTGTCGGACATTTTTAGTTTCTCGAGTGTCATAGGCCACTCGCATTGCCACACGTGGCATTGTCGGCAGGATAGTCAAAACATTAAAGAGGGCAGAGACAATAAATATTTAATTTGTTGTCGTTTAAACTGTTTAATCATTGTGTTGTGCTTTTTTTTAAATCCAGAACAGCATTACTGGTAAGACCCAACTTTTTATTTTTCTATTTTCTGTGGAGCTTTCGGTTCAGCTTCCTCAGCTGTCATGGACAAGGAGGGGCGGCAGCTAAACAAATTTGTTTCACAGCTTCAGGCAGACAACAAGCGAATCCGTCGGGAGTGTGCCGCTTCTTCGGGCCCCGGTGGGGGTGCGTCCCATTCCGCCGCTTCATTCAGAGGTACACTGTCCCCTGCCCCCGCTGTGACAGAGCGGTTGGTTGTTATTCCTAGGGACCGCAGGTGTCCGATGATTAATGGTAGGACGGGGTTGGGGATAGCCGAATGGGTCGAGGAGGTTGAGGCTCTTTTCATCTTTGATCATTTGAGGGAGAGGCGAAGGAAGAAATTAAGTTCTGCCCTAGCTGTCGAGCTACAGCTCAGGTGGGCAGCCCTCAGGCTCATAGTTAGGGGCGACATTAATTGGTTGCCTCATGCCCAAGTATGAATGTCTATTGGTGGTGTGGTTGTTTTCTGTCTGGTGGACAGAATAGGTCCAAATGGATAGGTCCATGTTGTCCACCATGACTGAGTCTCATGGGGCAGTTTTCACCTAGGGGCCAGGATTTCCTTCACCCTTGTAACTGGCTTCAGCAAATGGTCTTGCAATTCACTACATCGGCCATGTAGAATTGGATGTAGAGTTGAGCGTAAAGGTCATGCCCCGCTTGGAATTCTTGTGGTGAGGGATTCCCCCTGGTGCTGTGTTAAGTTACAGTTCAGGTGGGGAGCCCTCAAGCTCGTAGGTAGGGGCGACTTGAATTGGTTGCCTCATGCCCAAGTATGGATGTCTCTATTGGTCGTGTGGTTGTTTCCTGTCTGGTGGACACTGGGTCCATGGTGTCCAATATGACTGAGCCTCACTTCATGGGGCAGTTTGCACCATGAGGGACTCCCCCTGTTTTCTGCCCCTTGCATCTGGGGGGATGAATGTTTCTAATCACCTGTAGTTTTATAGGCACTTTGTCCTGTTATGGCATTGTAGAAGTGCCCGGAGTCTGTTAATCACTAATCAGAGTCCACTGCCGGACATCATTCAAAATGTTCATCGGCTTCCTCAGCCTGCGAGTATTCGGGCTAGTGGTCAGGTGGGGAGACCTCCAGACAAAACTCTTAATTTTTAAACCGCCTTGGTCGTACCTAAAAGGCTTTCTTCATCGTCGGGACGACGACACAAAAGCGGGGGGTAGATGTGACAGGATGGGGTTTGCCCCTCCCTCTTTTTCTGCCCTCTCCTGTTGGGTGTGGAGGCGTGTCGGGGCTGGCGTGCTGCACACTTTTTGCCGCTGTCCTGGGTCGTCTGTTTGCTGCGGTGTGAGCCGACCCTGTCTTGGCTGGGGATGTCCCCGTGTGGGTAGATGTATAGCCTACCTGGACTTCTGGCGTTGGGTGTCTCGTGTGGGCTGCTGTGTGCGTGCGCAGAGTGGGTGCCTCCGCCGGGGTCTGACGGCTGCGTGTTCTGTATATCGCTGGACCGGGCTGCAGCCTCATACATGCTGCTGTGGGGCTATCGTGGTGCCACAACTAATTAAAGGGCCAGTACTCCCTGGCGCGTTCTTCAACCCACTGATGCTGTTCTGGATTCCGGTAAAACTGGTCTGGATACTAGTACAAAAGTGGTCTGGATACTAGTACAAAAGTGGTCTGGATACTAGTACAAAAGCGGTCTGGCTACTGGTACAAAATTGGCTCTGTACATATTGTATTAACTGTTGTATATATTGCATGTGGGTTTTTCTTTGTTCTTTTTATTTTGGTTGATTTGCTGTTTTCTTATTATGCACGCTCGATTGTTCATTAGGTCCCGAGCGCCGACAGCGGCAAAGGCCCTATTGAAACTGAAGGAATTATTATTTTCTGCAAGTAAATTGCCTTTTTGAGGGCCTTAACATATTCAAAAACTCACCAAAATTGGCGGTTGCATCAAGTCTGGTGAAAATGTACGTATTTTAAGGGTTTCAGGAATAGGCGCACAAAAACGGCCCCTTAGAAAGTTAAAAAAAATTGAGCCCCTGCAGTGCGTTTAACGTAGACTCACAAAACTTGGTACACATATGTAACATGTCAAGATGTACAAAAAACTTCATTACAGCCTTACCCTGAACCCAACAGGAAGTCCGCCATTTTTATTTCAAAGTTCGAAATTAGTGCGATTTCCACATGTCGTACTTTAACAAACTCCTCCTAGAGATTTCATCCGATCAACTTCAAACTCGGTCTGTGCCATCTTAAGACGTTAAAGATGAAAAGTTGTTAAAAGAAAAACTTTTCGTCATAGGGCGTGGCCGTGGCGGGGCAGCCATTTTGTGCGTTTCGCCGCCGAAACAGGAAGTGGGTTTAACTCGAGTGTACGTTGTCCAACTGGCTCGAAACTTTTCAGGAATCATAAGAGTCCAACCCTGAGGACAAATAAAGGTTGATATTTACTTAAAGTCATAGCGCCCCCTTGTGGCAACAGGAAGTAGGCCTAAAAGTCAAGGTGCTATACTTTAACGAACTCCTCCTAGAGATTTCATCCGATGGACTTCAAACTTGGTCTGTACCATCCCACACCTTAATGATGAAAAGTTATTAAAAGAAAAACTTTTCGTCAGACGGTGTGGGCGTGGCGTGGTGGTCATTTTGAGTGTTTAGCGATGAACAAAGAAGTTGTTGTAACTTGAGTGCACGTTGTCGTATCTGCCCAAAATTTCTCAAGATTGACAAGGGTCCAGGCCTGAGGACACCAACAGGCCAAAATTGACTTTTGGTCATAGCGCCCCCCGCTGGCAACAGGAAATGCGCCTTATATGACAAACATCATCCGATTTGCATGGAACTCAGAATGTGTGGTCTAAATGTGATACTGAGCCAGCCCCTATACTATGACCACGCCCAATTACTCAGGCCACGCCCCCTTTCATAACATTTGAACCGTTTAAGGTACAGTCTTGTGTGAGGTATCATTGAACTCAGCAGAGACTTCATTCTTCATTGGTGATGGTTTGGCACGCCCCCTTATGTTTAAGCCTCGCCCCCTTTTATAACTAATGACCCGTTTGATGTAGACCCTTGTGTGAGGTATCACTGAACTCAGCAGAATTTTTTTTTAATATTTTTCTATAATTACTTCATTGTCTCTGACCCCTGATTTTGATAAACGGATTTGTGTGCTTTAAAGTGGCGTTGTCGGACATTTTTAAGTTTCTCGAGTCTTATATTTTAGATTCCTCAAAGTAGCCACCTTTTGCTTTTTTGATAGCACTGCAAACCCTTGGTGTTCTCTCAATGAGCTTCATGAGGTAGTCACGTGAAATGGTTTTCACTTCACAGGTGTGCCTTGTCAGGGTTAATTAGTGGAATTGTTTCCCTTATTAATGGGTTGGGACCATCACTTGTGTTGTGCAGAGGTCAGGTTGATACACAGCCGACAGCTCTATTGGACAACTGTTAGAATTCATATTATAGCAAGAACCAATTAGCTAAGTAAAGAGAAACAAGTGGCCATCATTACTTTAACAAATGAAGGTCAGTCCGGAAAATTGCGAAAACTTTGAATGTGTCCCCAAGTGCAGTCGCAAAAACCATCAAGCGCTACAACGAAGCTGGCTCACATGAGGACCACCCCAGGAAAGGAAGACCAAGAGTCACCTCTGCTGCTGAGGATAAGTTCATCCGAATCACCAGCCTCAGAAATCGCAAGTTAACAGCAGCTCAGATTAGAGACCAGATGAATGCCACACAGAGTTCTAGCAGCAGACACATCTCTAGAACAACTGTTAAGAGGAGACTGTGCGAATCAGGCCTTCATGGTCAAGTAGCTGCTAGGAAAACACTCAAGACTGTTGGAAAACCATTTCAGGTGACTACCTCTTGAAGCTCATCAAGATAATGCCAAGAGTGTGCAAAGCAGTAATCAGAGCAAAGGGTGGCTACTTTGAAGAAAATAGAATATAAGACATGTTTTCAGTTATTTCACACTTTTTTGTCAAGTACATAATTCCATGTGTTCATTCATAGTTGTGATGCCTTCAGTGAGAATCTACAATGTAGTCATGAAAATAAAGGAAATGCATTGAATGAGAAGGTGTGTCCAAACTTTTGGCCTGTATATATACAGATATATACACTCACCTAAAGGATTATTAGGTGACTTTCGCCTTCAGAACTGCCTTAATTCTTCGTGGCACTGATTCAAGGAATGGCATGGAAGCATTCTTTAGAAATGTTGGCCCATATTGATAGATAGCATCTTACACTTGATGGAGATTTGTGGGATGCACATCCAGGGTACGAAGCTCCTGTTCCACCACATCCCAAAGATGTTCTATTGGGTTGAAATCTGGTGACTGTGGGGGCCATTGTAGTACAGTGAACTCATTGTCATGTTCAAGAAACCAATTTGAAATGATTCAAGACTTGTGACATGGTGCATTATCCTGCTGGAAGTAGCCATCAGAGGATGGGTACATGGTGGTCATAAAAGGATGGACATGGTCAGAAACAATGCTAAGGTAGGCTGTGGCATTTAAACGATGCCCAATTGGTACTAAGGGGCCTAAAGTGTGCCAAGAAAACATTCCCCACACCATTACACCACCACTACCAGCCTGCACAGTGGTAACAAAGCATGACGGGTCCATGTTCTCATTCTGTTTACGTCACATTCCTTTTCTACTATCTGAATGTCTAAACAGACATCAAGACTCATCATACCAGGCAACATTTTTCCAGTCTTCAACTGTCCAATTTTAGTGAGCTTGTGCAAATTGTAGCACCTTTTTCCTATTTTTAGTGGAGATGAGTGGTCCCCGGTGGAGTCTTCTGCTGGTGTAGCCCATCCACCTCAAGGTTGTGCGGGTTGTTGCTTCATAAATGCTTTGCTGCATACATCGGTTGTAACGTCAAAGTCAAAGTTGATCTTCTATCATCTGGAATCAGTCGGCCCATTCTCCTCTGACCTCTAGCATCAACAAGGCATATTGGCCCCCCAGGACTGCAGCATCCTGGATGTTTTTCCTTTTTCAGGTCATTCTTTGTAAACCCTAGAAATGGTTGTGCGTGAAAATCTCAGTAACTGAGCAGATTGGGAAATACTCAAACCAGCCCGTCTGGCACCAACAACCATGCCACGCTCAAAGTTGCCTAGATCACCTTTCTTTCCCATTCTGACATTCAGTTTGGAGTTCAGGAGATTGTCTAGACCTGCGCCTCTGCGCGCGTCGGGGTTACCGGCGGACGCCGCTCCTTGCGACCGTGCATTTGCGCGGCACTCAGACACCGCAAATCGTCAACAATGAAAAGGGAACTCCCTGATGAGTTCAACGATACCTCACACAAGACTCTACGTCATACAGTTCATTAGCTGTGAAAGGGGGCGTGGCAAAAGTATAGGGGGCAATGAATAAGGAAGTCTCTGCTGAGTTCATTGATACCTCACATAAGACTCTATGAAAGGGGGCGTGGCTAAGCACAGAGGGGTGGGCCAAACAATCACCAATGAATAAGGAAGTTTCTGCTGAGTTCAATGACACCTCACACAAGACTACCTTAAACGGTTCAAATGTTCTGAAAGGGGGCGTGGTTAAAGTATAGGGGGCGGCTTAGCATTACATGTAGACCACACATTATGTTTCATGTAAATCGATGATGTTTGTCCTATAAGGCACATTTCCTGTTGCCAGCGGGGGGCGCTATGACCAAAAGTCAACTTTGGCCTGTAGATGTCCTCAGGCCTGGACCTTTGTCAATTGTGAGAAATTTTGGGCAGATACGACAACGTACACTCAAGTTACAACAACTTCTTTGTTCATCGCTAAACACTCAAAATGGCCGCCACGCCACGCCCACACCGTCTTTTAATAACTTTTCACGTATAAGGTGTTGTGATGGTACAGACCAAGTTTGAAGTCCATCGGATGAAATCTCTAGGAGGAGTATGTTAAAGTATAGCACCTTGACTTTTAGGCCTGCTTCCTTTTGCCACTAGGGGGAGCTATGACTTTAAGTAAATATCGGCCTTTATTTGTCCTCAAGGTTGGACTCGTATGAATCCTGAAAGGTTTCGAGCCAGTGGACAATTGACACTCGAGTTACACCCACTTCCTATTTCGGAGGAGAAACGCCCAAAATGGACGCCCCATCACGGCCACGCCCTATGACGAAATTTTTTTCTTTTAACAATGTTTTCATCTTTAATGTCTTAAGATGGCACAGACCGAATTTGAAGTTGATCGGATGAAATCTCTAGGAGGAGTTTGTTAAAGTACGACATGTGGAAATGATTCGCACTAATTTTGAACTTTCAATTCAAAATGGTGGACTTCCTGTTGGGTTTAGGGTATGGCTCTTATGACGTTTTTTGTACATCTTGACATGTTTTTGAATATGTTAAGCTCCTCAAAAAGGCAATTTATTTGACGGGAAAATATTAATTCCTTCAGTTTCAATAGGGCCTTCGCCGCTGTCGGCGCTCGGGTCCTAAATATTAAGCCAACAAGATCCACCCAAGTGCAACATGTGTGCATAAGAACTGCAAGCAGTTATGACGGGGTCCAAGCCTCATCGCGCCTGTCGCCCCTGACACAAGTCGCCCCCGACGACCCGGGGAGTGTGCGAAAGCAGAACCCAACACTTAACGGTGGGGAGGCAAACGGCAATAAATATCGAGAGGTGTGAGCCGCAATGTCTGTGGAACATTGCCATTGTAAATGTCCCATTAACATTGATTGAGTAAAAGGGCCAAAACTGGTCTACATTGACTAATGGCCGATCTTTGCCAAATTTGGTACAGAGCCTCAGAGCGGCATGCCGAACAAGCATCACAAGTTTCACATTGATAGCATTTTCTGTGGCAGAGCTATTGCAATTGCCAATTTAAATACATTATTATATGCCAAACAACAAACGTTTATTATAGCGCCACCTAATGGACGATCTTTGCCATATTTGGTAAAGAGCATCGTAGTGATGTGAACAATAATCTCAAGTGATTTACTGATAGCATTTAAATTGGCCGAGATATGATAAAGTTAATTGTTTGGTCGTAAATTGCGCATACTTAAATTTAGCAAAATTCTTTTGATAACTTTTGGTCAGGTCCATCTGGAAATGCTTCTTACCAGGTTTCATGCAGATCGGTTGCATGGCCGAGGAGTTCGAAAAAGTAGGTTTGCACATTGCGCAATATTGCGAAAACACTTCCTAGCAGAAATGTGCGTGGCTTATATAATTAGATTCAGCTCGATTTAAGGAACACGTCGATGTAAGGATTTCTAATGTGCGATGAGTAATGTGGGAGTTATCGGCAAAGACACATTTGACGTCATTATGGCGCCACATAGTGGTCCACATCTGTAATTTGTGGTAGGTGAGGTCATTGACCCATTGTAAATCTACCCTGTAAATTTAAAGTTATTCACTTTAGTATAAGTGGTGAATCCAAAAGTGGGTCCAATAGGCCACGCCCACTTTGACCAATCAGTAACCCACTGTAGGGGTGGCCTCAGGAGTGGCCCTAGATGGTACCCTCCAAATTTTGTAAAAATGAAATGAGCCGTTCATGAGATCTAAACTTTTTGTACTTGTAGCACCCCCTAGTAGCCAATTTTCGTAAAATGTGTGGTGGACCTCCAGAGGGTCATGGTAAACAAGAATCTAAAGTTTCTAGTTGATAGCATTTATTTTGGTCGAGATATGCCAAAGTTGGTGTTTTCATAGTTAGCTACACAAATGTGCTTGTGGTGATATGGGCAATTTTTATCCTATAAAAATTTGTTTGATAACTTTTTGTCAGGTCGGTCTGGAGATGCCATGCCAAGTTTCGTGCAGATCGGTCGCGCGGTCTGGGAGGAGATCAAAAAAAGTAGGTTTTGGGAAATGGGCGTGGCCTATATCAGGAGATTCAGCTGAACTCAGGGAACGCGTGTATTTTTAATGTGCAATGTACGGTTTGGGAGTTATTAGGGTCAAACACGTACAGTGGGGAGAAAGTATTTGATACACTGCCAATTTTGCAGGTTTTCCTACTTACAAAGCATGTAATCCAGAAAATCACATTGTATGATTTTTAAATAATTAATTTGCATTTTATTGCATGACATAAGTATTTGATCACCAGTAAGAATTCTGGCTCTCACAGACCTGTGAGGCAAGAAGCCCTCCTGTTCTCCACTCATTACCTGTATTAACTGCACCTGTTTGAACTCGTTACCTGTAAAAAAGACACCTGTCCACACACTCAAACAGACTCCAACCTCTCCACAATGGCTAGGACCAGAGAGCTGAGTAAGGACATCAGGGATAAAATTGTAGACCTGCACAAGGCTAGGATGGGCTACAGGACAATAGGCAAGCAGCTTGGTGAGAAGGCAACAACTGTTGGCGCAATTATTAGAAAATGGAAGAAGTTCAAGATGACGGTCAATCTCCCTGGGGCACCATGCATGATCTCCCCTCGTGGGGCATCAATGATCATGAGGAAGGTGAGGGATCAGCCTAGAACTACCTGGCAGGACCTGGTCAATGACCTGAAGAGAGCTGGGACCACAGTCTCAAAGAAAACCATTAGTAACACACTACGCTGTCATGGATTAAAATCCTGCAGCGCACGCAATTTCCCCTTCCTGCTCAAGGCAGCGCATGTCCAAGCCTGTCTAAAGTTTGCCAATGACCATCTGGATGATCCAGAGGAGGAATGGGATAAGGTCATGTGGTCTGATGAGACAAAAATAGAGCTTTTTGGTCTAAACTCTACTCGCGGTGTTTGGAGGAAGAAGACGTATGAGTACAACCCCAAGAATACCATCCCAACCGTGAAGCATGGAGGTGGAAACATCATTCTTTGGGGATGCTTTTCTGCAAAGGGGACAGGATGACTGCACCATATTGAGGGGAGGATGGATGGGGCCATGTATCGCGAGATCTTGGCCAACAACTTACTTCCCTCAGTAAGAGCAGTGAAGATGGGTCGTGGCTCCATAAGAAGCATCTCAAGGTCCTGGAGTGGCCTAACCAGTCCCACTGTATCTCTGCTATAGCGCCACCCAGTGGTGGAAGTTTTTTTGTCCGAGGTCCCTGCAGGGTTCTGGACCAGTCCTAAATATATATATATATATATATATATATATATATATATATATATATATATATATATATATACAGTGAGGAAAATAAGTATTTGAACACCCTGCTACTTTGCAAGTTCTCCCACTTAGAAATCATGGAGGGGTCTGAAATTGTCATCGTAGGTGCATGTCCACTGTGAGAGACATAATCAAAAAAAATCCAGAAAATCACAATGTATGACTTTTTTAACTGTTTATTTGTATGATACAGCTGCAAATAATTATTTGAACACCTGTCTATCAGCTAGAATTCTGACCCTCAAAGACCTGTTAGTCTGCCTTTAAAATGTCCACCTCCACTCCATTTATTATCCTAAATTAGATGTACCTGTTTGAGGTCGTTAGCTGCATAAAAGACACCTGTCCACCCCATACAATCAGTAAGAATCCAACCTACTCAACAATGGCCAAGACCAAAGAGCTGTCCAAAGGACATCTGGAGACAAAATTGTACACCTGCACAAGGCTAGTAAATGGGCTACGGGACAATTGCCAGGCAGCTTGGTGAAAAAGGCAGTCAACTGTTGGAGCAATCATTAGAAAATGGAAGAAGTTCAAGCATGACGGTCAATCTCCCTGGGACTAGTGCTCCATGCATGATCTCCCCTCGTGGGGTCATCAATGATCATGAGGAAAGGTGAGAGATCAGCCTAGAACTACCTGGCAGGACCTGGTCAATGACCTGAAGAGAGCTGGGACCACAGTCTCAAAGAAATACCATTAGTAATACACTACGCTGTCATGGATTAAAATCCTGCATGCGCACGCAAAGGTTCCCCCCTGCTCAAGGCAGCGCATGTCCAAGCCTGTCTAAAGTTTGCCAATGACCATCTGGATGATCCAGAGGAGGAATGGGATAAGGTCATGTGGTCTGATGAGACAAAAATAGAGCGTTTTTGGTCATAAACTCTACTCGCGGTGTTTGGAGGAAGAAGACGTGATGAGTACAACCCCAAGAATACCATCCCAACCGTGAAGCATGGAGGGTGGAAACATCATTCTTTGGGGGGATGCTTTTTCTGCAAAGGGGACAGGATGACTGCACCATATTGAGGGGAGGATGGATGGGGCCATGTATCGCGAGATCTTGGCCAACAACTTACTTCCCTCAGTAAGAGCAGTGAAGATGGGTCGTGGCTCCATAAGAAGCATCTCAAGGTCCTGGAGTGGCCTAACCAGTCCCACTGTATCTCTGCTATAGCGCCACCCAGTGGTGGAAGTTTTTTTGTCCGAGGTCCCTGCAGGGTTCTGGACCAGTCCTAAATATATATATATATATATATATATATATATATATATATATATATATATATATATATACAGTGAGGAAAATAAGTATTTGAACACCCTGCTACTTTGCAAGTTCTCCCACTTAGAAATCATGGAGGGGTCTGAAATTGTCATCGTAGGTGCATGTCCACTGTGAGAGACATAATCAAAAAAAAATCCAGAAATCACAATGTATGACTTTTTAACTGTTTATTTGTATGATACAGCTGCAAATAATTATTTGAACACCTGTCTATCAGCTAGAATTCTGACCCTCAAAGACCTGTTAGTCTGCCTTTAAAATGTCCACCTCCACTCCATTTATTATCCTAAATTAGATGTACCTGTTTGAGGTCGTTAGCTGCATAAAGACACCTGTCCACCCCATACAATCAGTAAGAATCCAACTACTAACATGGCCAAGACCAAAGAGCTGTCCAAAGACACTGGAGACAAAATTGTACACCTCCAAAAGGCTGTAAAGGGCTACGGGGAAATTGCCAGGCAGCTTGGTGAAAAAAGGTCCACTGTTGGAGCAATCATTAGAAAATGGAAGAAGCTAAACATGACTGTCAATCTCCCTCGGACTAGTGCTCCATGCAAGATCTCCCCTCGTGGGGTCTCAATGATCCTAAGAAAGGTGAGAAATCAGCCTAGAACTACACGGGAGGAGCTGGTCAATGACCTGAAAAGAGCTGGGACCACCGTTTCCAAGGTTACTGTTGGTAATACACTAAGACGTCATGGTTTGAAATCATGCATGGCATGGAAGGTTCCCCTGCTTAAACCAGCACATGTCAAGGCCCGTCTTAAATTTGCCAATGACCATTTGGATGATCCAGAGGAGTCATGGGAGAAAGTCATGTGGTCAGATGAGACCAAAATAGAACGTTTTGGTCATAATTCCACTAACCGTGTTTGGAGGAAGAAGAATGATGAGTACCATCCCAAGAACACCATCCCTACTGTGAAGCATGGGGGTGGTAGCATCATGCTTTGGGGGTGTTTTTCTGCACATGGGACAGGGCGACTGCACTGTATTAAGGAGAGGATGACCGCGGCCATGTATTGCGAGATTTTGGCGAAAAACCTCCTTCCCTCAGTTGGAGCATTGAAGATGGGTCGAGGCTGGGTCTTCCAACATGACAATGAGCCGAAGCACACAGCCAGGATAACCAAGGAGTGGCTAAGAAGCATATCAAGGTTCTGGCGTGGCCTAGCCAGTCTCCAGACCTAAACCCAATAGAGAATCTTTGGGGGAAGCTCAAACTCCGTGTTTCTCAGCGACAGCCCAGAAACCTGACTGATCTAGAGAAGATCTGTGTGGAGGAGTGGGCCAAAATCCCTCCTGCAGTGTGTGCAAACCTGGTGAAAAACTACAGGAAATGTTTGACCTCTGTACTTGCAAACAAAGGCTACTGTACCAAATATTAACATTGATTTTCTCAGGTGTTCAAATACTTATTTGCAGCTGTATCATACAAATAAATAGTTAAAAAATCATACATTGTGATTTCTGGATTATTTTCTTTTGATTATGTCTCTCACAGTGGACATGCACCTATGATGACAATTTCAGACCCCTCCATGATTTCTGAGTGGGAGAACTTGCAAAATAGCAGGGTGTTCAAATACTTATTTTCCTCATTGTGAGTGATTGAAATAAGAAATTCCCATGTTCAAAAATGAGTAGGAAGAAGTTAAAAAAAACCTTTTCTGGTCCTAACCCCTTTTTCTATTTTTATACTTAATTTAAATACAAAAAAATTTGATGCTTCACATATTTATACATGTTTACATACACATACAGTACATGTACCCAGACATGTATAAAGTACTAGAGACCCAGACTTGAGTAAAAGTTCAAGTGTTCTATCAAAAAGTGACTGGAGTAGAAGTTGAAATGCTCTTTAAGCGCCACACTTAAGTGGAAGTACTAAAGTATTCAATATTGTTTGTACTTAAAGGGGTGGTTCACAATTTTGGACATAGGACCTCATTTCCAAGTTAGCTATGGACCAACCATTTACTAACTGCATTTACAAATGCTTTACTGATTAGAATGAATGAAGGAACTATGCTTTACAAATGATAAACAAATAAATTACTACTAGTTTGTAGATAGTTTATAAAGGGAAAATTATTTAATTTACTAATGGTTTTTGCAATACTAGAAAGTGTCAAACTTCTATTTATGAACATACCTTCCGAGAGCCTTATTTATATTAACAAACCATTTATGAGTGTGTGAACAAATGCTTCATTCATGAGAATTAACACAGGAGCAGTGCTTTACAAATGATGAACAAAGCATTTAGCAATAGTTAGTAACTGGTTTATAATGGCAAAATTATTTCATTTCCAAATGGTTGTTTCATTATTTGTTAAGTATAAATCATGTACTTACAAACATATTTTTCAAGATAGGCTTATTTACTATGAACAAACCATTTATAACTATGTGAATAAATGCTTTACTTATGATGAATTATGTAAGAACAATTAATTAATAATGATGAACAAACCATTAACTAATAGGCTTATTTACTATGAACAAACCAGTTATAATTGTATGAACAAATACTTTACTCATGATGAACTATGTATGAACAATTAATAAGTAATAATGAACAAACCATTAACTAATAGTTAACTAATGCTTAATAAATGATGAATTATGGATAGTTATTATAAAGTGCTACCCTGGATTCTTAGCCGTATTTAATTTAATGGGGAAAATAGCAAAAAGTTGGGAAAAGGGAGAGAAAAAAGAAAAGTGAGCATAATAAAAGTAAAATAAAAATAACATAATATAGGCCAAGATCATCATCATCATCATCATCATCATCATAAGTCATAATATTGCATTGGGACACGAGCAAAGTCACTTTAAGTACCGGTATAAAAACAAAACAAAAAAAACAACAACACACCATATAAAGCAAAAATCATTGGCGTTTAATTATAGTCAGGTAAGTTGAATTTCTTAAATCAGAAAAAAAAATAGAAAAATAGGAATAAATAAAAACAAAAAACAAATAAATTCTCCGGGAACAATCACCTTATCGTGGTGGATAGGTATGTGTGTCTCTATGAACCTGAGGGCTGTGTTGTCTGGAGCTTTGTGCTCCTGGTAGGGTCTCCCAAGGCAAAGTGGTCTCAGGTGAGGGGCCAGACAAAGAATGGTTCAAAAACCCTATGAGTAATCAAGGTAGAGATGGAGTGACCCTGCCCGGAGGAAGCCCGGGCCCCCGTCTGGAGCCAGGCCCAGATGGTGAGCTCGTCAGCGAGCGTCTGGTGGCCGGGTTTGCCACGGAGCCCGGCCGGGCACAGCCCGAAAAAGCTACATGGCCCCCATCTCTCCAGCCCATGGGCCTACCACCTGTGGGAGGAACCGCTGGGGTTGGGTGCGCTGCCGCATGGGTGGCAGTGAAGGTCAGGGGCTTCGACGGACCAGACCCGGGTAGCAGACGCTGGCTCTGGGGACGTGGAACGTCACCTCTCTGTGGGGGAAGGAGCCGGAACTAGTGCGGGAGGTGGAGCGCTACCGGTTAGATCTGGTGGGGCTTACCTCTACGCACAGTCTCGGTTCTGGAACCATACTCCTGGATAGGGGTTGGACTCTTTTCTTCTCCGGAGTTGCCCAGGGTGTGAGGCGCCGGTCGGGTGTGGGGATACTCACAAGCCCCCAGCTGAGCGCCGCTACGTTGGAGTTTACCCCGGTGGACGAGAGGGTCGCCTCCCTATGCCTGCGGGTGGTGGGGGGGAAAACTGTGACTGTTGTTTGTCCATATGCACCAAACAGGAGTTCGGAGTATTCAACCTTCTTGGAGACCTTGAGTGGAGTCCTGCATGGGGCTCCAGTGGGGGACTGTTCTGCTGGGGGACTTCAACGCGCACGTGGGCAATGATGGAGACACATGGAGAGGCGTGATTGGGAAGAACGGCCTCCCTGATCTAAACCAGAGTGGTTGTTTGTTGTTGGACTTCTGTGCTAGTCATGGATTGTCTATAACAAACATCATGTTTGAACATAGGGATGCTCATAAGTGTACTTGGTACCAGAGCGGGTGAAGAGAGGGGTGGTAACCCACGAACACCGTGGTGGACACCGGTGGTCAGGGAAGCCGTCCGACTGAAGAAGGAGTCTTTCCGGGATATGTTATCCCAGAGGACTCTGGAGGCAGTTGCAGGGTAGCGAAGAGCCTGAAGGGCTGCAGCCTCTGCCGTGAGAGAGGCAAAGCAGCGGGTGTGGGAGAAGTTTGGAGAAGACATGGAGAAGGACTTTCGGTCGGCACCAAGGTGCTTCTGGAAAACTGTTTGCCACCTCAGGAGGGGGAAGCGGGGAACCATCCAAGCTGTGTACAATAAGGATGGGACACTGTTGACCTCAACTTAGGAGGTAAGAGGGCGGTGGAAGGAGAACTTTGAGGAACTCCTGAATCCGACTTATACGCCCTCTATGTTAGAGGCAGTCGTGGAGGATGATGGGGGATCGTTGTCAATTTCCCAGGCGGAAGTCACTGATGTAGTCAAACAACTCCACAGTGCCTGGGATTGATGAGATCCGTCCAGAAATGCTCAAGGCTCTGGGTGTGGAGGGGCTGTCCTGGTTGACACGCCTCTTCAACATTGCGTTGCTGGGACAGTGCCAAAGGAGTGGCAGACCGGGGTGGTGGTTCTCCTTTTTAAAAAGGGGGACCAGAGGGTGTGTGCCAATTACAGGGGTATCACACTTCTCAGCCTCCCTGGTAAAGTCTACTCCAAGGTGCTGGAAAGGAGGGTTCAGCCGATAGTCAAACCTCGGGTTGAAGAGGAACAATGCGGATTCCGTCCTGGTCGTGGAACAACGGACCAGCTCTTCACTGTCGCAAGGATCCTGGAGGGAGCCTGGGAGTATGCCCAACCGGTCTACATGTGTTTTGTGGATCTGGAAAAGGCGTATGACCGGGTCCCCCGGGAGATACTGTGGGAGGTGCTGCGGGAGTATGGGGTGAGGGGGTCTCTTCTCAGGGCCATCCAATCTCTGTACGACCAAATTGAGAGCTGTGTTTGGGTTCTCGGCAGTAAGTCGGACTCATTTCAGGTGAGGGTTGGCCTCTGCCAGGGCTGCGCTTTGTCATCAATCCTCTTTGTAATATTTATGGACAGGATATCAAGGCATAGTCGGGGTGGGGAGGGGTTGCAGTTCGGTGGGCTGGGGATCTCATCGCTGCTCTTTGCAGATGATGTGGTCCTGATGGCATCATCGACCTGTGACCTTCAGCACTCACTGGATCAGTTCGCAGCCGAGTGTGAAGCGGCTGGGATGAGGATCAGCACCTCTAAATCTGAGGCCATGGTTCTCAGCAGGAAACCGATGGAATGCCTCCTCCAGGTGAGGAATGAGTCCTTACCCCAAGTGAAGGAGTTCAAGTACCTTGGGGTTTGTTCGCGAGTGAGGGGACAATGGAGCGGGAGATTGGTCGGAGAATCGGCGCAGCGGGTGCGGTATTACATTCAATCTATCGCACCGTTGTGACGAAAAGAGAGCTGAGCCAGAAGGCAAAGCTCTCGATCTACCGGTCAGATTTTGTTCCTACCCTCACCTATGGTCATGAAGGCTGGGTCATGACCGAAAGAACGAGATCCAGGGTATAAGCGGCCGAAATGGGTTTCCTCAGGAGGGTGGCTGGCGTCTCCCTTAGAGATAGGGTGAGAAGCTCAGTCATCCGTGAGGAGCTCGGAGTAGAGACGCTGCTCCTTTGCGTTGAAAGGAGCCAGTTGAGGTGGTTCTAGGGAGGTGTTCCAGGCACGTCCAGCTGGGAGGAGGCCTTGGGGAAGACCCAGGACTAGGTGGAGGGATTATATCTCCAACCTGGCCTGGGAACGCTTCGGATCCCCCCAGTCAGAGCTGGTTAATGTGGCTTGGGAAAGGGAAGTTTGGGGTCCCCTGCTGGAGCTGCTCCCTTCCCCCCCTCCCCCGCGACCCGATACCGGATAAGCGGACGAATATGGATGGATGGATGGATGGATGGATGGATAATTAAAAAAATAACGAACAAGGAAAATTACCGGCTAATCAGAAAAAAATAAAAAATAAAAGAAGCTGCCTGTTTCTTTTTCTTTCAATTCCTTCTTCTTTCTCTTCTTCTTTTTTCTTTCTTTCTTTCTTTCCCTTCTTTTCCTCTCTCCTTCACTAGGCTACTCCCCAGGGGCCAGTCGTTCAAAACAATTAACCTGGATCAAAATTATCCGGATTTGGAAATCCCATTTTTTGCTATTCAGGATCAGGTAATCTGTCTTATTTTTATGCCGGTTTTTCAAAGCAACATTGGACTGGATCACCCTGATCCAGATACACAGTTTCCAAGATTACCAAATCCGGATTACCAGTGCTCTAAATGGGACAACATATCACAATGTGGGCTACCAGCTATGTAAAGAACAGGTAGAAGAGCCAACATGGGGTCACTGTAAGTGTTTCTTATGTTGAGACAAAACACAAAAATAACATAAACATCCACTTCCATTCATAATTTCTTTCATGACCCCTTATCTGAGCCACAACAGATAAAAACAAATATACAGAAATACATTGTGGATATTTTGAAAATGTCTTAAAAACAAAACAAAAGGCTATATGTCCAATAGTTAACAAAATAAAGAATGTTCAGGGTTCTTCATCTGAGGAGGAGAGACCAGCATTTCCAAGCCCTGCTTTTAGGAAGCGGATCTGAAGTTTCGCTTTGGTTTGCTGCAGTTTGGTCAGCTTGATTTGTTCCTCTGCCAGGAGTATCTGTGCTTCTGCTCTTTCAGTTTCTCATTTAGACATGGGGACAAGATCATTTTTATTTTTATTATATTTTTACTTTACTATACTGAATAGCTTAATTGGTAGCCTACTTTATCTACTTTATCACTGTTACAACGGTTACACAAGTTAAGTGCAAAATATAAATAAAAGTATACAGTAAATGATACAAATGTATTATTTGACCAATTTTAAAGTTTTACTACATTTTCTTCCTGGAATCCACCTTGAAATCCTACCCTCTGTTGGGATCAGGATAATCCTGTTTTTTTGGATCAAAGTTATCCAAATACTACCTATAAATTTTGAACAACACAAACTGAAGGTTTGATCCAGATTAAAACTAGGATTGGATTCCGTGATCTAATCTGATTTCAGATTCCTTCTTTCCCTTTTGAACAACCCATTTTAAAGATTTGATCCAATCCAATAACCAAAATCCGATCAGTTTACCTTTGAACAACTGGCCCCGGAGCATTATAAAGCATTAAGAAATTCAAACTGAGAATGCAGCAATATGCCTGACAGTTCTATATCTCATATCAATCAAAGTCTATGGACTACCTTCAGTGGGCGAATGCAGACAGTCATACTGTAGACCTGGTGTCCAGAAACAGTTTGGCTTCTTTGGCACATTTGAACTGGAACATCTTTCCAGCTGATTTTATCCTCAATGTTGCTGGGAAGATTAGAGAGTTTTCCATATCGAGTTCACGGAGCTTTTTTTTCAACATTATCAAACTCCTGTCATTTATTCATTGTTCCAGCGGTGTAGTCTGGGAAGATGTGGATCCTTTTGGCCTCGTATTTCAACTCTTTTTTTTCTCCCGTGAAAGTCTTAGGATATGTTGACGATCTCGGAGGCTGTGGAATTTCACCAAAATTGGCCTTGGCTTGTAAAGTAAAGGGAAAGCGATGAGCTTTCTCAATTACAGGAGAAGTGGGGAAATTCTCAGCTCCCAGGAGCTGCCCGATAAGGCCACCCACAAATCCAATGATATCCGTGCCTTCGGATTTCTCCGGAACGTGAAGAAAACGCAGGTTGTAAGCCCTGCTTCAGTTCTCAATATCCTCGACTTTATCCCGAAGGTAAGTATTATCACTCTCCGTCTTTAATTGCTGTATGGCTTCCCAGATTAATTTGTTGGAAACAGGTTGCTGGTCCATGGCAGACTGTTGAGCTGTTGTTAACTATTCACACAAGTAGCCCAATATTATCGCTGCAATCAGTCGTACAAACAGGAAAAGTTCAATAATTTGATAGCCAAGTTTCTTACATATAAACTAGTGGGCTAGAACTAAACATATAAAGCCCAAAAAGTAAAGCATTGAGCAGACGTGTACACCTGCCTCTTACGCCAGCGCCATCTTGATTGATTGATTTATAAGACCTTGGGGTAGATGTTATATAAGTGGCGTGACGAAATTCAAACTGTAAATCCATACTCTAATACTCTAATTACGCCGAAAATGAAGCTAACTAGCTGTACACATAGGATTGAAGGGACAGTCGCAGCTAACGAAACCTCTAATGTTCACAAAAATTCATTAAATTGAAATCTGACACCATTTTTAGCTTTATAAGACTTTGGGGTAGATGTTATATAAGTGGTGTGACGAAATTCAAACTGTAAATATAGCTACTCTAGTTATGCTGGCAGCTGGCAGCCAGCCAGCTCTGTGGAGCTCCACGGAGCCCAGAGTATTCCAGTAGTCCAGTACCCAGGGAAACGGTGACTTTCACTGGGTATGGAGGTTGCCACTTTCTCGTCAGACTGTGTGGAGCTCCTAGCTAAAGTCCGACACCTCTTACCAAATTTGCAATTAGCCATCAATTTTCGTGAAACGGGCCATATTTGAGCTTTATATAGTTGATTTCTCGCTTAAAAAAGTCTCAGAAGTGAATTTAATAACGAAATAGCCCAACAAACAATGTATAACTTTGCAGCGTCTGAAATATGAGACCTGCTGTCGAGTCTCCAATGTGTTTCTATGTGGTTCACTCAAACCAATCAGCACACAGCTTATCTAAATATTCATGAGCATACCATATTTGGAAGAAAAGCTCTTGTTCCAAATAGAGCCATATTCACAGGGTAGTTAAGGGCCTAATAAAATAGCATTCGGGCAATTTTCAGCCCAACCAATGTTACATACCCTATTAGGAGACCTTAAGGAACAGTGTAAAATACCCTATATAATCATTCTATCACCCCTTTAACTAATATACACCTTTAAAATATACACCTTAGTTAACTGTTATTAATAGTTAGTTAAGGCTTGTTACTGCATTAACTAATGGTAAAATAGACACCTTAGTTAACTGTTATTAACAGTCAAGGCATTAACAAATAGTAAATAGACGCCTTACTTAACTGTTACTAACAGTTTGTCCAGGCCTTTTAATATATTAACTAATAGTAAAATAGACACCTTAGTTATCTAGTTATTAAGGAAGACTCGTTCAGGAGTGGGGACAAAGACAGATTTAAAGAGTCAAAGTACAAGTTTAGCAAGGCGGTGAAGGAGGCTAAACGACGATACTCTGAGAAACTCCAAAACCAGTTCTCAGCTAATGACTCTGCAACTGTCTGGAAAGGACTTAGGCAGATCACCAACTACAAGCCTAAAACCCCCCACTCCTTCGATGACCGACACCTAGCCAACGACCTGAACGAGTTCTACTGTCGATTTGAAAGACAAAAGGTCAGTCCTGACACCATCCCCCACGACACCTCCCTACAGCTACAGCCACTGTGCATCACCTCCACCTCACCCACCTCAGCAGGGCCCTGGGCCCCCCCACCAATGCCCTCCTTAAAGGTCTCCACCTCCACCCCCCCCTACCCACCTCAGTGACGACTCTCTCCATCCACGAGAGGGACGTCAACAGACTCTTTAGGAGACAGAATCCCAGGAAAGCTGCTGGACCAGATGCTGTCTCCCCATCATGCTTGAAGCACTGTGCTGACCAGCTGTCTCCAGTGTTCACAGACATTTTTAACACCTCACTGGAGACATGTCACGTGCCAGCCTGCTTCAAGACCTCAACCATCATCCCTGTCCCCAAGAAGCCAAGGACCACAGGACTTAATGACTTCAGACCCGTCGCCCTGACCTCTGTGGTTATGAAGTCCTTTGAGCGCCTTGTGCTTTCACACCTCAAAGCCATTACTGACACCCTCCTGGACCCCCCTGCAGTTTGCCTACAGAGCCAATAGGTCTGTAGATGACGCAGTCAACCTGGCCCTCCACTACATCCTCCGGCACCTGGACTCTGCAGGAACCTACGCCAGGATCCTGTTTTTGGACTTCAGCTCTGCCTTCAACACCATCATCCCGGCTCTGCTCCAGGAGAAGCTCTCCCAGCTTGGTGTGCCTGACTCCACCTGCAGGTGGATCACTGACTTTCTGTCTGACAGGAAGCAGCATGTCAAGCTGGGGAAAACACGTCTCCAACTCACAGACCATCAGCACTGGATCCCCTCAGGGCTGTGTTCTTTCGCCTCTGCTCTTCTCCCTCTACACCAACAACTGCACCTCCAGTCATCAGTCCGTCAAGCTTCTGAAGTTCGCGGACGACACCTCCCTCATCGGACTCATCTCTGATGGAGACGAGTCCGCTTACAGGTCGGAGGCTGACCACCTGGTGAAGTGGTGCAACCAAAACAATTTAGATCTCAACGCTCTAAAGACAGTGGAGATGGTTGTGGACTTCAGGAAGAACCCAGCCCCACCTGCCCCCCATGACCCTCTGTGGCTCCACAATTAACATTGTGGAGTCTTTCCGCTTCCTGGGAACTACAATCTCCCAGGACCTCAAGTGGGAGCTGAACATCAGCTCCCTCGTCAAGAAAGCACAACAGAGGATGTACTTCCTGCGGCAGCTGAAGAAATTCAACCTGCCAAAG
The DNA here is from genome assembly GCA_025617405.1 of Perca schrenkii. Classification (NCBI taxonomy): domain Eukaryota; kingdom Metazoa; phylum Chordata; class Actinopteri; order Perciformes; family Percidae; genus Perca; species Perca schrenkii. The sequence continues at coordinate 31,623,380 of CM046800.1, read as the reverse complement.
ACAATGATGGTGCACTTCTACACAGCCATCATTGAGTCCATCCTCACATCCTCCATCACCATCTGGTACGCTGCTGCCACTGCCAAGGACAAGGGCAGACTGCAGCGTGTCATTCGGTCAGCTGAGAAGGTGATTGGCTGCAATCTGCCGCCGCTCCAGGACCTTTACGCCACCAGGACTCTGAAGCGTGCTGGAAAGATTGTGGCTGACCCCTCCCACCCCGGACACAAACTCTTTGAGCCCCTCCCATCTGGCAGGAGGCTGAGGTCCATCAGGACCAAAACCTCACGCCACATGATCAGCTTTTTTCCCCTCCTCCACTAGCCTTATTAACAAGGCCCGGAAACCACCCTGACTCTCCACCTGGCTCTTCATGCCACTGTTCTCTCTGCTCTAATGCTCTTTGCTCTTTATTTATCTATTTTATTTTATTTCTATCTTTATTTTTTAATTTAATACATACTGTGTACATATACTTATATTGTTTACCTATACTTATATTGTTTAATATTACATTTAGAGAATGAGTGATGTGCACCAGCAACACCAAAACAAATTCCTTGTATGTGTCAAAAAACGTACTTGGCAATAAAACCCTTTCTGATTCTGATTCTGATTCTGATTCTGATCTGTGAGTAACAGTTAAGGCATTAATTAATGGTAAATAATGCATCAATTAATACCTTAGTTAACATGAACAAACGAGCATTGTTTATAAATGTCTAATAGACCCCTTATTTAAGTGTAATTAACGGTTAATTAATGCTTATTAATGCATTAAGTAATGCTAATTAATGTACCCTTATTGTTAAGTGTTACAGATTTGGGTGTAAATTTATTGCATGATTCACAAAAATTTGAAATTTTGTTTTACTTAAGTTCAGTGTTAGTTTATTTGCATCAACCCAGCTCCTCATCTTTTTTTAATTAATTTTCCACTGTAACCAAGAGTTGTTCCAGATTTTCCCCAGAACAGATTAAATTAATAAGTAAAATGGTTTTCAGTGGTTTTGACACCTCACATACATTATTTATATACAAGTAAGATAAATAAGTAAGAATTTCTTGCCCATTTTGCCTGAATCTTGTTTTGTTTCCTGAGTATGCGTGCTTTCCTGGCGATGTCAGCGTTTTTCTTGGTGAGGTGTTCGCTCGTAAACTTCTGTCTTTTTAATTTCCTTCCCTGTTTGAGGAGTGCTGACTTTTTCTTTCTGTTCATGAACCGGATTATTATCAACGGAGAGTCTGTTTTGTTTTTGCTTGGCAGGGTATGACAAGCCTCAATGTCCTCGCTTGTCAACATAAATGCCTTTGCTGTCCAAAAAGCAAATCACCTGTTGTTCCAGCGACTCCTTCTCCTCCTCGGAAGCTTCACTTGTGCCAGGTGCGGTGTGCCCAGTGTCCGAGGCCACTAGGCATAGTTCCGGTGTTTGCTTCTCAGGCCACTGATAACCATATTGTTAAAGTGATGGTTTGGAGTAATTTCACCCTAGGGTCCTTTGCACCATGACCTCGAGCCAAACACCCCCCCAGAAGCACCTGGGTCGAACATTGGGAGGGTTAGCTTAGAGTAGCGTTATCAGCTGAATAGCTTAGCGCAGGGGCTAATGGATCCGAAGTGTCTCTTAACATTACCCCACTAATAATGCCAATAATGATACCAAACGTCTACAGTGGTACAAATAGGTTATGCACTCATAAAACGATGGATTGTAAAGTTTGTAGGTACGAAAATAATGTAATGTCTGCAACACTGCTTTAAACTCCCATATTTAATATTAAAATGCAACGTTTCGACCCAGCTGGGTCTTCTTCAGGCAAATGGTGAACACATTTGATGAAGGGATATATGTAGGGCTCACATTCAGCTGACACACCATCTGGCTTCAATTAGCCTGATTAGGTGTGAGCTACCCAAAAAGGCCCCACCCATGACATTTTCATAGACTTTTTCACCATATACATCTCAAAAGAGAGGGGGGGGGGTTGCTTTTTAAAATACAATATATCCAAAGAGACACATGATATTACCATGCACAAAACTAGAGAAAAATCTAGAAATAGTTTTATATCAAATTCTTCATTAAGAAACAAACAATATCTTACAACATTTTTTATAAGAATGGTTTTATATCAAATTCTTCATTAAGGCCATGAGGAGACATTGTGTTTAGATAATGAATCCAAAAGGTTTCCCGTTGGAGGAGCCTTTTATCCTGGTCTCCCCCTCTAGGAGGTTTGTTGACTCGCTCCACCCCTATATATCTGAGGGCGCTGACATTATGCCCTGCCTGTTTAAAATGAGCTGCTACAGGGCTGCGCTCATCCCCTGTTCTAATGGTGCTTCTGTGTTCACTGATTCTGGTCCGTATCGCTCTCGTTGTTTTACCCACATAAGCTAAACCACATGGACAGCGAATTAGATAAATAACATGTGTGGTGCTACATGTAATCGCACCGCGAATAGATGTTAATTTGCCAGTGTGTGGATGATTAAAGCTTTTACATTTGTGCGTTTATGAACACTGGGCGCAACTACCACATTTATAGTTACCATCAGGCATACTAAGAAAGGAAGTTTTGGGTTGCGGACATATGTCATTTTTAACTAAGCGATCTCTTAAATTAGGAGCACGCCTAAAGATAAGCTTAGGTTTTTCTGGAAAAACTTCCATTAATCTAGGGTCCGAATCAATGATGTGCCAATGTTTATAAACAGATTTTCTGAATTCTAATACCAGTGGGGAATATTTAACACAGCATAAAGGGATGTTCATTACAGGCATTAAGATACTCATAGAAGCCCATTAATTCATCTACTGTGCAGTCAATTATCATAAAAATATCATCAATAAACCGCTTGTAGAATAAGATCTTTGAATAAAATGGATTACTCTGATGCAACACAAATTGATTTTCAAAGAGACCCATATATAAGCAGGCATAATTAGGAGCCATCTTACTCCCCATGGCAGTGCCTTTTTTTTGTATATAGAAGTCATCTTGAAAACAAAAAAAGTTATTAGTCAGAACTATATTAGCCAAGTCTAATATGCAGTCAATACTGGGTTTTTGCTCAGCCCGATTTAAAGAAAGAAAATGCTGGAGTGCTTCCAGGCCACCATCATGTGGAATATTTGTGTACAAACTCTGAACATCAAAAGTGGCTAACAGCAAGTTGTCAGAGGTAACATCAAAGGTTTTCAGTGAATTGATAAAATCAATAGAGTCACGTGTATAAGAGGGAAGAGTGACCACTTCTGATTTAATGAAGTAGTCAACGTAAGCAGATATATTTTCTGTTAGGCTTCCAATCCCACTAACAATAGGTCTTCCCTTCAGAGGGATATCTAAACCCTTATGTATTTTAGGGAGTGTGTAAATAACAGGGATCACTGGCTGTTCAACCTTAAGAAACTCAAAGGCATTTTTGTCAAACTTTCCATTATTGAAGTGATGTTCTAGTTGGGAATGTACCTGAATCTTCAACCTATTGGTAGGATCAGAGGCTAGTTTCTCATAGAATGTTAAATCACTAAGTTGTCTTTTTATTTCATTTTCATAATCCAAAACATTGTGTAAGACAACAGCACCCCCCTTATCAGCAGGCCTAACCACAATCCTGTTATCCTTACTCAAATCCATTACAGCTTCTCTTTCCTCTTTAGACAAATTATTATACACTTTGTATTCTTTCTTCTTTTTTAATAGACCTTTTACATCATTCTCAACTAAACGGCAATACGTGTCAAGAGAAGCGTTGCGGTACTTTGGAGGAATGAATGTGGACCTTTTCTTGAAACGACTATAGGCCAAGCCACTGGGGGCAGAAGTGGCAGGCCCTTGATCTTGGTCCAAAGGAGGATCACTCCTAGTTACATTGTCTCTCATATCAGAATGGAAAAATTCCCTCAATCTTAGGTTTCGGAAAAACTTTTGGAAATCAATAATAGTCACAAAGTCATTCGTGTGAGTGGTTGGAACAAAACTCAGTCCCTTACTTAAGGCTGACGTGCAAGCATCAGACAAAGTTTTTTCAGAGAGATTAATTACCGTACTCTCCTGCTGGTCTGGTTGCGGGACTGCCAGCGTCCTTTTCCGCTGACTTCTACGACATCGCTTTTGCTTGGAGGCAAGCCTCTTCTCCACCAGCGCTGTGGATTTTGGAGCCTTCTCTGGGCGTGTCCTAAAAAAGACGCTCCGCGCTCTGATTGGCCACTCACATCAGAGCCTGACTCATACGATGAGGAAGACAGCCATGATTTGTTTTTACCTTGTTGTCGTTGGCGTCCAAGATGTATGCGTTGTGTGCGTTGTCCCGGATTGTGCTGGGATTTGGCTTGGGATTCTGGTTTCCCATCCTTCCAGAAGTAGACTTTGTTCTGCTTGTAATCCTCAGCATCCCGCGCAAACTTAGCCTTCTTGACACTCCTGACTTCATTAGTGCAGTCAATACGGTGGCGTTCTAAGTCCTTCTTGATTTCCCCGTTTTTTCTTATCAAACAGCACTTTCAATTTATTTTCTGCTTGTTTGAAATCTTCCCTTGTCGATTCCTGTTGAGTAGTGATTTCACTTATAACGAGGGCCATCAGGTCAAAGGAACATTTGTTAAGTATTTCGCACCAGCGTGTGCAAAATATCGGATTGTCCTGACCTAAAGCAGGTGCTTTCTGTAATCTCAGACCCCGAGGGATGATCTTTTTTCTCAGATAGTCACTCAATTGCTACAGCATGCAAATGCTGTCTGATCTCACGTTCTTGTAGATTGAACATCTTGTGAGTTAGTGCATCACCCTCCTTAGGATCTGTTGTATCCTCGTCAAAAATAGATTCCTTCAGCATAATGCGGTCATAATCTTCATGGTTGAATTCAAAAGTGCCGCTTGAGCTGGCATGAATTTCTTCCTCAGACATGGCTTCGTTGTCCAAGGAACAAATTTATTTTTCAAGGATTGGAAGCCTAACAGAAAATATATCTGCTTACGTTGACTACTTCATTAAATCAGAAGTGGTCACTCTTCCCTCTTATACACGTGACTCTATTGATTTTATCAATTCACTGAAAACCTTTGATGTTACCTCTGACAACTTGCTGTTAGCCACTTTTGATGTTCAGAGTTTGTACACAAATATTCCACATGATGGTGGCCTGGAAGCACTCCAGCATTTTCTTTCTTTAAATCGGGCTGAGCAAAAACCCAGTATTGACTGCATATTAGACTTGGCTAATATAGTTCTGACTAATAACTTTTTTTTCAAGATGACTTCTATATACAAAAAAAAGGCACTGCCATGGGGAGTAAGATGGCTCCTAATTATGCCTGCTTATATATGGGTCTCTTTGAAAATCAATTTGTGTTGCATCAGAGTAATCCATTTTATTCAAAGATCTTATTCTACAAGCGGTTTATTGATGATATTTTTATGATAATTGACTGCACAGTAGATGAATTAATGGGCTTCTATGAGTATCTTAATGCCTGTAATGAACATCTGAAATTTACTTTGGAATATGATAAACATTGCATCAGTTTCCTGGATATTCAGGTATACAAAGAGGGTACAACAATAAAAACTGATTTGTTTCGTAAGCCTACTGATCGCAAGACTATATTACATGGGGATAGTTTTCATCCCAGGCCTTTGGTCAAAAGTCTTCCGATCAGTCAGTTTCATCGTGTGGCAGAATATGCAGCGACAATACATCTTATTCAACACAGGCTGTAGACTTGACAACAAGATTCCTCAATAGAGGCTATAAACAAGACTGGGTGGATTCGGCCAAAAAACGATTTGATCAGACAACCCAAGAGGAGTGTCTTCGACCAAAAAAGTGCCCTAAAGATCTAAATAAGTCTCCTTTATGCTGTGTTAAATATTCCCCACTGGTATTAGAATTCAGAAAATCTGTTTATAAACATTGGCACATCATTGATTCGGACCCTAGATTAATGGAAGTTTTTCCAGAAAAACCTAAGCTTATCTTTAGGCGTGCTCCTAATTTAAGAGATCGCTTAGTTAAAAATGACATACGTCCGCAACCCAAAACTTCCTTTCTTAGTATGCCTGATGGTAACTATAAATGTGGTAGTTGCGCCCAGTGTTCATAAACGCACAAATGTAAAAGCTTTAATCATCCACACACTGGCAAATTAACATCTATTCGCGGTGCGATTACATGTAGCACCACACATGTGATTTATCTAATTCGCTGTCCATGTAGTTTAGCTTATGTGGGTAAAACAACGAGAGCGATACGGACCAGAATCAGTGAACACAGAAGCACCATTAGAACAGGGGATGAGCGCAGCCCTGTAGCAGCTCATTTTAAACAGGCAGGGCATAATGTCAGCGCCCTCAGATATATAGGGGTGGAGCGAGTCAACAAACCTCCTAGAGGGGGAGACCAGGATAAAAGGCTCCTCCAACGGGAAACCTTTTGGATTCATTATCTAAACACAATGTCTCCTCATGGCCTTAATGAAGAATTTGATATAAAACCATTCTTATAAAAAATGTTGTAAGATATTGTTTGTTTCTTAATGAAGAATTTGATATAAAACTATTTCTAAAAAATGTTGTTAGATATTGTTTGTTTCTTATATAAAACATTGTAAGATATTGTCTGTTTGTGTAATTACTAATGCAGCAGATTTTATGAATATGTGGGGTAATGTTCATTAATTTCTTAACTGTTTGTGGTAACTTTATATGGAATTGTTTTCCTCTTGAATGTTTATCTCTATATTTTTTTCTTTTTCCCTTTTTCTCTAGTTTTGTGCATGGTAATATCATGTGTCTCTTTGGATATATTGTATTTTAAAAAGCACCCCCCCCCCTCTCTTTTGAGATGTATATGGTGAAAAAGTCTATGAAAATGTCATGGGTGGGGCCTTTTTGGGTAGCTCACACCTAATCAGGCTAATTGAAGCCAGATGGTGTGTCAGCTGAATGTGAGCCCTACATATATCCCTTCATCAAATGTGTTCACCATTTGCCTGAAGAAGACCCAGCTGGGTCGAAACGTTGCATTTTAATATTTAATATTAAATATGGGAGTTTAAAGCAGTGTTGCGGACATTACATTATTTTCATTTTAAGTATTTTCATTTGTCCTGCACCTGCCAGAAGGTGGGATGTGCACACAGTTACTTTTATAAAGTTTGTAGGTACACCAGAAGTTTATGTAAATAACACTTGCCTGCTGGCTTCTGCTCTCTGCTGTTGTTGTTGCTGCTGTAAGACGAGTGCTTAGGGACGTCTACAAATTACAACACCGAAAAGAGATGCAACAAAAATATTTATTAATTTAACTTATTTTTTAAAGTAAGTGCTGTAGAATAACTAGCAAGAGACAAGTTATAATTGAGGTAAGTTTGGAGACATTATTTAATCATTAAATTAATTAATATTTTTGTTGCATCTCTTTTCGGTGTTGTAATTTGTAGACGGCCCTAAGCACTTGTCTTACTGCCCGGTAGTAACAGCAGCAGCAGCAGCAGAGAGCAGAAGCCAGCAGGCAAGTGTTATTTACATACACTTCTGGTGTACTTACAAACTTTACAATCCATCGTTTTATGAGTCCATCCATCCATCTTCATCTGCTTATCCAGTGTCGGGTCGCGGGGGGAGCAGCTCCAGCAGGGGACCCCAAACTTCCCTTTCCCGAGCAACATTAACCAGCTCCGACTGGGGGATCCCGAGGCGTTCCCAAGCCAGGTTGGAGATATAATCCCTCCACCTAGTCCTGGGTCTTCCCCGAGGCCTCCTCCCAGCTGAACGTGCCTGGAACACCTCCCTAGGGAGGCGCCCAGGGGGCATCCTTACCAGATGCCCGAACCACCTCAACTGGCTCCTTTCGACGCGAAGGAGCAGCGGCTCTATTCCGAGCTATTCACGGATGACTGAGCTTCTCACCCTATCTCTAAGGGAGACGCCAGCCACCCTCCTGAGGAAACCCATTTTGGCCGCTTGTACCCTGGATCATCACTTTAACCCTGGAGTATTGCTCGAGGTCAGCAACTCGAGTCTCCAGAAAAGCAAAAAAAAAAGAAAGTCCATCTCCAAGCTTTGACTCTTTAGCATTTGTATTTCACCCATCAGATCCATGATTTTCTTCTGTTACGCTGAAACAATTGAAATTTCCACCACATATCCGTATTCCAGCTTGAATCATAAACGATGCTTACAGTCGTAGATTCACGTTTAATTCCATCGTGGAAACAACTCGTCTTCTGTCGTCTCCTTCCTCTCCCTCTGTCCTCTCCTCTTAACGGCTTAATTATATTATGCCTTTAAGCGCTTGTTGGTTTGTTATCGGCCTCAGCAGGCGAGGGGGGCGGCTATAGGAAGTAGAAGGATGCCGGTCCGGGCTGCTAGCCTGGCTAAGGAAACTACCACACAATTCGCCACTGCAGAGACTCACTCTCAACGACAGCACACAAATGGATATATATGCTACAAATACACATGGAACTGCTGCGTGATGATTATTACCGGAGCCTGGCTGAACACTCTCACTCATCCCAGACGGCAGCTAGCAGCTAAGAGGGTAGGTGAATTTAAACAATGGCTAAGTTGCTAAATGCATCTTGTTGTCATGTAAGGGCCCTGTTCATGTTGCACAGACATTTTAATTGCATTTTGTGTCTGTTAAGAGGCACAAAGGCACTCTTTATCTTATGCCCCCATAACTGTCGTTAGCTGAGTGGGAGCTCTCGGCATTAGCTGCAGCAGCTCCGTGTTGCTAGCACCGATTCAGCTCGTTTTTTTTTGCTATCGGCAGTACTCATATACATATAGCAATCAAGATTAACGGAAAAATTGCCCGGAGTTCTCCTTTAATGGCACAATCGTCAGCCTAATGGCAGTAAGCTGAAGGCAGTGAGGGCAGTCCACAGAGTGGGCAGTGTGGCTTCTTTATAATGCCAAGGAACCCAGACAGCACTTTGAAGTTGGATCTCTTCTAGACTGGAGGTCAGTGTCATCCACTTTCCTCATGTAGCAGACAACTGCTTCAAATACTGTGGCCTGTTACATCGCTCTAAATGCTAAAACCAGCTATACCACAATGTTATAGTTTTCAGTGATAAGTGATACAAATAAAGATTTATACACAAAATACCGAAACAGGCTCACACATGTAAAACAAACAAGCAAGAGAAGACAATACACGGAGATTACAAAGGCTGCCCATGGTCATCAAAAGCAATCCTGGAAGGTGCTCAACGAGGTCCTCAGCCAGGGTCATAAAACCACTGTGCTTCCTGACAGCAAAATAAAGCACAATAACAGAAATGACAGAAATGATTATGACAATATAGATTTGGCTAATAGTTTCAACAATCACTTTATCTCGTAGGTAAAACCTCTCTGAAAAAATCTGCCAACCTGGTGCTTCTTTCAGACATTATCTCAAATGCAACTATCTGAATTCATTGTTCTTACAACCAACTGACAGATACAAAGTTTCCAAAATCATTATTATCATGAAAAGCTCCCATACAGCTGGTGCAGATGGAATTTCTAGTAAAATTCTCAAAGTTATTGTCATGAAACCTTGTAGGCTCTTGTCTACTCTATTAATCTCTCTCTATCTTGTGGGGTTCTGCCTAAAATGACAAAGATTGCTAAAATTGTGCCAATATTTAAGTCTGGTGATAAAAATGATATGCACAATTACCGACCTATATCTATATTGCCTATTCTCCAAAGTACTGGAAAGAATGGTGTATGGTGGATTTGTCAACGGCATTCAACACTATCAACTTTGAAATTCTACTAAGTAAACGCCAACATTATGGTGTCAGAGGCACAGCTTTAAGCTGGTTCAGAAGCTATATGTATGGGAGGATGTAATATGTTCATGTGCATGGTCGTAAATCTTAAAGTACAATTACTGAAAATGGGGTCCCCCAAGGATCCATTTTAGGGCTGCTCCTCTTCATACTATTCATCAATGATTTTGTAAATTCCTCTACTATCCTAGATAAATTATTATTTGCAGATGATACAAACTTATTCTTATCTTAAAAAGATTTAAACGAACTACAAAACAATCTAAATGAGGAATTGATTAAGGTGGATAAATGGCTTAAATGCAATAAATTATCATTAAATATATACGAAAGACAATCTATTTTCCGTTCAAACAGAAATCAACATGTACGTATCAAAATAAACGGTCAAACCTCTCTGAGTACACTAAATTTCTGGGGGTACGTATTGATGAATTCTTAAACTTTAAGACTCATATTGATGAACTGACAAAAAAATTGTTTAAATATGTTGGCTTATTTTTTGAGTTGAGAGGTTTTATTCCATTTACAGCACTTTTAACCTTATACAAGACTTTATGGGAGCCACATCTGAATTATTGCAATATAATTCGGTGCAATGCTTTCCCAGTCATCTTGTGAAATTACACTTTACAATAAGGATACATTAATTAGCATTAGTTAATGCATTAATTAGCATTAACTAACCGTTATGAGCAGTTGAATAAATTGTTCAATTAACATGTATTAACAATGCCCATGTTAACTAAGGTATTAATTAATAACTAATGTGTCTATTAAACCGTTAGTTAATGCAGTAATAAGCTTAGACTATTAATTACAGTTAATTAAGGTGTCTATTATATCGTTAGTAAATGCAATATTAAGCCTTGACTAACTGTTAATAACAGTTAACTAAGGTGTCTATATTACTATTAGTTAATGCAGTGATAAGCCTTGACTAACTGTTAGTAACAGTTAACTAAGGCATCTATTTAGCATTTGTTAATGCCTTGACTAACTGTTAATCACAGTTAAATAATATGTCTATTTCACCATTAGTTAATGCAGTAACAAGCCTTGACTAACTGTTTATAACAGTTAACTAAGGTGTATATTTTAACATTAGGGAATGTACTAAAAAGCCTAAACTGGAAATAAAAGCTAACTAAAGTGTCTAAGTAAACCCTTAGTTGATGTTAATTAAGGTATTTGCTAATATTACTAGGTGGGTGATAAAGATGTTTGATAGCACGTATGTCTTAAGGTTCACAGCCAAGCCATGTCATTATGAAAAAACTGTTTTTATTGTTTTTTTTACGGGTTATAGTTGTCCACATACCTTTGTCCACTATATTTGTCCATTCTCCAATATATGTTGACTTACTTTTGGTAGAGTGTGAGATCAGTGAAAAGACTCCATAGTCTCCATGCAGAGGTTTGCTTCTTCCTTTGTCTTCATGTAGACATTAACTTAAAGCCCAACCTATATAAATTATTGTGCATGCTATATAAGCATTACTTAACCTTAAATGGTCACTTGATTAATGTATAATAATACTGAAAAAGCATTACTAAACCGTAATTAAACAGTTATTAATGCTGTTTGGTAGCCTTATTGTAAAGTTGAGAACATATGCACCTTAACTACCATTTAATTAATGTATAACAATACTGAAGAAGCATTAATACACCATAATTAAACAGTTATTAATGCTGTTTGGTAGCCTTATTGTAAAGTGGAGAAGAGATGCACCTTAAAGGAACACGCCGACTTATTGGGAATTTAGCTTATTCACCATAACCCCCAGAGTTAGACAAGTCGATACACTGTAAAATATTACAGACCCATTTAGTTATGTCTACTTATTTCTTATTTTTAACTGAACAAGCTTATACAAGTTGTCGATTTTGAACTCAACTTTATGAGTTTTTGAAAGTTAAACTTGCATTTATTCGTTGGGTTGACTATTTAAAAAAATGTATGTGTTGATTGAACTTAGGTATGTAAGTTAAGTTATCAACCAATTGCAGTCAAGACTGCAACTGGTTCATTGGCTGGCCAATTCCCATGATGCAAGGCGGTAAATAGAGTTTGCTGAAAAGTTTGCAGTTTGTTCGAAATACAAATGTAACTTTATGAATTCTGTTTATTAAACGTGTGTTAGAATGTAGTGTTTTGTTGCCTGGTAATTGTCATTGTTGTGCTGGTTTACATTTGTAACCATGAGTTAAGTGACTGTTACGTTTGATAAGAGGTGGAGTATTACGGTGTTAGACGTTGAGCAATAATAGGCTTTCTTCAGCCATTAATCTGCGGCGTGTCACTTCACTAGCGGCCATTTTATGTCAAGTGACACAAGATCAGCAGAGAGGCCGCTATTTTGCACGGGGCCCTGGGGTGGCCCCACCCAAGCACCCATGGTATCTCCGCTATAAATGTGGTTATGTTGTTTTAACTTGAAAGTGTGATTTAAAATAAAGCAGAAAGGTATGTCTGTTATACTAGGCAAGGAAGGTTTCTGGCATTATTAAAGAAAATAAATGATTTGTTTTAACTTAAAGTATGAAGTTAAAGCAAGTAATACAAAGTTAAATCAACTAAAAGAACAACTTTAACAAAACTAGAACACTGTAGTTACATCAACCTCATTAACTTTAATTTCTAAGTTGAAACAAAGGCAGTCTTCAAGTTGAGTGAACTTCGATTTTCAAGGCAGCAGGGGAACTTGCATTTCCAAGTTAAACTAACATGAAATTTATTACAGTGTACATACCCTTCTCATCTCCGTGCGTGCTGTAATGCTGTCTGACGGCTCCAGCGGCACAGGCCAGCACAGAACATGCAGGTGACTGGTTCCAGTAATCCTACTGCTCCGAATAAGTGACAAAATAACGCCAACATGTTCCTATTTACATGTTGTGATTTATAGAGTCACAGCGTGTACAAAAAACAACGTAACATGAGACACAGCCGTCTTCTAACTGTAAACAAACCGGGAACTATATTCTCAGGCGGAAGAATATAGTACTTGGGCGGAGTGATATGCTCGCAGCAAGCCTGTCTGAGAATATAGTTCCCGGTTTGTTTACTGTTAGAAGATGGCTGTGTCTCATGCTACGTTGTTTTTTGTACACGCTGTGACTCTACAAATCACAACATGTAAATAGGAACATGTTGGCGTTATTTTGTCACTTTTGTCACAATTGGGAGCAGTAGGCTAGTTGGAACCTGTTACCTGCAGGATCTGTGCTGGGCTAAGCTAACGCTGGAACCGTCAGACAGCGTTACAGCACGCACGGAGATGAGAAGGGTATGTACTGACTTGTGTTACTCTGGGGGTTACGGTGAATAAGCTAAATTCCCAATAAGTCGGCGTGTTCCTTTAACTAACACTTGATTAATGTATAATAATACTGAATAAGTATTACTAAACCATAACTAAACAGGTGTTAATGCTCTTTGTGAGCCTTTTTGTAAAGTTGAGAACATATGCACCTTAACTAACACTTGATAAATGCATAAGAGTGCTCAATAAGCATTACTAAACAATGATTCATAGTTTATTAATACTCTTTGACTTAAACATTCACACAGCTTTTAAACATTAGTGAAACATTGTCAATGTGAAATCAAATCTTCTTGACAACCTTCTGTTATGCACACATATTCAAAATGTAAACAAGGTTTTCATTTGATTCTGGGTTTGACTCAGTCAGTTTTCTTCTTTCTCTCCACCGAAGACTCAGAGCTATAAGGACATTTTCCCGCTCTTGTCATCTTCACTGTCATGTCTTCTGGATAGTTTTCCTCCTTTTAAACCTAACAAACCAAGTGGGATTTAGCAATTTCTTTTAAATGCATGGCATGTCAAAGCTACGGATGCAAGGATTAATCGTTCACTAGATCAATGTCAGATCTTTACACATGTACTCAAATGACAACAAAACATGATAGGGCACTCTTAATGGTAATGGTGTACACTCTACCAAGTGAGTGGTGAGCTACCTTGATGATCATGATTATCCATTATCTAGAGCAGTGGTTCTCAAACTTTTTTCAATAAGGTACCCCTTTTGAATTTTTTCTTTAAGTCAATTACCCCCTGACCAGCGCTAATCATTTTCGGTAGAAATAAAAGTGTATATAAACAGGAACAGTACAGCGATGTCAGCGATAGATTTACTAAACAACAGCCTTGTTATTAAAAAACAAACATTTAAATGCTAATGAGAAAAAGAGATAAAAACTTGAAGATGTACAAAAACAGTGACATAAGTAGAAAAAAAAGCGAGAAACTTGTAAAAAGTAGAAGGGCAGTATAGGAAAGAAGGCAAGATTAGGTCCAAAGAAGGCGACACAAGTGTCACATTTTTGGTAGGAAAAAAACAGCCTTGTTACTATTAAACATTTTGTTAAATATCTCATGTACCCCCTGCAGTCCTCCAAAGTACCCCTAGGGGTACACGTACCCCCATTTGAGAAACACTGATCTAGATTGTGTCCAGAATATTAATGCACTGATGCATCTGACAGCCAACAATCACAATTTGTATAGATAACATGTGATCTATACAAACAAACATTTGAATGATGTGATTGTTGGCTGTCAGATGCATCAGTGCATTAATATTCTATGGACCATAAATAATCATTATCATAGTGTAGCCTCCCCGGCTGAAAGATGATCTTCAGGTTGGATGGTTTATTCACTCTCTCAATGCAGAAATCAACCAATCCACATCAAATATACTGTTGTAATTGCTTTTCTATCTCTCAAGTTACACCGTTTCATGTAGCTAAACTGGCTCATTAAGCGTGGTAATTAACTGCAGGCTAATATGTTGACATGCTAGCTTTACTTGCTCATCTCCATGTCCGTAAAACTCTTAAACAGCATATCATAAAGTGACTGAAGCACTGACAAACCCAGTGCCCTTACCATCCAGATAATAAACAAGATAACCATACACCATGCTTTCTTTGGCAGAGTATCAGCAGCACATGTTGCCCGCGGCCGCAGCCCGTTTATAATACATCCAGTTTCGATCTTATTAGCTAGCTTTAGGTAACCAAAATGACCCTGGTCTCTGGCAGATCTTTCTGCCATTAACTTATGTTTGAGCTAACCCAACAGCCAAGTTAGCTCTAAGTGACCAACATATTATTTTGTTTCACTCATTTATTAATCCATAGCAGTTTCCAGCGTTACCTCTTTATTTTCGAAACCGGAAGTATATAGTTGATCCACAAGCAGGCAACGTGTGCAGCTCATACAAGCAAAACGTTTTATGTTCATCTTGTTTAGCACCTGGCTGATAAGGGCATAAGGTTGGTCATTGTTTCCTCTAATATTGTTTGTATTTTCAGTCACTTTATGATATGCCGTTTAAGAGTTTTACGGACTTGGAGATGAGTGTTGCAAAAGTAAAGCTAGCATGTCAACATATTAGCCTGCAGTTAAAATTACCAAGGGGGTAAGCTTCGCTTCAGAACTCGAACCTCCTTTGGCGCCATTTTGATGCTACAAAGCCATCACCTCCCGTTAGCATTCCACTGACTAGCATTCATTTTGACGTCACTTGACAGTGAATTTTTTTACATCTGAAGCGTTTAAAGACTCTATTTGTCCATTGTTTAGTTCTAAAGAAACACGACAATGTATAAAAGGCTCCATTTCCTTGTATCTCACGTTATGGCTCCGTAGCAGACGTTTTTGTAAAAATAGGCTAACGATTGTGTCACATAGTAGAGGAATTACCGTATACAGGATAAGCCTGCAGGCAATTTCGACTTACATGAGCTGTTTAGGTTTAATTACTAATGTTAACTAGCATTTTAGTTAGCAATAATTAGCCTGTGCCCATGTTATCTCCTTACATATACTTACACTCTCTGTCTCTGTAAGATTGGGAATGATTGAGATTTCTCTTGACACAGCTACCAGAAGACTTACAACTTTCAGACATGTTGCTCCTGTCACATTTATGTTGTCTCTCTCAGTTGGAGGCTGCGCAGTAAAGCTGGCCATCACCGGAAAAGTGCTTCTAATAGCCTTCCCTGGTCTCCGTCCAGAGCAACGGGGTCTATTGGTCCATTATATAATGTGAATATTACCAGGCTAATGAGCCTGTTTACATAAAAAGGTGTAACTTCAGAGATAGAAATGCAACTACTACAGTATACTGGAAGGTTCAAAGGAGAACCATTTTATATTTAATTGAATATTTCAAGGTTGATTTCTGAAAAACAAGTGAAAAAAAACCCGGGAAGTAACACTCAATTTAAGCACTCAAAGGGACATTTACATTTACAATAATGTAAAAGGAAAAATGTATGGATATATTTAAAGTAACAGTTTTTAGTTTTCTTTGTTTTCTCAGCTCTTTCAGTGGTTAAATGCAGTGTGTTTAAGGCATGTTTGAAACTGCAAAGGAAAAATGAAGTCTTTGTGAAAGAGAGCCAGACCATCTTTCAGTCGGAGAGGCTAAACTATGATAATGATTATTTATGGTTCATATTATGGTTCATATGATACTGTGATATATATATAAACAAACATTTGAATGCTGTGATTGCTGGCTGTCAGATGCATCAATGCATTCATATTCTGGACACAATCTAGATAATGGATAATCATGATCATCAAGGTAGCTCACCACTCACTAGGTAGAGTGTGTACCATTAAGGGTAATTTGAGTGTACAACATGTGGAAAGATCTGACGTTGATCTAGTTAACGATGAATCCTTGCATCCGTAGCTTTCGCATACATTTAAAAGACATTGATATATCCCACTTGGTTTGTTAGATTTCAAGAGAGGACAACTTTCCAGAAGACAAGACAGTGAAGATGACGAGCAGGAAAATATCCAGTGTAATCTCAATACACTGTTATAGCTCTTCAGTGGAAAGATAGATGAGAACTGACTGAGTTAAACTCAGAATCAAATGAAAACCTTTTTTACAATTTAAATATGTGTGCATAACAGAAGGTTGTCACAAAGATTTTATTTCACATTGACAATGTTTCACTAGAACCATCACCATATCGTGGTGGAGAGGTTTGTGTGTCTCTGTGAACCTGAGGGCTGTGTTGTCTGGAGCTTTGTGCTCCTGGTAGGGTCTCCCAAGGCAAAGTGGTCTCAGGTGAGGGGCCAGACAAAGAATTGTTCAAAAACCCTATGAAAAAACGAGGTAGAGATGGTTTGAACCTGCCCAGAGGAAGCCTGGGGCCCCCGTCTGGAGCCAGGCCCAGATGGTGGGCTCGTCAGCGGCGTCTGGGGGGCCGGGTTTGCCACGGAGCCCGGCCGGGCACAGCCCGAAAAAGCTACATGGCCCCCATTTCTCCAGCCCATGGGCCTACCACCTGTGGGAGGAACCGCTGGGGTCGGGTGCGCTGTCACATGGGTGGCAGTGAAGGTCAGGGGCCTCGACGGACCAGACCCGGGCAGCAGACGCTGGCTGTGGGGACGTGGAACGTCACCTCTCTGTGGGGGAAGGAGCCGGAACTGGTGCGGGAGGTGGATCGCTACCGGTTAGATCTACGCACAGTCTCGGTTCTGGAACCGTACTCCTGGATAGGGGTTGGACTCTTTTCTTCTCCGGAGTTGCCCAGGGTGTGAGGTGCCGGGCGGGTGTGGGGATACTCACAAGCCCCCGGCTGAGCGCCGCTACGTTGGAGTTTACCCCGGTGGAGTTTACCCCGGTGGACGAGAGGGTCGCCTCCCTACGCCTGCGGGTTGTGGGGGGGAAAACTCTGACTGTTGTTTGTGCATATGCACCAAACAGGAGTTCGGAGTATTCGGCCTTCTTGGAGACCTTGACTGGAGTCCTGCATGGGGCTCCAGTGGGGGACTCCATTGTTCTGCTGGGGGACTTCAACACGCACGTGGGCGATGATGGAGACACATGGAGAGGCGTGATTGGGAGGAACGGCCTCCCTGATCTAAACCAGAGTGGTTGTTTGTTGTTGGACTTCTGGATTGTCTATAACAAACACCATGTTCGAACATAGGGATGCTCATAAGTGTACTTGGTACCAGAGCACCCTAGGCCCAAGGTCAATGACATACATGCTATCAAACATCTTTATCAACCACCTAGTAATATTAGGAAATACCTTAATTAACATCAACTAAGGGTTTACTTAGACACTTTAGTTAGCTTTTATTTCCAGTTTAGGCTTTTTAGTACATTATCTAATGTTAAAATATACACCTTAGTTCACTGTTATTAACAGATAGTCAAGGCTTGTTACTGCATTAACTAATGGTAAAATAGACACCTTAGTTAACTGTTATTAACAGTCAAGGCTTATTATTGCATTTACTAATGATATAATAGACACCTTAGTTAACGGTGATTAACAGTTAGTTAAGGCATCAACTAATGGTAAATAATGCATCAATTAATACCTTAGTTAACATGAGCATTGTTAATACATGTTAATTAAACAATTTATTCAACTGTTAATAACGGTTAGTTAATGCTAATTAATGCATTAACTAATGCTAATTAGCTAATTACCCTTATTGTAAAATTCTTTGTCTGTGTCTGTGTTTAAAAAGAGACTAAGACAACAGTTACTAAAAAATATGTTAAAGCTTGAATAGCCTCCTCTAAACAGCTGGGAACTTTTAAATAGTGACTTTTTTTTCTAATGTTATATTTACCTGCTTTATTGTTTGCTTATTGCATCTTTTATTTTACCAATACTTAGACTGATGGACTAAATGTTTTGGGACCACTTTGGTAGGGTTAGGGTAATTATGGTTTCTCTTTTCTTTTTGTGAAGGTTGTAAATGTTATTGTATAATACATGTTTACTTTTTTATCCAAACAATACAATTGTATTTATAATGTGTATTATTTGCTAGTGTCTGGGACCCTTTAAGATCATACTTCACGTAGGTGGTAATGGTCGTAAATCGGAGATCACTAAAATGAATGTTGAGTCACTTTGTGCATACGCAAAGA
This sequence comes from Perca schrenkii, assembly GCA_025617405.1. Taxonomy (NCBI): domain Eukaryota; kingdom Metazoa; phylum Chordata; class Actinopteri; order Perciformes; family Percidae; genus Perca; species Perca schrenkii. Next base: position 31,604,624 of record CM046800.1, on the reverse strand, counting down.
CAATGTCGGACTCAGTAGTTTTCTCTGGACCCCTGCCAAACCTGACCAATGATGAAATTTACAGCCGTACGTCATCCTTCCACCGCTGGTTGTCGGGGTGGTGCCCAGCTAATGCTTTGGGCTATGTGAATAACTGGGGGGCGTTCTGGGGAAAGCCTGGTCTGATGGAGAGAGACGGCATTCATCCCACCTGGGACGGAGCCGCTCTCATATCAAAAAATCTGACCGAGTTTATCAGACATAAACCATGACAACCCAAGTTTGATATTAGTAATCAGAGGTGCAGTGCAATGCGCCCCTCTGTGCTTCCGTTGGAGCAGTCGCCCACTCATAGTCTAATAAACACGGTGTTTGTCCCCTGGCTCAGATCGGTTAAATCAAAGGTAAACAAAAGATGCGCAATACTTGACAACCTAATTGGAATTAAAACGACTGCAATAGAACAAAATAGGAAAATTAGATGTGGACTATTAAATATTAGATCTCTGTCTTCTAAAGCATTATGGGTAAACGAGTTGATATCAGATAATAACATTGATTTATTTTGTCTTACTGAAACCTGGCTGGGCCATGAAGACTATGTTAGTCTAAATGAAGCCACTCCTCCCAGCCATGTTAATACTCAAATTCCTAGAGGCTCAGGCCGAGGAGGGGGAGTTGCAGCCATCTTTGATGCAAGCCTGTTAATTACTCCTAAACCTAAATTACATTATAACTCCTTTGAAAGTCTTGTTCTTAATCTTCAACATCCAAAATGGAAAACATTACAGCCAATTATATTCGTTGTTATTTACAGGGCTCCAGGTCCGTATTCTGAATTTTTATCTGAATTCTCAGAGTTTTTATCATGTTTAGTCCTTCAGACCAAGTACTTATTGTAGGTGATTTTAATATCCATGTGGACGTTGACAATGACAGCCTTAGTACTGCTTTCAACTCATTACTGGATTCAATCGGTTTCAGTGAGAGTGTGCACAAGGCGACGCACTGTTTTAACCACACCCTCGACCTTGTGCTGGCATATGGTATTGAAATTGAGGATTTAATAATATTTTCACAGAATTCGGTATTATCAGATCATTCTTTAATCACTTTCGAATTCTTACTACCTGATTATATTAAATTAGATAAAAGCTTCTACACCAGATGCCTATCTGACAGTGCTATAGCTAAATTTAAAGAAGATATTCCAACAGCATTCGACTCTGTCATGCCTTAACATAACAGAGGACCTCTATGTTAACCTCAGTCCCTCTCAAATTGATACATTTGTAGACGGTCCTACGACTTGCCTACGGACGACCTTAGACTCCGTTGCTCCCCTGAAAAAGAAGATGATGAAGAAAAGGAAACTAGCACCTTGGTATAACTCCCAAACTCCCAAATTAAAACAAATCTCATGAAACCTTGAATGTAAGTGGCGTTCCACAAAAGTGGAAGAATCCCGTTTGGATTGGCAAGAAAGTCTCAAAACCTATAGGAAGGCCCTAAGAAAGGCCAGATCAGACTATTACTCATCACTAATAGAAGAAAACAAGAACAACCCAAGGTTTCTTTTCAGCACTGTAGCCAGGCTGACAGATAGCCACAGCTCTACTGAGCCATCTATTCCTCTAGCTCTTACAACAATTAGAGATAAAATTCATCACCTTTTGCCCTCAACTTCTAACGGTTCACCTTTAAACGCAGAGTCACTAGAAATAACGACTAGTCTCGACATATACTTACACTGCTTTTATCCTATAGACCTTCAACAATTAATGTTAAAGATATCCTCAGCTAAGCCATCTACCTGTCTCTTAGACCCCATCCCAACGAGACTACTCAAAGAAGCATTACCTGTGGTTAACACTTCATTACTAGATATGATCAATATGTCTCTATTAACAGGTTATGTACCACAGTCATTTAAAGTAGCTGTGATAAAACCTCTTCTGAAAAAACCCACCCTCAATCCTGAGGTCTTAGCAAACTATAGACCTATATCTAACCTTCCCTTTCAATCCAAGATCCTTGAGAAGGTGGTTGCTAATCAGTTATGTGATTGTCTACATAGCAATAGTTTATTTGATGACTTTCAATCAGGATTTAGAAAGAATCATAGCACAGAGACGGCACTGGTGAAAATTACTAACAACCTTTTGACTGCTGCAGACAAAGGTCTTGTCTCCATTCTTGTTTTACTAGATCTTAGTGCTGCTTTTGACACTATTGACCATTCAATCCTGTTACAGAGATTGGAACACTTGGTTGCCATTAAGGGAATTGCTCTGAGTTGGTTTAAGTCCTATTTCTCTGATCGATCTCAATTTGTTAATGTTAATGATAAATCCTCCAAGTACGCTAAAGTTAGCCATGGGGTTCCTCAAGGCTCAGTGCTTGGACCAATTCTATTCTCCCTATATATGCTTCCTCTAGGCAATATTATTAGAAAACACTCAATTAACTTTCACTGTTATGCGGATGACACCCAATTATACTTGTCAATCAAACCAGAAGAAACCAGTCAGCTAGCTAAATTTCAAGCGTGCATTAAGGATATAAAATCCTGGATGACCTATAATTTTCTGATGTTAAACCCTAACAAAACTGAAGTTATTGTACTGGGACCTAAACACCTCAGAACTTCATTATCTAAAGATATAGCTACTCTGGATGGTATTGCCCTGGCCTCCAGCACTACTGTTAGAAATTTAGGAGTTATCTTTGATCAGGATATATCCTTTAATGCCAATCTAAAACAAACCTCAAGAACAGCCTTTTTTCATCTTCGTAACATTGCCAAAATTAGGACTATCCTGTCTCAAAACGACGCTGAAAAACTAGTCCATGCATTTGTTACGTCTAGGCTGGACTATTGTAATTCCCTACTGTCAGGTTGCTCAAATAAGTCCCTTAAGACTCTCCAGCTGATCCAGAATGCTGCAGCGCGTGTTCTCACAAGAACTAAGAAAAGAGATCATATTTCTCCTGTATTAGGGTTCGGGGGGCAGAAACTGTCACCTCATTCAAGAATGAACTTAAAACTCTCCTATTTGATAAAGCTTATAGTTAGGGAGTGAGGAGCTGCAGTGTTCACCTAACTGGCCCAACTGCTTCTCTTCATAATTGTTAGATTAATAATACATAACAAAGTAGAGGGAGGCAGGCCAGCCAAGCCCGATCCGGCAGGGGGAGAGTTCTAAGCCCAAAAAGCTACCTCTCCTTATGACCTGTCTCTCTTAGTTACCTGTTATAGTTACGCTGTTATAGTTTTAGACTGCCGGGGGACTTCCTTCCTTTGACACACTGAGCTGCTCTCTCCTCGCTCTCTCCCTTTCTATTACTGTTACTATTACTATTACTATTTGTGTGCAGCCCGTCCCAGAAATGCTTGTTACTAATCCTAGCTTCTGGGGAGTTTACTCCCCGGAGTCCTTATGCTTTTTTCCCCCAGCGTATTTCCTTGGAGAACATTGGCACCAAGATCCTGGTTGCAGCTCTCGCCGTGGTCCTGCTGCACTCCCTGCTGAGCTCAGCGGTGCCCTGCAATGTCATGCTGCGTCCTGCTGAACCCTGCTGCTTCCTGCTGATTCCTGCAGCTTCCCGCTACATCTAGTCACTGTTCCATTATTAATGTGACTACTATCGCCACTGTTCATCATATCCCCAACCGGCTCGTTAGACACCGCCTACCAAGAGCCTGGGTCTGTCCGAGGTTTCTTCCCAAGAGGGAGTTTTTCCTCGCCACTGTCGCACTGCTTGCTCTTGAGGGAATTACTGGAATTGTTGGAATTGTTGGGGCTTTGTAAATTATAGAGTGGTCTAGACCTACTCTATCTGTAAAGTGTCTCGAGATAACTTTATGTTATGATTTGATACTATAAATAAAATTGAATTGAATTTACACAAGCTTTATATAGCTTACCAGGGTGTCCTATTTCACATATCTGCATTAAGATTGTACACGCTGGTATCGGATCAGGAATGAACATGACTATGAGCAAGAACACGGCCCACTTCAATTGTGCATCTGTAGTTGGGCGAAAATAACATAATTCAGGGGGTTGAGGACCCACCAAGGAAAGTAAGGTTGCTTGAGAGAGCAGAGACAAGGGCCTCGCATTGACCAGTACTTCTTACGAAGCAACCAGTCAAATCAGTCGATTGAAGCACAGTGACGGGACAAAAAACAAAGTTCGCAGAGCATCAGCACCCCTGTCACTGAGGAGGATAATACAAGCATAGAAATTCTGTGGTTGTGTGGAGGAACCCACACAACCACAGAGACCTCCCAAGGAGGAAAAGATCAAAGGGCGCAGATTGAGTGTGAAGTGGCCCAAAGCTGTTGAAAAGAGAGAGTGGGAAACAGTCAACAACAACCTGACAAAAATCCTGGAGCAACAAGTGGGCACAGCAGAGAAAAAGCTGGAAAGCATGGGCGACATCATCTACCACTACGGAGAAGAGCACTGTAGAGTGAACACAAGGAGAAGCGACAAAGCAACACCAGCACCAGCCAAAACCAGGAGGCAGCAGGAGATCGAAAGGCTGGTCAGAGAGAGAAAGCAGCTGAGAAAGCAGTGGAAAAAGGCCTCTGATGCAGAGAGAGAGGGTCGACACGAAAAGGCACGAACAGATAGTTATCCCACATGAAATCCCACCTATTCAACCTCCTGAATTCAACCTGGAGGCTGGTCCTCCAAAATGGAAGGAAGTAGAGAGTACAACACGGCGCGCAAGATCAGCATCAGCGCCTGGGCTGAATGGAGTACCGTATAAGCTCTACAAGAATGCACCAGATGTTCTACGCTATCTTTGGAGGCTCATGAGAATAGTGTGGCAGAAGGGAATAATACCTAAGGTGTAGCGAAGGGCTGGAGGGGTGCTAATTCCCAAGGAGAAGGATTTGACAGACAAGTCAATTCCGGCCAATCTGTCTTCTCAACGTTGAGGGGCAAATCTTTTTCAGCATGAGAGTATAGTGTATTTGGTAGCAATGTTGTAATGTTGTGTGGAAAGGAATCCGCCGACACTGTTTCTTGATTATAAAGGTTATTTACATCAAAGAAATCAGCATCATTTGAAAAGCTCTGAAGAGCTTGGAGAGGACAGTTTTCCCAATTCTCCAGTGGTCCTCTAACTTTCTTTGATTGAAACTGGTATATCTATTTTTCATAACTTAGGGTGGGATCAATAATTGACCAATGGCTACAAGCCAACTGGCCTTCTTTTCAACATCTTGGGGGTCCCCATTGATAAGACTTGAAGATGTTTCCAGAGAGGTGTCTTCTAAAAGTAGGCTAAAGTTCATCACTTCTAGCTACATATAGATAGTTTAGATATGGCCTAAATACAAGTTATAGAATGATCAGATAAAATAGGATGACAATACACCTCAATAGCACAGAGGTTGTCCATCTACCTGGAGAAGAACAAGTGCATTGATACATCCGTACAGAAGGCTGGCATTCCTGGGTTCTCTGGTTGCTTGGAGCATACCAGTATGATCTGGCACCAGATCCAAGTAGCAAAGAAAGACAAAAGAGACATCCATGTGTAGCAGTATGAGTTTCAGCTCAGAACTACCTGCGTGCTTCTGGCCAATTAGAACGGTGGAGCCCCGTATAAAAACAGCCAGTAGTCCTCCCACTGCCTTTCTTGCTCGTTGGTGACGGGAGCACGCTGCACTTGCTCACTGTGATTTCTCTGCTCGGGCGTCAGGTAAGGTGGCAGTTTGGCTGCCTCTGCACTCATTTTTTGTTACAATCATTCGCGGCCATTATTTTACTATGTATCAAACGTTTGTAGATCTTTGGCTGGCTGATGTGTGGGCCTCAGTTCTTAAGTGTATGAATGTAGCAGAAGGGTTAGCCCCCCTACATTAAAATAATGGATTAAGTTGTTTATTTCTCTTTTTGTTATTTTGTTTTCAATTTAGTTAAACGCTATGTTTGTTGATTTTCTTTTCTTTCTACTATTGAATTTATTTTTCTATTAGTAGCTTTTGAGTTTCTTTTGTTCTGTTCCAATTGTTTTGTTCTAATTATGATAATTAGTATTATTGGTATTGTTTTGATTTGACAAGTGTCTTTTGTTATTTTGAATTGATATCTTGTGTTAAGTTTCTTTTAGTTTGTTCTTTTCATTTTCAATATTCTAACTCTATTGTTGGGGAGTGAACACCGTTAATTGTGTGTGTTACCCATTTCTTCCCCCATTTTTAGTTGCTGAGAGCTGAAGGTGGTGGTGGTGTCTGGGTGGTGGTATCCCCTTTCCTGTGTGCTGTGTGTCTCCCCGTTCACTTTTTTTGTTTGCGTGTTCACGGGTGACTTCCCCTGGGATCCTTTACTGTCCTCGTTCCCTTCTCCCCCTCCACTGGTAAGCCTCAACAATAATCATTTCTCCCCCTTGTTTTGTGTGAATGTGTTTTAAATTGATTGTTTTTAAATTTATTGATTCTTATTGCAATAAACATGTATTCTTTTGAAAGTTGAACCGCGTCTTTGGCGCCTTTTGTAAACTGACCTGTGTGTCCTTAAAAATTATACTGATAGCATTACAAGTAGTGATTTAAACTGATTCTCTGGGCGAAATTCCCAGGGTGGCATTGTCGGTGTTTGGTTTTGTCGGCTCTCGTGCCGCCACACATGTCATCTTCCTTGACCTGGCCAACGCCTTTGGATCAGTTCCCCACAACATCCTCTGGGAATCCTTCAACTTCTTTCCACATTCCATCATCCTTCACTAGGCTAGTAAAAGCCTACTTCGCAGACCTTCAACTGTGCTTCACAACAGCCAACGTTACAACATCATGGCAGCATGTAGAAGTAGGCATCATGGCAGGCTGTACAATCTCCCCCCTGGCCTTCACAATGGCCATCAGGGCCTCAAGATGGATGGTGGGGGGTTAGCGAACTAAGAATGGGATCCGCCCGCCACCTATCCAAGCATAGATGGATGACATGACCACTCTGACCACTACTGCAGCATGCACTAGGTGGCTACTTGGAAAACTGCAGTAGAACATCAAAGCCAAACGAATCACGAAGCATCTATAGACAAGACAGCTTAAAAATGTGAAGTGCTGCATTGGTGAGGACCCAATGCCAACAGTGTCTGAGCAACAAGTCAAAAGCCTGGGTAGATGGTACAATGCAAGCCTCAGGGACAAAGACCAAGTGCAGCAAGTAAGGCAGAACATTATCAACATCTGGAAAACATCAACAAGACTCTACTGCCAGGGAAGCTCAAGCTCTGGTGCCTGCAAATTGGACTTCTCCCTCAGGTAATGTGGCTTCTCACTATCTACGATCTCCCAATAACAACGGTGGAGAAGATGGAGCGATCCATGACTTCATACCTGAAGAAATGGCTCGGCATCCCATGCTGTCTGACTAACATCCGCCTCTATGGCAAAGGGGTCCTTGAACTGCCTATTATGAGCCTCACCAAAGAGTACAAGTACTCTAAAGTAAGACTCCAGATCAATTTGAAGGACTCCAGAGACCAGACTATCAGCAATGCTTTTCCACCCCTGTTAACTTGACGGAAATGGACACCAGACACCGACGCGGTGTAGCATGCTACGCCAGCCCTGAGGCACAGCGACATTGTGGGGCACGTCCAGTTGGGAAGAGGAGGCTTTGGCCTTACGGCAAGTAATACAACTTGGCGTAAGGCCTCAACATCAGAAAGGAGGAAAATGGTGGTCAAGGAGGTGCGCTGTCAGGAGGAGGCGGAAAGAAGCGCAAAGGCTGTCTCTCTTGCCAAGCAGGGACAATGGATGAGGTGGGAAGGCCTGGCACTGCATGAAAAGTGAGATTTCCGTCCCCGTAAACGCCCGGAAATCCCCCTAATTTTCGGCAGTTATCGACAATTTACAGGCTGCGAACGTCACGTTCGTCTGTGCCACATATTGTCGGAAACGAACCATGACGTAGATGGAGAGCCCCCGCGGAGGTGTTAATGGATCTAATTTGAATATGAATAGACGCCTGGCCAGAGAACGTCTGGCCTGGCTGGAATTTCCTCACTCGCTATTGGCTGAAACCACTACTTTTAAACAAGAAAAACCTCTCGTGATTGGTTGACAGGTCTGTCATGGCTTAGGCTATTGGTCAACCTGTCATGGCTTAGGCTATTGGTCAACCTGGGCCATTATTATAATAATAATAATAAAAAAAATATATATATATTTATTTATGTATTATATATATCTATTTCATATATGCTATGTTGTATATTCATGTCACAATCAGAAAAAAAACTGCGTACAAAGCATCGGAAACCTACAGCACACACAACAAATATCCCTCGCTCACGAGAAGCAGCACCGTCAAGCCCTCGCGGCCGCCTCGGAGCTGTAGGTAACCGGCAGCATTCGGTCCATGTAGCAGACGTCTGTGGTGCGTTGTCCTGTATGTCTATGTGGCGCACTTCCAAATGTCCACCTCAGGCGCAGCCAGCACACTGTCTCGCTTCCAGCAGCTGTAAAATCAATCAATAAAGATAATCAGTACTGCGTGATATACCGCTTATGGACACAACACATCTATGAATGCACCTGAAAAATATTCACATTAACCAAACGGATCTAATCTTACCCTCTTTTCTTCTCTGCCTGCTTCTGCCCGCGATGCCACATCTGGTTGTTTCTACCTGAAGCTCCTGCGTGCTGTCTCGTAGTTTACAGGCAGCTGGAAAACAATGAAATGAGAGTGGTATGAATAAAAAACATAAGTCATAGTAAAATTAAACAAGGAAAGATGAAAAAGTAAAAATTACTTACACACAATGGCGTAATTAGCGTCATGTTAATCTGGACTTGCAGACAGCTCCGAGCAAATATAGGTCACAGCCTCGTTATGAGGCGAGGTTAGTCTGTAAAAAAAATGTTTAAGATCGGCATCTATTAACGTATCTATGTCCTTATACAGAATAAGTAATGCAATTCATTTAATGAAAGCATATTCTTTAAATCTTACCCTTGCTCCGGTTCGTAGCGCCTGTTACAGTTTATCTCAGAGTTGTGAAGAAGGCGACTGCTTTCTGGAAATTACGAGACAAAAAAAATACACTTTTATAAAACAACTCACCCGCTCAGCTCTGTAATGAATGGCGCTGAAAAAGCAGCCAGGTTGCCCAGACACACAGCTCTGTGCTACTCGCGTTTAAACTTAGTGGGGTTTAAAACATTACTGCCAAGTCTAAGTAGCCTGTTTAACATCCAAATACAGTCATTGTACGATCAAGAGTTAATAAACAGTACAGACTAGCTCGCCGTTTCATTAATAATCATATACTTACGTTGACTTCTTTTCTGTGAGCGCATCTCTGGAGCCCCGAAGGTGATATGGAGGAGAGAAAAAACCCGCTCCAAACGTCTTGGACAACTCCTGTGTGTTTCCAAGTGAAGTTTGACAGAGTGTACAGACAACTCTTTTACCAGTTGGCCTGAAATATTCCCATATTTCGGCAGTTTTTGCTCTAACTCTGACTCATCTCCCGCAATCTCCCGCCGCTATTTTCAAATGGAACGGAAGCAGTGAGGGCGGAGGTAGGGGGCGGGCAGAGTGATAAAGAGAGACAAAGAGGAGCAGATTAACCAGCAGGGCGCGAACAGCGCACATACTGGTGTGGAGGTGAATTACAGTGAGTTATAATGGATTACTGGGAAAGCTTAATAATAGGACAATTGAAGTCTAGATTATGAGGCCATTTCAGCAGAGCCAACAGCTTCATATGCCATGGACATGTGAATATGGTGCTGAATTTGCCAGTATTTTAAGAAGATAAATGGTTGGGACCTTGTCATGCAATGACAAAGCTGATATGCTTTATGTGAAGCCCAGTGTTTTGGTGTCAGCAGAAAGACTTCTCTTAGAAAACTGTACAGTGGTGCCTCTGTCTCCATTCCACCAGACAATGTTGGATGAGCAAGACCAAAGAAAGGCCACTGTAGTCATCCCACTATGCACAGTGGTTGAGCTATGAGCATGGAATGCACATTTTACCTTTGTGGCAAAGCCTGATTAAAATTAATTGTTAAAATAAATTATTTTGTGTATCTTTTTTACATAACATTAGTAATTACTAATGACATACACGGTAATTAATCTAGCATACTTTCATTAAATAAATCAATTCAAGCTAAAATTGAAGAGTCTACAATTAGGCTATACTGAGTCTGATCTATTTTAAGGCTGAATCCCATTCCTCCCCTTAACCCTAACCCTGTCCCTTAACCGTTGTTGTGCGCGTTCACGTGAGAGCTAGTGCTGTCCCAATCCTCGTCTTGATCAAGTGTTAGGGTCTAGTGTTAGGGCCAGAGGTCCCTTCAGACCAAGTAAGGACGCGAGCTCACTTGGCCAGCAGGGGTATCCAGAGATGTTGCGCAACAAGGAACATGGCTGCCTGGTCGACCAGAGAGACCCATAAATGTAAGTATTTTCGGCTTAAAGAATTGATTTAAAAATTACGACAGTCTTGTTTAGTGCTCTACACAGTCCTGTACATACATATTGGCAACTATATTTGTAATTGAAACATTTTTAAAAATCGCTAGCTTGCTATGCTAATGCTAACGGCAACGTTAAAACGCTGCATTGCTTATTTGCACAATAGTCCTGCATTTTTCTGCCTTGAAAGGACTCCATGCATGTCTACAGTGTTAACTAAACTCCATTAGCAGCGAATTTCGTTTGATATCAGTGCATAACACTACTTGCTTTGAGACATCGCTAAGTGCTTTACATATACTGTCCTGTATCACACAGGGACGCAGGAGGAAACCCAGCAGCTGATCCACTTTCAGGCTGAAAACGAGCAGAAGTTTCTAAAATCAAAATATGCTGCAAAGCAACTGTGGGAGTGAGTCATGCGTTCATGTTGTGGCCATTCATTATTGTATTGGTGGTACTGTATTATTGTAATCATTTGTAATGCATACCTGTTCATGTACCTGTACATTGTTGTTGGTTATGATACAGGAGGGAAAGGTTACTGGCTAACAGGCATCAGCTGTGGGCTGGATGTCTTTCTTATTGAAGTGAATGAGAGCAGCCTTCCACTACTTCAAATCTTCTTTCGCTCCCAAAAGTTTCAACTCCTTCATACTTTCACCTACAGATGCCAAACAAACTTTAAAATGTTCACAAAATATTCAGCTATCCGGGGTCTACTTTTTCAGTTTGATATCTTTTACGTTTTTGTGAAAAAAGCTGTTTAAGTTTAGTGATCATTTCAGGAAATTTTATCGATTAAACAGAGTGTGTATTGCGCTGCTTAGAGTGGATGACATCATTGCTAGAGCACAGAGCCTTAAAAAAAATATCTTTGTCCCTGCTGCTTAAATTGCTCTAACACCCATATTTTCTACTTCTCATACACAATTTACACATCAAAACGTAGGTATTTTTGTCTAGTTTCAGAAAATCTGATCAGTTTTTGTGATACATCTTATACTTTTGGCTCAGCAAGCTTCCAAATGACAAAAAGATTGAAATCTTCCTCAATTGGTTCCCATAATAAAAATGTTCCACAATTGCCAGTGAAACGCTAGCGAACCACTTTTTTGAAATCGCTGATATGACCACATCTTTACGTTTATCCATATAAATTTTTATACCGATACGTTCACAAAGGCCTTGTGGTGCTCAGGATCACGTCATTTGACTGATAGCAGTTATAGTTTTCCCACTGTGAGGCTTTGTTTGAGAGCTCGCTCTCAGGGACTCTGAATAGCTGAAGCACAGCACAGCTGACAGATTCAGCAGGTGTTGCTCATCAACTTGATTACAGACATCAAAGCAAGTTTATAAACATATCCACTGGCCATTGGTTACCATGACAACACTTTCACAGACACACCCAGATACTACAGGCTACAGGCCTCCTTCCATCTCTCTCTTTCCCTCTCTCTCTCTCTCTCTGTCTCTTTTTCTTTACCTCTGCCTCTCTCTCTATCTCTTTCTCTCTCTCTTTTTCTCTCTCTCTCCTTCTCTCTTCATCCCTCCTTCTCCATCCCTATCTTCCCCCCTCTCTTCCTTTCGCTCTCCATCTCTTTATTTCCCTCTCTATCCCTCTCTCTCTCTCTTTCTATCCCCCTATCTCTCTCGTTCCTTCTCTTTCTCTCTCTTTGTCTCTCCCTCTCAGACCTCACAATGTTCTACATATTTTGTCATTTTTCAACTTTTGAAGCCAACAGTTTAGTTTAGCGTCGACGTTTACCTTTTTAATGAAATTCATACTTCTTAAAACGATTTCCACTTTTTCTACTACTCTCACTACTTCAACTACTACAAACATTCACTGGCCAGTCGTTACCATGACAACAGATACACACCCAGATACTACAGGCAGGAATATGAACTTTAGTCTGTCTTCTCTCTTCTATTCTCTTGTTCTGGTCTGTCTGTCTTTCCTCGCTCCACCTCTCTGTCTCTCTTTTTCCATCTGCCTCTCTCTCCCTCTCTATCGGTCTCTCTCTCTTTCTCTCTCTATCCCTCTCTTTTTTTCTTTCACTCTCTCCATCCCTCGTTCTCCATCCCTCTCTCTCCCTCCCCCTCTCTCTCTATCACTCTCTTTCCCTCTCTCTCTGTCTCTTTCTTTCCCTTTGCCTCTCTCTCTCTTTCCCTCTCTCTCTCCTCTTTCTCTCTTCCTTTCTCTCTCTCTATCACTCTTTCCCCCTCTCTCTTTCTTTCGCTTTTCCTCTCTCTACCTCTCTATCCTCTCTCCCTCTCTCTCATCCCCCCTCTCTCTCTCCCCCTCTCTCTCCCTGTCCCTCTCTCTCACTCTCTCTCTCCTTCTCTCTCCATCCCTCCTTCTCCATCCCTCTCTCCCTCCCTCCCCCTCTCTCTCTTTCTTTCCCTCTTTCCCTCTCCTTTCCTCTCTATCCCTCTCTTTCTGTCTTGTTTGTTCTATGCAATGGATATGGCTGATAATAAGTCTTTTAGTCAATTTATTGAAACTTCCACTTTTTACAGTTTAGGTTACCGCTTTTCTACAAATGTATATCAAGAAATTATTTTATTATTATATATAAAAATTTTATTTTATTAGTGGTGTTCTTCAACTTTTCAATGAAATTCATACTTATTGAACCAATTTCCACTTTTTCAACTATTGTTCAGCTTCAGCTAAAGACTTCACAATGTTCTACATATTTCTTTCATTTTTCAGCTTTTAAAGCCAACAATTTAGCGTCAACTTTGAACTTTTTAACGATTTCCACTTTTTCAACTATTCTCACTACTTCAACTTCTTCTTACGGATTTTAGCTATTCAACCAGTTTAGCTTTAGCAATTCAGCTATTCAGCATTCCCACGCATTTTCTGCAGGAAATGCATTTTCTAGTTTTATTTTTAATTTTAACTTTATTCCGTACGTTTTTTGGCTCTCTGTAACTTCTGCATACTTTCACCTATTTCAACCATTCAACTTTTCAAATGTTCAGCTCTTTCAGCTAATGATGGAACATCTTCAACTTTTTTTCTACTATTTATACTTTTTAAAATATTAAGCTTTTTAACACTTTTTTTTAACATTGAAGTGAATGAGAGCATCCCTCAACTCCTTAAAATCTTCTTGTCTGTTCTGAAGATGGCACAGTGGTTATGGCACATGGTTAGGGTGTGGGGGGTCCGGGTTCAAATACCACTGTGGAGTAGCAGTCATTGTGTCCCTGGCTAAGGTGTTATTTGACTTTTCAACTACTCTCACTACTTCAACTTATTTTTACGGTTTTAAGCTATTCATCCTGTTTAGCTTTAGCAATTCAGCTATTCATGTTTTATTTTGCAAACACACACATGCACACACGCAAACACACACACACATATAGACACACACAGACACACAAGCAGACACATAAACACACACACACACACACAAACACACACACACACACACACACACATGCAAACACACACAAACACACACACACACACACACACACACACACTACTCAAAAACACACACACACACACACCCCACACACACACACACACAAACACACTCCCCACACAGACACACAAAAACACACTCCCCACACACACACACGCCGGCTCATCGTACACACACCACACTCTTCTCTCTTCTCATCTCTTCTCTCCTGCTCTCCTTTCTTCTCTGTTTCTCTCCCTCTCTCTTTCCTCTCTTTCTTCTTGTTCAGCCCCATTCTTTTCACCTAATATATTTCACATCTCATCTCAGCTAGATTGATGCTTTTTCGTTCTATGCAGTATATATCTGATAATAATGAAAATATTTCTTCTGCTCTCAGTGTCTGAAGTCCTGGCGTGTACTTCTGTCTGTCTGTCTGTCTGTCTGTCTCCTTACCTGTCTGTGTCTCCCTCCTTCCCTCTGTCTGTATCCCTCCCTCTTGTCTCCCTCTCTTTCTCTATGCCTACCTCCTTCCTTCTTCTGTCTCTCCCTCCAGGGTAATTTGTGATTTCATCCATGTATATAGCCCGTTTCTTTTCAGCCAATATATCCACCTCTCAGCTCTTTAGGGTCATGCTTGTTTGTTCTACGCAATAGATATGGCTGATAATAATACAAAGTCTTTAAACTTTCAGCCTTTTTAGTCAATTTTAGTCAAAGTTGCTATCTTTCTTTTCCTCTCTTCTTTCCTCTCTCTCTCCTTCTCTCTTTATTCTCTTTCTCTCCTCTCTTCTCGTCTCTTCTCTCCTGCTCTCCTTTCTTCTCTCTTTCTTTCCCTCTCTCTTTCCTCTCTTTCTTCTTGTTCAGACCCATTCTTTTCACCTAATATATTTCACATCTCATCTCAGCTAGATTGATGCTTTTTCGTTCTATGCAGTATATATCTGATAATAATGAAACTATTTCTTCTTTCAGCCTTTTCAACTTTCATCTTTAACAATATAACAGTATTAATTTGTTTCATATTTCTGCATATATGAGTCATTATCAGTTAGAAAATCTACTCAGACCTCACAATGTTCTACATATTTTGTCATTATTCAACCTTTAAAGCAAACAGTTCAGTTAAGCATAAACTTTTAACTTTTTAATGAAATTCATACTTATTAAACCGATTTCCGCTTTTTCAACTATTTTCACTACTTCAACTTCTTCTTACGGATTTAAGCTATTCAACCAGTTTAGCTTTAGCAATTCAGCTATTCAGCATTCCCACGCATTTTCCGCAGGAAATGCATTTTCTAGTTCTTAATTTTATTATTCCGTACGTTTTTTGGCTCTCTGTAACTTCTACATACTTTCACCTATTTAAACCATTCAACTTTTCAAATGTTCACCTCTTTCAGCTAATGATGGGACTTCTTCAACTTTTTTTCTACTATTTATACTTTTTAAAATGTTCAGCTTTTTAACACTTTTTTTTAACATTAAAGTCAATAAAAGCAGCCTTCAAATCCTTCAAATTCTCTTCCGCTCCCAAAATTTTCAGCTCCTTCATACTTTCACCTACAGATGCCAAACAAACTTTAAAATGTTCACAAAATATTCAGCTATCCAAACGTATCTTTTCAGTTTGATATCTTTTACAGTTTTTGTGAAAAAGCTGTTCAAGTTTAGTGATAATTTCAGGAAATTTTATCGATTAAACAGAGTGTGTATTGCGCTTGCTAGAGTGGGTGATGTCATAACTAGAGGGTGAAGCTTCGAAAAAATTATCTTAGTTCCTTGTCTGTAAACTGCTCTCACGCCCACAATATCTACTTGTCATACACAATTTATAGATCAAAACATAGGTATTTTTGTCTAGTTTCAGAAACTCTGCTCAGTTATGCGATATGTCTCATACTTTTGGCTCAGCGAGCTTCCAAATGACGAGATTTGAAAATATTTCTTCATCCGCTCTCATGTTGAAAATCATTTATATTTCCCAGTGAAAGGCACAGCGAACCACTTTTTGAAATCGCGGATATGCCCACATTTCTAAGTTTATCAACATAAATTTTATACCGATACGTTCACAAAGGCCTTGTGGTGCTCAGGTTCACGTCATTTGACTGATAGCATTTATCGTTTTGGCAGTTTGAGCCTTTGTTTGAGAGCTTGCTCTCAGTGTCTCTCAATAGCTTCAGTTTGGCCCAGCTGAGAGTTTCAGCAGGTGTTTCTCATTAACTTGATTACACTTCAAAGGACATGTTTACAAACATTCACTGGCCAGTCGTTACCATGACAACAGACACCCACCCAGAGACTACAGGCAGGAATATGAACTTTAGTCTGTCTTCTCTCTTCTATTCTCTTGTTCTGGTCTGTTTTCTCTCTCCCCCTCTCTATCTCTTTGTTTCTCTCTCGCTCTCCCTGTCTCTCTCTCTTGTTTCTCTCTCCATCCCTCCTTCTCCCTCCCTCTCTCCCTCCCTCCCCCCTCTCTCTCTCTTTTTCCATCTGCCTCTCTCTCTCTTTCTGTCCTCTTTCCTCTTTCCTTCCTCATTCTGTCCTCTCGCTCTCTGTTCTCTTTCCTCTTTCTGTCCTCTCGCTCTCTTTCTGTCCTGTCCTCTTTCCTCTTTCTGTCCTCTTTCCTCTTTCTGTTCTCTTTCTTCTTTCCTCTTTCTTCTTTCCACCTTCTTCTTTCCTCTTTCTGTCTTCTCGCTCTCTTTTCTCTTTCTGTCCTCTCGCTCTCTTTCCTCTGTCGTCTTTCTGTCCTCTTTCCTCTTTCTGTCCTCTTTCTTCTTTCTTTCCTCTTTCTTCTTTCCTCTTTCTGTCCTCTCGCTCTCTGTTCTCTTTCGGTCCTCTTTCTGTCCTCTTTCCTCTTTCTGTCGTCTTTCTTCTTTCTGTCCTCTCGCTCTCTTTCCTCTTTCGGTCCTCTTTCTGTCCTCTTTCCTCTTTCTGTCGTCTTTCTTCTTTCTGTCCTCTCGCTCTCTTTCCTCTTTCTTTCTTTCTTTCCTCTTTCTTTCCTCTTTCTATCCTCTCGCTCTCTGTTCTCTTTCCTCTTTCTGTCCTCTCGCTCTCTTTCTGTCGTCTTTCTTCTTTCTGTCCTCTCGCTCTCTTTCCTCTTTCTTTCCTCTTTCTTTCCTCTTTCTATCCTCTCGCTCTCTGTTCTCTTTCCTCTTTCTGTCCTCTCGCTCTCTTTCTGTCCTCTGTCCTCTTTCCTTCCTCATTCTGTCCTCTAGCTCTCTGTTCTCTTTCCTCTTTCTGTCCTCTCGCTCTCTTTCTGTCCTGTCCTCTTTCCTCTTTCTGTCCTCTGTCCTCTTTCCTCTTTCTTCTTTCCTCTTTCTGTCCTCTCGCTCTCTTTCTGTCCTCTCTTTCCTCTTTCTGTCCTCTGTCCTCTTTCCTTCCTCATTCTGTCCTCTTTCTTTCCTCTTTCTGTCTTCTTTCTTCTTTCCTCTTTCTGTCAGTAAGAGCTGTGTTTAAACTATTCTTCTGCTTCAGCTAAAGACCTCACAATGTTCTACATATTTTGTCATTTTTCAACTTTTATAGCCAACAATTCAGTTTAGCGTCAACTTTGAACTTTTTAACGATTTCCACTTTTTCAACTATTCTCACTACTTCAACTTCTTCTTACGGATTTAAGCTATTCATCCAGTTAGCTTTAGCAATTCAGCTATTCAGCATTCCCACGCATTTTCTGCAGGAAATACATTTTTGGAGGGAATGCTGTTCTACAGCATTCCACCTATTGTTATCCTGTTCTTTATTATTCTTCGCTTTATTATTATTCCGTACGTTTTTTGGCTCTCTGTAACTTCTGCATACTTTCACCTATTTAAACCATTCAACTTTTCAAATGTTCAGCTCTTTCAGCTAATGATGGGACTTAAAATTTTAAGCTTTTTAACACTTTTGTTTTACATTGAAGTCAATGAGAGCAGCCTTCAAATCCTTAAAATCTTCTTCTGCTCCCAAAAGTTTCAGCTCCTTCATACTTTCACCTACAGATGCCCAACAAACTTTAACATGTTCACAAAATATTCAGCTATCCAAACTTATCTTTTCAGTTTGATATCTTTTACAGTTTTTGTGAAATATCTGTTTAAGTTCAGTGATCATTTCAGGAAATTTTATCGATTAAACAGAGTGTGTATTGCGCTGCTTAGAGTGATGATGTCATCATCCAGTGTGAAGCTTCGAAAAAATTATCTTAGTTCCTTCTCTAAAAACTGTTCTCACGCCCACAATATCTACTTGTCATACACAATTCATACATCAAAACGTAGGCATTTTTGTTTAGTTTCAGAAAATTGAAAGGCAGTGAATTTAAAGCAAACAGTTCAGTTTAGCATAAACTTTTCACTTTTTAATGAAATTCATACTTAAACCTTAAACCGATTTCCGCTTTTTCAACTATTTTCACTACTTCAACTTCTTCTTACGGATTTAAGCTATTCAACCAGTTTAGCTTTAGCAATTCAGCTATTCAGCATTCCCACGCATTTTCTGCAGGAAATGCATTTTCTAGTTCGATTTTATTTATTCTTATTCCGTACGTTTTTTGGCTCAGCATAACTTCTGCATACTTTCAGCTATTTAAACCATTCAACTTTTCAAATGTTCAGCTCTTTCAGCTAACGATGGGACTTCTTCAACTTTTTTTCTACTATTTATACTTTTTCAAATTTTAAGCTTTTTAACACTTTTTTTTAACATTAAAGTCAATGAGAGCAACCTTAAACTCCTTAAAATCTTCTTCCGCTCCCAAAATTTTCAGCTCCTTCATACTTTCACCTACAGACGTCAAACAAAGTTTAAAATGTTCACAAAATATTCAGCTATCAGGCTATGGCTTTGCAGTTTGATACCTTTTACAGTTTTTGTTAAAAAGGTGTTTAAGTTAAGTGATCATTTCAGGAAATTTTATCGATTAAACAGAGTGTGTATTGCGCTGCTTAGAGTGGATGATGTCATAGCTAGAGGCAGGGACGTCGTTAGGCCTGTTTTAGGGGGGCTGAAGCTACCCCAAAATGTTCCTAAGCCCCCCCAAATAATAAGAAAAATAATATATATATTTTCTTTTTTTTTTTTTTTACAGTGCACTCTGTATCACTCACAACTTTGAATCAATCTTCCTTCACCATTCATCTGTTTGTGTCGTTGTGCACTGCAGTCAGTCTGTTTTATTTATATTTCACCAACTGTCTGCTGGTGGAAAAGGCCGAGACGGAGGCTCAACGAGCCCGCGTGCACGTAACGGTATGTGGACGAGCGAGGTAGAGAGGGACTGAAGAGAGAGAGCGCCTGGCGGCATTAAAACAAAGCAGGAAATCCGAGAAATAAAACGTTGTTTTTGCCGATTTATCACTCGAAATGCAACTGTAGCAAGCCTCTAACTATCGCTAACGTTATCCAAATTCATATTTCAAACAACAAATAATATATCCAGTTACAAAAAAACGGAAATTCGAAAGTTAAACAGAAGTACAAAGAGTCTATGAAGATGATAGGCTACACCGTCCCGTCTCGTCTCATTGGTGTCTTTTTTTTTTGTCCGAACTTGCTACTGCACACAGAGTGAGTGATAGGCTACAGAGTGAAATTGTAAGTTAGTCTAGCTAGAGTGAAATACAAGAAATACCTAACTTAGTTAGTTATCTGAAGTTCTCTATTCTTTGCCATTAATATAGCATGCTGCTATCTCTATAGTATTAACAGTCCCCACAGAATGTTGTCACTGAAAACTAAATGTTATAGTGTCACTGTTAATGCTATTTTACTGTTATATCCTTCAATTTATTGAGCAGATGGATACTGGATGATATTTTGAGAGAGAGAGAGAAAGAGAGAGAGAGAGGGAGACAGAGAGAGAAACAGGAGTTTGGCAGGGCAGCTGATTCTGAGGAAATTGGCTTGATTGAGGTAAGTTATGTTAGTGGTCTGCAGCAATGGTTCTCAAAGTGGGGCCCAGGGACCCCCAGGGGTCATTGAGGAGGTCCCAAAAAAAGTGAAATAACTTATTTTCACTATAATTCCATTCATAATTAACACAATGTTTCATAGATTCATTCATAGACTTTCTGTAATAAAACATCTAAAAGCAAAAATCCTATAAAATGGGGACCCCTGGACAAAATCTAATCCAATGGGGGTTTGTGGTCTAATCAGCCTTTCAGTTTAGGGGTCCTTGATGTCTAAAAGTTTGAGAACCACTGGTCTACAGGGCTAAGAAAATGTGAGGTTTTGTTTTCTTCCTAAACAGGCATTTGTTGGCAGGTCTAGGCACTAAGGCATAGCCTAAACTAAATTATTTTATGATATTTATTATATATGCTATATTCTGACCAACTTAACTTTCTACATTATGTTATACAGTATGTAGATTTTGTAGGCTAGGCTCTACATGAACATACATACATATCAGTCCCTCCAGGAATTTGCGATGCAAATTCATGCAAATTCAACCACTCACCCTGGTTTTTATTTTTAAAGTATAGTTTACACAAAAAAAATCTTTTTTTTGTGCAATTTTCAGTCTCTCACAACTTCATTGCAACAAAAATATCAGACTCAGCAGGTCTGGCCTAAGTACATTCTCCCCATGCAGCTTTGAAGTATCTAAAATCTAACATTAGAATAACATTTGTAAGTAAGATTTTACAAGGTAAAGTTTTGCATAGCCTGGGGGCTAAGCCCCCCCTGTCTTTCAATCCTAGTGACGTCCCTGGCTAGAGGGTGAAGCTTCGAAAAAATTATCTTTGTCCCTTCTTCTCAAATTGCTCTCACGCCCACAATCTCTACTTGTCATACACAATTTATACATCAAAATTTATTTTTGTCTAGTTTCAGAAACTCTGCTCAGTTATGCGATACGTCTCATACTTTTGGCTCAGCGAGCTTCCAAATGACGAGAGTTGAAAATATTTCTTAATCCGCTCTCATGTTGAAAATCATTTATATTTCCCAGTGAAAGGCACAGCGAACCACTTTTTGAAATCGCTGATATGCCCACATTTCTAAGTTTATCAACATAAATTTTATACCGATACGTTCACAAAGGCCTTGTGGTGCTCAGGATCACGTCATTTGACCGATAGCATTTATCGTTTTGGCAGTTTGAGCCTTTGTTTGAGAGCTTGCTCTCAGTGTCTCTCAATAGCTTCAGTTTGGCCCAGCTGAGAGTTTCAGCAGGTGTTGCTCGTTAACTTGATTACACTTCAAAGGACATGTTTACAAACATTCACTGGCCAGTCGTTACCATGACAACAGACACCCACCCAGAGACTACAGGCAGGAATATGATCTTTAGTCTGTCTTCTCTCTTCTATTCTCTTGTTCTGGTCTGTCTTCTCTCTCCCCCTCTCTATCTCTTTGTTTCTCTCTCTCTCTCCCTGTCTCTCTCTCTTTTTTCTCTCTCCATCCCTCCTTCTCCCTCCTTCTCTCTCCCTCCCTCCCCCTCTCTCTCTCTTTTTCCATCTGCCTATCTCTCTCTCTCTCTCTATCCCTCTCTCCCTCTTTTTCTTTCACTCTCTCCATCCCTCCTTCTCCCTCTCTCTCTCCCCTTGTCTCTTCCTTTCTCTCTCTCTATCACACTCTTTCCCTCTCTCTCTCTGTCTCTTTCTTTCCCTTTGCCTCTCTCTCTCCCTCTCTCTCTCTTTCTCTCTCTATCCCTCTCTCTCTTTCCCTCTCTCTCTCCTTCTCTTTCTCTCTTTTTGTCGCTCCCTCTCATCTCGCTCTCTCTCATCCCCCTTTCTTTCTCTCCCCCTCTCTCTCTTTCCCTCTCTCTCTCTCTCCCTGTTCCTCTCTTTCTCTGTCTCCTTCTCTCTCCATCCCTCCTTCTCCCTCCCTGTCTCTCCCTCCCTCCCCCTCTCTCTCTCTCTCTATCTCTCTCTCTTTCTTTCCCTCTCTCTCTCCTTTCCTCTCCTCCTCTCTGTCTCTCTTCATCCCTCTCTTTCTCTCTTGTTTGTTCTATGCAATGGATATAGCTGATAATAAGTCTTTTAGTCAATTTATTGAAACTTCCACTTTTGACAGTATTACAGTTTAGCTTCCCGCTTTTCTACAAATGTATTTCAAGAAATTATTTTATTATTATATATTATATTATATTTTATTAGTGGTGTTATTCAACTTTTTCGATGAAATTCATACTTATTGAACCAATTTCCTCTTTTTCAACTATTCTTCAGCTTCAACTAAAGACCTCACAATGTTCTACATATTTTGTCATTTTTCAATTTTTAAAGCCAACAATTCAGATTAGCGTCAACTTTGAACTTTTTAACTATTTCCACTTTTTCAACTATTATCACTACTTCAACTTCTTCTTACGGATTTAAGCTATTCATCCAGTTAGCTTTAGCAATTCAGCTATTCAGCATTCCCACGCATTTTCTGCAGGAAATGCATTTTCTATGATTGCTTTCTAATAACCTGGAGTGATGGAAAGGCAGGGTAGGGATGGCTGAAGTGAAACTGATGTTCCGAAGCTTTGTCGAGATCCCGAAGCGCAGATG
Organism: Perca schrenkii; assembly: GCA_025617405.1. NCBI lineage: Eukaryota > Metazoa > Chordata > Actinopteri > Perciformes > Percidae > Perca > Perca schrenkii. The sequence continues at coordinate 31,582,259 of CM046800.1, read as the reverse complement.
TTTCGAAACGCTGATCCGAAGTGTGATTCAAAACAACCCTGTCACGTGACTACGGCTAAATGAAACATCGGAGTGTTTCACGAGTGTTTCAACAGGTGGCATGAATCAGCGTTTGATTGACAGGGTCGGGAACACACATCGCACATCAGTATAAAAGTGAAGTCAACGCACCTTGACCTCGTGGGTTTTTGTGAGAGGAGTTTGATTTTGAGATAGCGGATATTTGGTGATATAGTGACATTCATAGTGCGAGTTGTTTAGTTATATTTAGGCTTACATTTAAATTTACACATTGACTGATAGACTGAGACAGACAGAGTATAGGCCTACATACAGTGATACATAGATAGATAGATAGATAGATAGATAGATAGATAGATAGATAGATAGATAGATAGGACAGGACAGTTTATGGGAACGTATTAATGATCGTATCCGTAAAACCCAGATTAGGCCTATACATAATGCTACAGCTGAAGCCACAGTGGAAGTGAAAAAATACCACAACTATGCGTTTTTGCCCAGAACTCATGATCCCCTAACTTACTGGAAAGAGAGAGCATTAATCTTTCCTCATTTGTATGTCCTTGCTAAAAAATATCTTTGCATGCCAGCAACAAGTGTCGCTTGTGAGAGGATCTTTTCAAAGGCTGGAAAAATTATCTGCAAAAAACAAAGTAGGCTAAGTCCTTCCACAGCAGAGAAATAAATATTTTTGAATGAAAATCTATAAAAAAGTGAGACATTGTGGCTTGATTTCTTTTATTAATATTCATTTTTTTGACCAAAATAGCATTATGCACAGTGAGGAGTCTACAAGCCTTACAAGCTTCACATATTAGAAAAATAATACAATACAATAATACATTTTTTATTTTTTTAATGGCTCGTTGTTTCAGATCCACACTTGAAAGTGACCACTAGGTGTCATCGTTGAGACGGGTGTCAGATTGTTTCGAAGCCTCGACACAATATGACACATTTGCTTCAACTGTTTCATTGTTTCACGAAGCCTCGATCTGCCCACCACTAAGGCAGGGTTGGCCAACTACTCAAGGAACAGTAAGAGACTAGGTATTTTATGACTAAATTACAAACCGACTATGTGACAGCGGTGTAATCTTTCATGTCCTGCCTCCTGCAGCTCTATCCAGGCACCATTCCTCGCCTAAACCAAACTGAGGAATTCTGTTCGGAAGATTTCAGCTCTGACCTGCAGTTGCCACGCCCCCTTTTCTTTGCCACTCAGTTCCCCCTGTAGTTAACCACACCTGCAATTAATTAGCCTCAATCAGCCACAGACTTAATTAGACAGCACCTGTGCAGACAGCTCTTTCTTTGGTTCAAACCACATGGAGTAATCCTTGCTGCTGGAAATGCTGTCTCCTGCTTGTGTATTGAGCTATGTAAGTTTCATAGGTTTTTACTTTGATGAAATGAAAAGTGCTAATGTAAGGCGAGTGCCAACCTGCATTCCTTTCTGTTTGTGTGCTGTTTAAAGTTGCTTTAAAGTAGGTATTTTATGACTAAATTACGAACCGACTACTTGACAGCAGTGTAATCTGTCATGTCCAGCCTCCTGCAGCTCTATCCATACGCCATTCCTCGCCTAAAACAAACTGAGGAATTCCAATAAGTGGAAAGGCAACTCTCCTCTACAAAAATAATTTTTATTGACATGACTCCCTGATGGTCTAGTGGCTAGGATTCGGGGCTCTCACCGCTGTGGCCTGGGTTCTTGAAAGATACTGGTTAACCACTTGAATAAGTACGTTTTGAGACAGATTTTTCATTCACTCATTTATATTTGTCTAATTCTTCCTCATTAGGTTAAGAACCCCGAAACTCTTTAGGACGACTATTTCCTTTAAATCTGACATGCGACAGCGCCAGTATCCTTTTGTTGTTATTGATGAGCCATAAACACTTCATCTGCCTCTATCATAATGACAATTCTTTTCCATCTTTTATACATTAACTAAACCCCTAAACAACTTGTTTTACCTGAAAACCAATGTATGGTGTCAAGTAATGTTATTGATGAAATCAGGTCCAAATTTTGACATTTTAGTGCAAAGCAAAGGTGCATAACTAAAGATTGCTTTCTACTAACCTGGAGTGATGCAAGGCAGGGGTGGCCAACTAGTCAAGAAACAGGAAGAGACTAGGGGTATTTCTCAATACCAAGAATGCAAAGAATGGACTTGTGTTCTTGGGGAGAATGTTCTTGCTGGTTGTACCTGGAAGAATGAAGTCGCAAGTTCACAAGCACACTCTTGTGCTGTTGACAGTTTTGAGACAATGCGTTCTTCCTGTTATTGCGCAACACCCCCAGCACAGAGGGCGCTTGCCACTTTATAGTTCGCTGTTATGTTGCAAATGTGTGTATTGATAATAAAACTGACGGTCCCCTTTCATACAGCCTTTGTTTTTTGATTTAAAGTGCTTTTAAGTTTCACGGGCCAATAACGAGACAAGGGCGGGATAAAAACCTCATAGACCTTTTTGACATGTCATAGTAGGAAAAGCACAGGTGTTTTCAAAACCATTACTGATAGCTGCATTCCACTTAGAGGCCCTGGTGTTGTGCATGCTGACCGCCTGAAATATCTTACTGGGACATTTGATGGAACTGAGCCATCGTTAAGGTGATCAATCTCAGCTGTGGTTTTCCTACTATGACAAGTCAAAAGGTCTGCTTTGAAAAAGGTGATTCACTTTTAATTGAAACCACAAAAGAACGGTGAAATAATTATTAAGATTATAAATGGACCGGGTAAAGTTAGCCACTTTACCGAGAAGCAGAAGAGGAGGCTGCTGAGGAGGAGGCTGCGAGTGAGGAGAGACAGGAGGAGGCTGCAATGGCATTTGGCTATTTCAGCTTTTGTCTCTGGATATGTAAGTATCAGATACATTTACATATATATGATATACACATCAATTTAGCCTACTTAAAGCAGCTTTTACCTTTACAACAATAATGAAAAAATAGGATACAGTAGATACAAAATGTTAAGGTAAAAGCCATATAATAGGCATGGGCATAATAACATGGGTAGTTTGATTATTTATTTTAGTACATAACTAACGTAACCTTTACCAAGAGGTTCAGGTTTCATTTGCAGCTAAAACAAGTTTGATAATCTTTGTACTATAAATCAAGTAACGTTAATGTTTCTCTATAGCCCATATTCTAAAATGGATAATAGGAAAACATAAGAAAATGTTAAAAATCTCAAATTCAAAAGGATGGCAATAAGTCCTCAGAGGGACAGTTGATGTATGTATGATGCATAGTACATTGTAAAGTATAAACAGGTTGAAAACCTTACATTTTTAAATGAAATATAAATGACCAGAACATAATTAATGGAATGCACACAGAACAGACATTTTCATAATGTAGTAAATGTTTGACAGCCTGATAAAATAAATAGTAAATGTTACATTTAACATTACATAATATTAAATACATGAAATCTACTTTAATTCATGAATAAACAAAAAAGACATTGCAAGATTAATAATCAAATACTATTATAATGATAACAGTTGATATTAAATATGTATTTTTCTTTTTCAAACAGGATTGAAACTCCTTCTCAGAGATATGCATAAGCGAATGACTGCGTGCCTATCCTGGTCACGTTTTTCTCAGAGGCTGACCTAAAGCCAGCCTTTAGGCTCTCCAGGGACACCATCAATGTGCTGGTCTGGATGTTGCCACGGTAAAAGCCACACGGATGGAGCCATGAGATCGAGATAGCTGCTTGTCTGTACTGGCTCGCATGTGGCACCTCGTACAGAGTCACAACAGACATATTTGGCATTCCGAGAGCCACTGTTGGACGAATAGTTCACAGTGTAGTGGAAGAGATGATGGCCATCCTGCACAACATCATTCATTTCCCTAAGCCAGATGAGATGGAGGAGGTGGGGGCTGGCTTTGCTCGCATGGCTGGTCATGAGGCCTTTCGCTATGTGGCTGGTGGGATAGATGGATGCCACATCGGAATTCTCCCACCTGCTGAACCACAAAAGAGGTGCTACATAAATCGTAAGCTCTTCCCTTCACTTCACAATCCTGAAGGATTTCAGGGGGTGTTTGACAGCAGAGGGAAATTCCTGGATACGTACGTTGGCAACACAGGGTCAGTCCATGACGCCCTTGTCCTCCAGAGGTCACCGATGTACAAGGAGTGTCTGTACCCACCAGCTGGCTTCTTTCTCCTTGGAGATGTGAGATACCCATGCCTGCAGCATCCGGTCACCGTCATGACACCATACCGCCAGCCTGTAGTGGGTGAGAATACACAACGTATTACATTTGTTCACTTGCAATAGAAACAGTACATAAATTAAATGTAACCTCTTTTTTATTCATCAGGCCAAGTTCAAGCACGCTATAACAAGCGCCATGCCAAGGGCAGGAGCATCATTGAGCGTTGCTTTGCCATGCTTAAAACCCGCTGGCGAGCAATTTTCCTGAGGGCTTTGTAAATCTGGCCTCTATTTTCCCCCAAAGTCATCTCGGCATGCTGCATCCTCCTCGGCATGCTGCATCCTCCACAACCTTTATCTGTCCACAGCCGATATTGGAGGAGGAGGAGGAGGAGGAGGAGGAGGAGGAGGAGGAGGAGGAGGAGGAGGAGGAGGAGGAGGAGGAGGAAGAAGAAGAAGAACAACATCAGGGGAACATACCTGATCAAGGTGATCAGGATCTCTCCGGCATTCATCTTCATGCAAGACTTGCTGCACAGGTGTCTGCCCCTGGAGAGCTGTGTTGGGACCAAGCAGCTGGTTAAACTGGATTTAACCAAAAAGGCCTCAGATTGAGCTGACCGGAGAGACAAAGGAACATGTGGCCAAGACAAAGGAATCTTGGACTGTATGTAAACCCCAAAGCCTGGTTAATTCACACCTCTATGTGAAAGTCCCAACCAGAAGGGAAAAGCCTCACAGCTGGCAGGAAGTCAAAGAACTACAAGATTGTAGTCTTCACACTTTCAAGAGTTTTGAGTCTTCGTATTGGTTCAGCGGCACCATAAACGCAGCATCAGGTCTCAAACTATAAATAGCCTGTTAACCCCAAGATCCTGGTTTTTCGCGGTGATATATTTGCTGAAAGAAGACGCAGCTGTTCGAACTAGCTAGCCAGCCCCACCTCGCCGGTCGAGATTGAGCTGGGACATTTAATATCTTTCTGATATAAAAGGGGATCCGATGGACTATTGACCCAGTATTTCCTCACATCTGCAGCGGGTTTAATCAGCCCGGATTCAAGGAAAGAGGACAACGTTCCCGTTTTATTGCTTGTCAACTTGGATCGCATGTAGTCCACTGCCCTGGACAAATCCGGTCGTTAACCTCTGGCAAGAGATTAACTACAAACAACACACATAGTAAGAGGCTTACAAAGTTCTGGGCAGACATTAGAAATTGTGTGTTTGGTTTGTTTATTAATGAGCAAAGGTGTGCTACCACTTGTTTGTCATTAATGTGATCTGATTTTAATCATGTACTGGTCCATATGTGATTATTAATCTGTTTCTGTATCATTGCTCACGATACTGTTGATATGTTGTGTTGAGTAGCTTAGTAAAACTGTAATTGCTACCTGCTAAATCACTCCTTTCACAGAGTTTAGTTACTGTCTGCGAGATAATTGCGGAAAATCACCTGTTAGCCACTGGAGTGGTTATGACAGTTTCCCTCAGTAAGACAAAATTCTCAGTCTGTCCTAACTGCACGTTGGTCCAGACCTGAGTGGCTTAGGGGGGCTGGTCATTATTGATAACTAAGATCAGTGTGACTCTTTCTTTACCCTTTCTTCTTTTACTAACCACACACACAGACACAAGCTAGCCACGTAGCTCCCGAGCTAATGCTGCTAGCTTAACCACGTTGAGTCGGCATAGCATTTGTACAGAGCTAACACATGGCCTACTAGCTACGGGCTAAGTGTGCGCGTAGCCTAGCAACCCCCTCGGCCTCTTAACCCCTCCTTGTGCACCGAGCACCACTACCGCCCTCTTGAGGTTAAATAGTTATGTGCAGCTCACAGGAGTAGCCATTGTGGTAGTTTTTGTGTTGGAACTACATTTCGACACCGTCCCCTCCTTTTTCACTCACACACACACACACACACACGCGTACACACAGACGTGTGCATGCTACAGGTTTGCTGTTTTGTTTTTGCTTTTGGTTGTGATATTGTAAAAGATATATAAGTTTATTACTGAAGGATTATTGATTGGATACTGATAGTTGTGACGTTGATAAATTCTATTATACTTAAATAGCAGTTGCTTGTGATTATTTGTGTACTTATTGTAATAATTGCTGGTCGAACACAGGTCCGTGCTCAAATTCACCCCTTCCTTTCTTTCTTTTAAAGGATTACCACAGAAATGAGACTGTTCCACAGTTTGATTATTGGTCCCCAGACATGGGGGACTCGAGTAACAAGACTTGACTCGAGTTAGACTTGAGTCGCAAATTTTAGGACTTGAGACTTGCTTGATTAACATTCATTAAAGACTCGACTTGACTTTGACTTGATATTCATGACTTGAGACTTGACTTAGACTTGAGTCAAATGACTTGAAATTACTTGATTTTCTGTTTAATAAATATATTTTTTTTCCCCCTCTGATATTAACTGTACGATTTTACTGTTACATTCGCAGGAGCCGTTGATATGATGACGCGGCGCGCGGCGGGAGACCGTCAGTAAACACTGGCTACACCTCTCATGGGCGCCGATACCGAAAAATACGAAAATACTGACCGCCCAAGTGTGCCAGACTGCCAGTTCATTTTTACATTAATCTGAAATTAAACACTACAGTTGTGGAGCGTCTGTCATAGTGTGATTGGCTATGTCGGTGGCATTGATTCTTAATTTCCCACAAAGCTGATCGCAGTTACGTGCCAGTTAAACTTCTCATCTCCAATCCTATCTGTATTTGTGAGAAGTGGCGCTGTCCTGAGTTGAAAGATAGGCTATAGGGTAGGCCTACTTTAGGGCTTATTATGGCACGTGTGTTCGTGTCGGCCGCTGTCCGTTTCCTAAAAGGTTCTGGGTAACACTTTATAATAACCATCATTAATAGATGGTAAATTGATAGTTAATTAATCTTTAGTTAATTGTAATTTAACTGTTAGCAAACAGTCTTTTTACTGTTAACAAACAATGAAATTCTAATAAATAATGTTTACTAATTATTAGTAGTGTAACACACATTCTATCCGTCATATAATATATTAGTTATCGGGTGATGATTAAAAAATGTTTGGAAACCTTTTAAGAAACAATTTTTAAAACATCTATAAACATTACATAGATAGACGGACCAGATATTCATAACACTTTGTTAAGGTTTACTAGTTGGTTTGTAAACTGTCTATAAACATTATCTGGATGGTTATTATAAAGTTGCAACAGATGACTATATACCTGCTTAAACAGTTAATACATGCTTTTGTAAACCATCTAGAAACATTATTTAGCTAGGAAATTAATCCTTTGTCAGTGGTTACTAGATGGTTTGTAAACTGTCTATAAACATTATCTGGATGGTTATTATAAAGTTGCAACAGATGACTATAATACCTTGTTAAATAGTTAATAGATACTTTGTCAACCATCTATAAACATTATTTAGCTAGGAAATTAATCCTTTGTCAGTGGTTACTAGATGGGTTGTAAACTGTCTATAAACATTATCTGGATGGTTATTATAAAGTTGCAATAGATGACTATATTACCTTGTTAAATAGTTAATAAATACTTTGTAAACCATCTATAAACATTATTTAGCTAGGAAATTAATCCTTTGCCAGTGGTTACTAAATGTTTTGTAAACTGTTTATAAACATTATCTGGATGGTTATTATAAAGTTGCAACAGATGACTATAATACCTTGTTAAATAGTTAATAAATACTTTGTAAACCATCTATAAGAATAATTGGAATGCCTATTATAAAGTTGAAACTGATGGCTACACTTAAATCTTTTATTTGTGGTCAATAAAACAGTGATTTTTGCACTGATAATATAGTCCAATCATTAAATTGAACCCATTTTTGAAGAAAGTCATTGTCATGCAACAAGGAGCACAGTGGGAGATGAGAACAAAGTGATTACTAATACAAAGTTAATACAAAAACTTAACAATGGCACCTTCATTTTTAAATTAAATTAATGATACAAATACAATAATCTAAATACAGGGGTATTGGTACTTTAGAGGCCCCAATAAATGAATAAACAATAAATGACTAGGGTTGGGCATCGAGAAACCGATTCCTACTTGGAATCGTGTCAAAAATTACGATTCCATCGGAATCGTTTCTTTATTGGAATCGTTTGGAATCGTTTGTAGGATTTGGTTCAAATCTGATCATGGGTTCCAAATTTAACATGCGCAAGTTTTCGTAGCGGCCAGGCGCTTGTTGTGTTGCAGCCGTGGAGCACAGTAAGCAGCGCTCTAGTGTGGCTTTATTTTACGTTGAAAAAGCCCCGTCAAACTGCAACCCACCTTTGAATCAAAATAAAACTTTCCTCTTATTTGTGAAATAAGCATGTGACCCGTTTCAACTCCACCCCTCAAAGAATCGGAATCGAGAATCGATAAGAACCGGAATCGAAAGGAAGAATCAGAATTGGAATCAGAATCGTTAAAATCTAAACGATGCCCAACCCTATAAATGACCCAAAGTGATTAACATCACAAGCTCCCAAAACTTTACATTTATTTCTATTTATATTGCTTAGCAATATCGTAGAGCAGGCGTCCTAGTGGACCATTATGGTGTTTTTTACCAAACCATTCATTCCACTCAATCACAATCAGATGGTCTCTGAGCAGATCCTCTGTGCGATTCCCTCTGAGTCTACTGATTGTCTCCTTGTAACTCCTCCAGGCCCTCTCAATGTGTTGGGTGTGGCAGCCCGTTTCAGCATTGACATATGTCACACTGTGGTTGACTGTGTAATGCCTGTATCCAAATGCAGGCAGAGCCTGACGGTAGGCCCGCCACTCATCACTTAATATTGTGGATCCAGTACGAACGTAGTGGATAATCAGTGGGACCAGCTCTCGTCTGGTCCGTCTTTCCACCAGGCGGAGAACAGGCATGGTCCTCTGTCCTCTATGCTTCACACCAAGCATCCCAAACACCCACTTCTTCCTTTTCCACCCACCAGCCATTCTTCCACGTCCGTACTGTTAAAATATTCAAATTGGACACATATTAGAAATAGTAATTATTCACATGGTGATGTATAACTAATATTTACTGTAATTATTTGACCATTAAAACATAGAATGCTGCCAATTGAATGCTGCCAATTGATTAACTTTCCTGAGTTATAAAATGATTATATCCCCATCAGTATGGATTCACCCCCACCACTGCGTCCATAGATGCTTACCGTTGGTGCCATAACTGGAACAGATTTCAATACGATCTTTTATAATTTGACCCCTTGAGGAATACATTTTGGTGGTGGCAATTACTGCATCTCCTTACAGCCATGCAGTGACGAAACCTAAATATAAATCTATATATGGACAATACATTTGTCATAATGACTGAGTCTGGAAATTTAGAATTTTCTGGTATTTAAATTTGTTTTTGTTAAATGTTGTCCATTTCTCCTTTGATTGTTCAACGGTCTATCTCTAATCCATTACAGTTACAGAGAAAAAAATGTAATTAAATGACAGTTACTATAAAATCCAAATGTTAGTAATTATAAAGTTATAACACCATGGCACACAATTTGTGACTAATGAAAAAAGTATAAAACTAATAATTGTACATTTATAACACCGGACGGAATGCTGAGTAACCTTACAGCTGCTAGGTAGCATGTAATTGATTATGTTCTGCAACTGTTTTATTCATTCTGACTTTGTGGGTCAAAGCAAACCCTATAGTAATCAAAGCCTTCAGTAAATACCAGAGGACATAGTCCTCCCAAAAAATCCTCCTCCTGATAGTAGAATACTGGTAAGTCACTATTTAAACCTATATCAAAGTCAAGTCAAGCAAAAGAAAAAACATACTCTGACATACCTTGAAACCGCTAGATTTGCAACTAACGATTATTTTCATTGTGGATATTATTATTGAAACACACAGTAGACATTCAAGTAGACATGCTTTGACAGAAATGTCATGTGGTTTTATTACTTATGTGGTAGAACTTTATAATATTCAAAGTCAGTGGCAGTGAATATTGATAAGGGAGGTGTCAAGACAGCTTTAGATTAGATTTGATTATATTTCTCTTCAATGTCATTGTGCAGAGTACAAGTACAGAGACAATTCAATGCAGTTAGTGTCAAACCACAAGTGCCAAAAAAGTACAGTATAGACAGGTAGTGTAGTATAAACAGTATATGGCATAGTGCAGTCTAGACAGTAGTATACAGTTAACCAAGTGGTATGGTTTACAGTAAGGCTATGTGCAGTGTATTAAAAGTAGCATTATAAGAGCAGAACACATGGATATGTAGTATGAACAATATAGACAGATATGTACAGTATGTATAGATATGTGCAGTGTGTAACAGTAACATTGTATGGGTGGTGTGTGAGGGGAGGTGGCACACAGATCTGTAAATAAATAAAGGAATAACGTTAACCGCAATTGGCTTTAAGACGTTTTTTTTTCTCCATTGGCTGTATAATTTCCCCATCTCCTGTAGCTATAACCCTCATTATTTAACAACATATACATTTCTTAAAATATCATAGCCTACTTGTTCATGGATAAATGTTACTTCATATGAATTCATTTGCTACATATCGAAGTATGAGTAATTCCAATCCATCAAAAACGTTGCTGAAAACTGAAATATTATATATAATAAAGCTGAAATATTTTGTTCCGATGCTTTTCATAAACTCTCTATGGGCTTCAGCTTCTCACTTGACTGCATGCCTCCACGCCCACCCGATTGCCTGCGAGCTTGGCTTCTTGGCTTCTCCCTATGGCTTCTCCTGGCAGTACGGTCATTTTTTGACTATGCGACAGTAAGTCGCGTGGTTATGACCCAATCGTTAGCCTATTTTCACAAAAACATCTGCTAAGGAGCCATAACGTGAGGTACAAGGTAATGGAGCCTTTTATACATTGTCGTGTTTCTTTAGAAATAAACAATGGACAAATAGAGTCTTTAAACGCTTCAGATGTAAAGTTATTCGCTGTCAAGTGACGTCAAAAAAAAATGGCGGTCAGTGGAATGCTAACGGGAGGTGATCGCTTCGTAGCAACGAAGCGATCCCATGGGAGGTTCGAGTTCTGAAGCAAAGCTTACCCCCTTGGCTAAACCAGGCATTTTCCATTAAATGGGCTACACACGGATAAGTTATTCAGACCAGACCTGTTGGAGACAAAAGTGCGCCTAAATGACCAAAGCCCGCCCGCCACCGGTCAGCGAGTTCGTTCCCTGGAACCCGCCCCTTCTCTGCCTCTGATTGGCTCTAAACCCTACCCAACCATTTCATTCCTCATGCATATGATAGGATATTTTGTTATCTTTTTGGGCTCATCTGAATGCTGTATTATTATAATGCTGTATTATTATGTGAACAGCTTATGAGGACTTATTACTGTCAATGTCAACCTTGTAATTTATTGTATAATTTGGGGAGGTGGTGGACTTGGGGACTGGGGAGCATACTGTGAATGATGTCTTGTTTTTTTTTTTTGTTTTTTTTTACCCAACCTAACAAACCCAACCGAAGGTAACGACTACTAGCCAATAAGAGGCAGAGTAGGACGGGTCTAAGCATTACCAGGGAGTGTTAGCGATATTGCTGAAATCATAGAAGTTTTCGAACCTGGCTACAGAGTATCTGTGCTAGCTAATATTTCTAACTTCACCATGTCGGGAAAGAAAAGACATTTTACAAGATCTGGCAAAGGATTCAAAATGGATAACAAATCAGGGACACCAACGCCATCGGCGTCGACGAAAGAAACGGTAGCACCTGACGTTACCATTAGCAGCATGGATGATGCTAATATTGGTGAAGGTGCACATGGACAGCAAAACCTGGAGGACGCCGCCGTTTGCAAAAACATTAATGCCAAAGTTACCAGCGTCGAGGATTACCCCGCAAACAAGAAGCGTCAAGGTTTTGAGAGGGATAAATTCTGTATTTTATATGATACCAGCGATGACACAGACTGTGAAGAGCAATCTCTGAGTACAGTAACCTGTTGGCATGTAGCCTACTTAGGTTAGCTACTTTAATTTTAGATAGCCCTGGCTGCTCACTAAGATTTCTAAACAGTAACGTTATGGAAAAGTCTAGAATTTGATTATAGTAATTTACAGGTCTGGATAGCATTTAACAATATTTGTGCTTCCAGGCTATTTCCCATATTCTGGGATCATATAGCTGACGTTAAGCACAGTTCATGGCAAGTTAGATAGTTTTGCTAAATTTCCATCTGTAACGTTAGTACTTGGAGAGTGGGCAAGGCAAGAAGCACTTGTGACCTAACACACTCCTCCGCAGAGCTGGCTCCATGCCTGCTTGTCACTGTTCTGCTCCAATAAGTTATACCTGTACCAAATCCAGACATCCAAAACTAGGTAAGTGTAAAAGTAATGTGGCAAATATTGTTAGTTTTACATAGCATCGTAGCAATTGTAGAGTGTGGTCTAGACCTACTCTATCTGTATAAGTGTCCCAAGATAACTCCTGTTATGATTTGATACTATAAATAAAATTGAATTGAATCACAAATAACCAAATACCAAATATTGAGATTGAGTTATGCAGTGATGTAGTTTTACAATTAAACAGACTGTTTTCTGTAAGGAAATCATAAATTTATGTCTGCGTAACCGTGTACACTGGTCACAATAAGACAATGCTATTTTTCTGAGAGCAGACTATTGTAATCAGATGTTAAATATGGTCTAAAATAAACTATTGAGAAGTTTAAAATTTTTTAATTTTTCAGTAGAAATCGTGTTGGAACATAAATTTATGTCAGCGTAACCACACTGGTCACAATAAGACAATGCTATTTTTCTGAGAGCAGACTATCGTAATCAGATGTCAAATATGGTCTAAAATAAACTATTGAGAAGTTTAAAATTTTTGAATTTTTCAGTAGAAATCGTGTTGGAAGCAGTTCACATAAAGAAGACATGTATTTAATGTTTATGATTTTAGATGCACATACGTTTTTCTTCTTCTTTCTTCTTCTTATTTCCAGCCATTTATATGTCTCCAACAGCGTCAATGCTGCTCCAAAAGGCTAAGATAAAAGAAGGCTTGCTGAAAAGACAAGTCAAGCAGTTGAAAAAGGACATGGACTCCCTTCGCCAACAATTAGGTGTTTTTCTTCCTATGCTGCATAATATATTTTGCTGTTAATAATTGCACGCTAACTTGATTATATTTGTTGAAGTATTAAACTTTGGAAGCATTTGGCAGACTAAATTAAAATACATGTGATCTCACAATAGCATTTTCACTTTCCTCCAAATTTAAATTTATTTTGTAGTTAACCCTAGTTAAGCCGTGATTAAATTTTTTTGAAAGTGTGGGTACGCTATTTGATGTTAATATTAACACTATTATTTTAATGATACTATTTCCTATTGTTTTAGCCAAGAACACCGCTGTAGGGACGGAGTCTAACCAAACTACATCGTCATCTGCATCCTCCCCATCCACCACCTCCTCCTCTTCATCTGACTTCTCCTCTTCATCTGCCTCCTCCTCCTCATCTTCAGAGGACGAGAAGAAGAAAAAACGGCACAAAAAGAAGCATCTCAAAAAGCACACAAAAAAGAGATACATCAATAAGGACAAAAAGAAAAGAAGACAAAAGAAGAAGGTGGCAAAAGGAAGGACATCACTTGGAAAAAGAGGTGAATTAAAGTCCTATTACATTTTTCTTTTCTTTTTTTATTGTGGTTAAAATTACAAATCTGAAACATTTCTACTTAGGTTTTAATTTTAGATTAGAATGCAAACCATTTCATGACCAAAGTGGTTTTACTCGTCACAAATATAAAATTTAAAGGAAAAGTTCCCCAAAAGCAAAAAAACAATAACATGTTTTTACTCTTTCCCGGAGTGCTATTGATCCATCCAGCTTGTATCAATGTGATTTGGTGAGGTTTGGAGATATCAACCGTAAGGAATGACATTGGGTTTGTTGCTGCAAAAAATATATTGGAAAAACTCAACAGCAGTGTTTCTTTCCAGAAATCATGACATGGTTACACAGGATAATCTTAAGATCTGGTTGTGAGCAGTTTTATTGGGAACTATTTTCCAACAAAGTACCCTGCCATAATAGTTTTCCATTAAAGGGGTGATAGAATGCAAAACCGATTTTACCCTGTCATAGTTGAATAACGACAGTTCGGTGGGTAAATAGGACATACATAGAAGCTCAAAGTCCCACTGACACCCCTTTACTATGAAAATCTCATATTTTGAAACTGCCGCTGAAAATGGGCGAATCCCAACAAAGCTGGAAGTTGACATCAACCTCCCAAAAACCGGAACCTTTGTCAGCCCATGGGTGTATTAAGAGAACGGTCACGCCCCAACATTTACATAGGCTACACAACTGACCTGAGATCAGGTAGTCTTCCGAATCTAGGTGTATATATATTATATATTACATATATATTTTAAAATAATATACCCCCACCACATTAATTTTCAAATAATTTAGTTTTAGTTTAGATCTATTTTATAAGGTTCTGTAACCGGGGTTACACACTCCCCACTGAAAGGTGTGTACGTCCCTGTACACCTAGCTGGCTGTTTGAGCACAACTGGAGGGGGACTATAAGCATCAACCTTGGGATACATAGAACTCTGTGGTGTCTCTGCAAAAGCTAGACTTAATCCCTGAAAAAGTGACTGCACAATAGACACAAGGGGGTTCCCTAACTGGGTGTAGTGCAATCTGTCTGGGGGATCCCTAGGTCTACTGGACTGCCTGCGAGGGGCATCTTGCTCATCTTTGTTTTCTGTGACTGCAGCCATGGAATCTTCTTCCATCTGTGAATCTTCATTGATTCCCGACATGTAACCTCCTTCTGGCTCTGTTCCAGTAACAGTTTCTTCAACTCTATGTTCAGATATAGCTTTGTCTATTTCCATTTCAGGTTCTGCTTCGGGTTCAGTTTTGCTTTCTTTTTCAGGCTCCACTTCAGGTATGGACTCGCTTTCTGGTTCTCTTTCAGGTAAGGTTTCCTTTTCTGGTTCTTTTTCAGGTTCCATTTCCAGTAAGGTTTCTTCTCCTGGTTCTCTTTCATGTTCCATTTCTGGTAAGGTTTCTTTTTCTGGTTCTGATCCTCTTGCGATTTGAATTGGAGCATCGTCAGCTATGGGACTAGCTGGAGCATCAACAGGCACATTTTGTTCCGAGAAGTTAACCTCAGGTGAACTACATGCGTTCACAATGCTACTTTGAAGAGGACGGTTGGATTTGATTTGAGCCTCTGGGCAGGTTGCTGCATCTGGATTCACTGGGGGCTCAGGCAGAGGGTCAGCGACTGTGGTTTGTCTGACTCTGCTGGGGTGCAAGGTGCTTACCACCCATGCAGAGTTTGCAGGCCGGTACTCAGGAGCATCATCATCATCGGACTCACTCCGGTTCCCATCTTCATCAAGTATAGTAGGATCCAAGCGAGTTCTCTGGCGCGTTCGGTGGCGTGAGACTGGCTCAGGTGAGATTGGGCTGCTCTCTGTTGTAGGGAGAAATCCACAGGGCAACAAAAGATCCCTGTGCAAGGTCTTCAGGGGTCCATTCTGGTTTTCCGGTTTCACGGTGTACACTGGGAGATCACCAGCACGTTTCGTCACTACATGAATCACCAGTTCCCATTTATCAGCAAGCTTGTGTTTCCCGCGGAGACGGACACTCCTTACCAGCACACAGTCTCCAACTTCCAGTGCAGACTCGGTGATGCGTTGATCAAATCTGGCTTTATTTCTTGCAGCGTTTTTAGCAGCATTGATGGTTGCCAGTTTATAGCTCTCCTCCAAATGATACTTCAAGTTGCGTACATACTCAGAGTGGGATGTTTGAGGGTGCTCTCTGAGTGGAACTCCAAAAGCCAAGTCAATAGGCAACCTGGGATTCCGCCCAAACATCAATTCATATGGGCTGTACCCAGTGACTTCGTTTTTTGTGCAATTGTAGGCATGCACCAATGGCCTTACAAAGTCACGCCAATTCACTTTGTCTTGGTCTTTCAAGGTTCCCAACATACTCAGAAGTGTTCGGTTGAACCTTTCAACAGGATTTCCCCTGGGATGGTATGGTGTTGTTCTGACCTTCTGAATTCCTGCCAATGCACACAGCTCTTTTATAGTCTTGGACTCAAAATCAGGCCCTTGATCGCTATGTAAGCGCTCTGGAATGCCGTAATGGATGATGAAATTCTCCCAAAGACACTTTGCCACGGTACGAGCCTTCTGATTGGGTGTGGGTACTGCCACTGCATATTTAGTGTAGTGGTCTGTAATTACCAAGACATTGGTCGTGTTGCCTCTCCGTGAACCATCACCTTATCGTGGTGGAGAGGTTTGGGTGTCTCTGTGAACCTGAGGGCTGTGTTGTCTGGAGCTTTGTGCTCCTGGTAGGGTCTCCCAAGGCAAAGTGGTCTCAGGTGAGGGGCCAGACAAAGAATGGTTCAAAAACCCCATGATAGAACGAGGAAGGGATAGAGTGACCCTGCCCGGAGGAAGCCCGGGGCCCCCGTCTGGAGCCAGGCCCAGACGGAGGGCTCTTCGGCGAGCGCCTGGTGGCCGGGTTTGCCACGGAGCCCGGCCGGGCACAGCCCGAACAAGCTACGTGGCACCTCTGTCTCCATCCCATGGGCCCACCACCTGTGGGAGGAACCGCTGGGGGTCGGGTGCGCTGCCACATGGGTGGCAGTGAAGGTCAGGGGCCTCGACGGACCAGACCCGGGCAGCAGACGCTGGCTTTGGGGACGTGGAACGTCACCTCTCTGTGGGGGAAGGAGCCGGAACTGGTGCGGGAGGTGGAGCGCTACCGGTTAGATCTGGTGGGGCTTACCTCTACGCACAGTCTCGGTTCTGGAACCGTACTCCTGGATAGGGGTTGGACTCTTTTCTTCTCCGGAGTTGCTCAGGGTGTGCGGCGCCGGGCGGGTGTGGGGATACTAACAAGCCCCCGGCTAAGCGCCGCTACGTTGGAGTTTACCCCCGGTGGACGAGAGGGTCGCCTCCCTACGCCTGCGGGTGGTGGGGGGAAAACTCTGACTGTTGTTTGTGCATAAGCACCAAACAGGAGTTCGGAGTATTCGGCCTTCTTGGAGACCTTGAGTGGAGTCCTGCATGGGGCGCCAGTGGGGGACTCCCATTGTTCTGCTGGGGGGACTTCAACGCGCACGTGGGCAATGATGGAGACACATGGAGAGGCGTGATTGGGAGGAACGGCCTCCCTGATCTAAACCAGAGTGGTTGTTTGTTGTTGGACTTCTGTGCTAGTCATGGATTGTCTATAACAAACACCATGTTCGAACATAGGGATGCTCATAAGTGTACCTGGTACCAGAGCACCCTAGGCCGAAGGTCAATGATCGATTTTATAATCGTTTCATCTGATCTGAGGCCGTATGTTTTGGACACTCGGGTGAAGAGAGGGGCAGAGCTGTCAACCGATCACCATCTGGTGGTGAGTTGGGTCAGGGGGTGGGGGAAGACTCTGGACAGACCCTGGTAAGCCCAAACGTGTAGTGCGGGTAAATTGGGAACGTCTGGAGGAGGCCCCTGTCCAACGGACTTTCAACTCGCACCTCCAGCGGAGCTTTTCGTGCATCCCTGTGGAGGCTGGGGGCATTGAACCCGAGTGGACAATGTTCAAAGTTTCTATTGCTGAAGCTGCGGCGGGGAGCTGTGGTCTTAGGGTCTTAGGTGCCTCAAGGGGCGGTAACCCACGAACACCGTGGTGGACACCGGTGGTCAGGGAAGCCGTCCGACTGAAGAAGGAGTCTTTCCGGGATATGTTATCCCAGAGGACTCCGGAGGCAGTTGCAGGGTACCGAAGGGCCCGAAGGGCTGCAGCCTCTGCCGTGAAAGAGGCAAAGCAGCGGGTGTGGGAGAAGTTCGGAGAAGACATGGAGAAGGACTTTCGGTCGGCACCAAAGTGCTTCTGGAAAACTGTTCGCCACCTCAGGAGGGGGAAGCGGGGAACCATCCAAGCTGTGTACAGTAAGGATGGGACACTGTTGACCTCAACTGAGGAGGTAATAGGGCGGTGGAAGGAGCACTTTGAGGAACTCCTGAATCCGACTAATACGCCCTCTATGTTAGAGGCAGAGCTGGAGGATGACGGGGGGATTGTCGTCGATTTCCCAGGCGGAGGTCACTGATGTAGTCAAACAACTACACAGTGGCAAAGCCCCCTGGGATTGATGAGATCCGTCCGGAAATGCTCAAGGCTCTGGGTGTGGAGGGGCTGTCCTGGTTGACACGTCTCTTCAACATTGCGTGGAAGTCTGGAACAGTGCCAAAGGAGTGGCAGACTGGGGGTGGTGGTTCCCCTTTTTTAAAAAAGGGGGGACCAGAGGGTGTGTGCCAATTACAGGGGTATCACACTTCTCAGCCTCCCTGGTAAAGTCTACTCCAAGGTGCTGGAAAGGAGGGTTCGGCCGATAGTCGAACCTCAGATTGAAGAGGAACAATGCGGATTCCGTCCTGGTCGTGGAACAACGGACCAGCTCTTTACTCTGCAAGGATCCTGGAGGGGGGCCTGGGAGTATGCCCAACCGGTCTACATGTGTTTTGTGGATTTGGAGAAGGCGTATGACCGGGTCCCCCCGGGAGATACTGTGGGAGGTTCTGCGGGAGTATGGGGTGAGGGGGTCTCTACTCAGGGCCATCCAATCTCTGTACGACCAAAGTGAGAGTTGTGTCCGGGTTCTCGGCAGTAAGTCGGACTTATTTCGGGTGAGGGTTGGCCTCCGCCAGGGCTGCGCTTTGTCACCAATCCTGTTTGTAATATTTATGGACAGGATATCGAGGCGTAGTCGGGATGGGGAGGGGTTGCAGTTCGGTGGGCTGGGGATCTCATCGCTGCTCTTTGCAGATGATGTGGTCCTGATGGCATCATCGGCCTGTGACCTTCAGCACTCACTGGATCGGTTCGCAGCCGAGTGTGAAGCGGTTGGGATGAGGATCAGCACCTCTAAATCGGAGGCCATGGTTCTCAGCAGGAAACCGATGGAATGCCTTCTCCAGGTAGGGAATGAGTCCTTACCCCAAGTGAAGGAGTTCAAGTACCTTAGGGGTTTTGTTCGCGAGTGAGGGGACAATGGAGCGGGAGATTGGTCGGAGAATCGGCGCAGCGGGTGCGGTATTACATTCCATCTATCGCACCGTTGTGACGAAAAGAGAGCTGAGCCAGAAGGCAAAGCTCTCGATCTACCGGTCAGTTTTTGTTCCTACCCTCACCTATGGTCATGAAGGCTGGGTCATGACCGAAAGAACGAGATCCAGGGTACAAGCGGCCGAAATGGGTTTCCTCAGGAGGGTGGCTGGCGTCTCCCTTAGAGATAGGGTGAGAAGCTCAGTCATCCGTGAGGAGCTCGGAGTAGAGCCGCTGCTCCTTTGCGTCGAAAGGAGCCAGTTGAGGTGGTTCGGGCATCTGGTAAGGATGCCCCCTGGGCGCCTCCCTAGGGAGGTGTTCCAGGCACGTCCAGCTGGGCGGAGGCCTCGGGGAAGACCCAGGACTAGGTGGAGGGATTATATCTCCAACCTGGCCTGGGAACGCCTCGGGATCCCCCAGTCGGAGCTGGTTAATGTTGCTCGGGAAAGGGAAGTTTGGGGCCCCCTGCTGGAGCTGCTCCCCCCGCGACCCGACACCGGATAAGCGGACGAAGATGGATGGATGGATGGATGGTCGTGTTGCTTCTGTCTGGTTCAATCGAAAGGAAATCCATACAGACCAACTCTAATGGACGTGTGACTTGAATGTTGACAAGCGATGCAGCCTTTTGAGGTGGGGCTTTCCTCCGTACACATCGGTCGCATGTCTTCACTTTCGCTTCCACTTCAGCAGCCATTTTAGGCCAGTAGAACCTGGATTGTAAAAGATCTGTAGTTCGCTCTATCCCTAGATGACCCATGTCGTCATGCAGACTCTTCATGACTATTGGTCTCAACTCTTTGGGTAGGACCAGCTGGAAGGTAACATGTCCCCCTTCTTTTCTCTTCCGGTATAGAATTCCCCCTTTCAACTCCAACCGAGGCAATTCTCTTAACAGCAGTGGGAGTTCAGGGAGCTCTTTTCGTATAGTTGGCAGGGGTTTCTGACCTGTTTCTAGTTGTATTATCACCTCATTGAGGCTGGGGTCAGCCCTCTGCTTTTCCTGCAACTCCTCCCTTGGAAGGTGTTGGATGGTGGATGTTCCCTCAGCACTTTCCGCTTGTTCAAAGATAGCAGGGATGGCGTCTGCATGCATGGCAAGGGACTCAACTAATGCGACGCAAGGCTCGTGAGACTCACTCTCTGGGTCGTGCCCAGAGTAGATGACGTCCACAGACTGCTTGTACCACTTTGGGTCCCACCTGGGTGCGATTCTCACCATCAAGAAAATGACGTGAGATAAATTGATGAACCCGGTCACGTTCCTTCTGCGATGCAGCGTCATCCATCAGCTGCTCATGGGGCCGTCTTGATAGACCATCAGCGTCTAAGTTCTGTTTCCCTGCACGGTACTGGAGTACAAATGAGAATGTAGACAGAGCCGACAGCCATCGATAACTGGTAGCATCCAACTTTGCTGACGTGAGTAGATATGTCAACGGATTGCTGTCAGTAACAACGGTAAATTGATTCCTGTATAGGTAGTCGCTGAACTTTTCCGTCACACTCCACTTCAAGGCTAGAAACTCCAATTTGTGCGCAGGATAGCGAGCCTCGCTGTGAGACAGTCCTCGGCTGGCAAATGCAATAGGTCTCATTTCTCCGCCGTGCTCCTGATAAAGTGCAGCTCCCAGTCCAGTGGTGCTCGCATCTGTGTGCAATATTTAAGGTAAGGTTGGGTTAGCGAACCCTAATACTGGAGCGGTTGTCAGCTTGTTAATGATTGTATCAAAGGCATGCTGGCAGGCTGGAGTCCAGCGGTGCCAGAAGGGTTCTTTTGGGTTGTGGTATCTCCCACTGTTCTCTTTTGGTCTCTTGGTCTTTCGCAGAGGCGGATAGCCAACCGTTAAGTCCGTCAGCGGCTTGACAATCCCAGAGTACCCCTGGATAAACCGCCTGTAGTACCCTGAAAATCCCAAGAAGGACCTCAGTTCTTTCAGGTTCTTCGGGGGAGGCCAAGTCTGTAAGGCGTTGACCTTGTCAGGATCTGTTTCGACACCGTTCCTGGACACAATGTGTCCCAAATATTTCACAGATGTTTGAAAAAATTTGCACTTGTCCACTGACAGCTTCAAGCCGTATTCCCTGAGACGGTCAAGGACTCTGAGCAATCTTCTCTCATGTTCTTCCAATGTCTCTGAGAATATGATGATGTCATCCAAAATGACACATGAGTTGTCTCTCTTGTAACTGCTTCTTCTTTGCTGCCACCAAGGCTGGGTTAGAGGGCTCACTGCAATTTGTGGCGATGTGCCCGTCTTCACCACATCGGAAGCAGTACCAGGGTCTTGGCCTCCCATGCTGTGCCCTAGCAGTAGGGTTATCTGCCCTCCCACGTACATATGTTTCAGCAGGGGAAGGAGAGAACTGGGCTTTTAGAGCTACCATCTGACTCTGCAGCTCCGCCATTTGTCTCTTTAGATCTTGGACAAGGGGATCAAGCTGGGAAGGACTGGACTGGGGTCGGGATGTCTGGAGGTTCTGGGTCTTTAGACCAGTTATTTGACTCTGAAGCCCGGCAACTTGTTTCTTTAAGTTCTGGGCATCACACAGTGTAGCTACTGTGGGGTTACTCTGCTGTTTCGTCATTTTCTGCTCCTCTTCATGAGTGCAGGCACATTGAAGATTTGTCACAGCTCGTTGCTTAGAGGCCCCAAGGTGTTGCTTCATGCGGGCAGCCTTTGCAGCTTGCCTGTCTTCTTCTGTGCGCAGAAGTAACAGAAGTTCTGGAAAGGATGGCGGTTTATGTTTCCTCTTCTCCAGTTGAAGGTTAGCGAGCAGGGTGCCGTCCCAGCAACCTCTGCAAAACTGCCTCAGTAAGTGCTCATCTTGTTCAGCAGGACCTGCACCCCCTCTTTTAACGGCCTGGCTGAGAGTCACCTGCAACCGGTTCAGATAGTGGGAGGACTTCTCCCCAGCATCTTGCAATGTGTTCATGAATTTGGCAAAGAGCTCCTCACCGTCATCTACAGTGCCAAAAGCAGAATCCAACAGCTGCAAATAATCAATTGGAGAAGCTTGAGGGCTCAACTGTTTGACGATATCAGCGGCAGGGGATAGGAGGCTCTCAAGTATCTTTCTTGTTCTGTGTAAATCAGATATGGCTGGGTCCTTAAGCATGAGTTCAACATTAACTCGCCAACTGTCGTAATCCACTTCACTGTTGGGATGTGGACACTTCCCAGAGAATGAGCGCAATCTACTAGACGTGGGCATTTGAAGGGAGCTGTCTGTTTTCCTTACAATGTGCTCTACCACTACTCTCTGTATTTCTGGTGGATTGACGTCACTGATCCTAAGAATGGAAGAGCTCTTTGATCCAGTAGAGATGAGTGGAATTGAATCTTCAACTCTTAGAGTAGACTCCGACATCGCAGTAGCAGAAGGTGCTGCTTGGGTCAGGTTAGCAGGGGGTGACGCAGCTGGACGGGATAAGGAATGGGCTGCTGCATTGAGCTTGGCGAGTTCTGATGCAAGGAGTTCCTCTAGTGTTTTGCCAGTTGCTCTTGCGACTGCCTGCAACTGTTCCAGGTAAGTCTCAGTTGTGGTGCTACTTATTTCAGGAGCATATACGTCCGCCAGCAGTTTCAAGTGGTAGCAGGCTCCTTCTTCACCCTGGCGTTGAAATATGTCAGGCAGTAGAGGTTTGAATGATTGTATTGCAGCTTCGTCAGTGTATTCAACTACTACATGTTCGTGAAACTTTGAGTTAGGGGCATCTATGCTAATAAATCTGGCAATATCACCATACTGCTTCAAATACTCTACCAGTTTTTTGTTAGACTCTACATCAAGAGACCCACTAACAATAATTGAGTTCTGAACTTTAACGTTAGCGGTCTCAATGACATCCATGGCAGCTTTTATAGTAGTTATGTCGTCACTAGAGCCACTCGATAAACCCTATTTCTCCTGGCTGGCTCGCCAGAATTATATAACAACCAGAAGTAATACCTGAATAGCCTCCCTAATATGTAATGGAGGAATAACACTCAATGTGGACCAGCATCTCAGAAGATCTAGATCGCTCGGGAGAAATGGGTATCGGCAGCAAGAGTGAGGAAAGACACAACTCAATAGGTACGTTTGAAGAGGTAAGGAAATCAACTTTAATTCTCTCTCATTCAACTGGTTTTCTTGTGTATATTTTTTTTAGAACAGTATTCTCAAAACATCACAGGTGCAACATCACATTATATACAGAATCACCATAAACACCCTTTCACTTTGTTTTTGTTAAATTTCATTAAATCTGGTTAAGAATCCACTTGTCAAGTGAGTACTTACATGTTTCAATATCCCTATTTGGATTCAAGATGTAGCCTAATGCTACGCTAGCTCTATATTATTAGTCAGGCACTCATTAATTTTTATTCATCTATATTAGGGTTTATAGATCCTATTTTACAGTGCCTCTAACTAAACAAGCGGATTCTCTAATTATTTTGGTACTCTTTTCTTTGTATAACCCAAAATCAAATATCAATAACAAACTACCATATATATAAACATGAAAATGAATCACATGAAACCTCGAGGTCACCAATCACATGAACCTGTGCTTTTACCTGTAACAATCAGAGTAATGAAATAACTCAACACAGTCTAGAACTATAACCTCAATGAAAAATCAATCACTATAGTGTTAATAAGGAAAATGACCAAAAGTTCAGTTCAATGAGTTACTGGGAAAATCCATCCATTGCGGTGTTGTATCCTTTGACCGTTAAAGTGTAGCGTAACAATGTCTGTTTCCTTCCAACTTGTTGTGGGGCAAGCGAAATGTAATTGTCCTACCACTTTTCTCCCTCTATTTCAGTATCTCCTCGTTTGAAGGCTCATAGGGTTGGCTCGCCACTCCAGGACCAGACAATTCTCTATAACCGAGCAGGCTGGGCTGAAGACTCCAATTTCTCGTCGAATAGAATCCACACCACCGATGAGGACACCCAGGAACGAAGTAAGGACGTAGGGGATAGCAGACAAAACGGGAGAAGGCGAAGAAACATTGACGAGGACGATGACCTGGCCTTGTATCCACAAAGCCAAAAAAAAAAAAAAGTATTACTATATAGTTCAAACATACTCCTTAAAGCCACTACAGTACTGTTCATAATGCTTTTCTATATTTGAATTATTAACACATTGTGTCGTTCGACTGTAATCTGTTAAAAATAAAATGGTCACTCCCTTAACAACTTGTCATGTTTTTCTCATTGAAATTGAATAAGGCATCTCTATGGCACTTACATACACAGCTGTTACATAGGTTAGATTCAACTAACTATATTAACTAGCAAGAGATAATTCTAATCACAGTATGGTTAATAAAACATTTTAACACTTACTCACATAGAACATCATTTCTACCCTTGCTCAAAAGTTGCATTACCATGCTACAGCAGGCTACAAACCTACAACAAGCAAAATGGGATTACTATATAATATTGGACTGACGCCTTCGCAGTATGGACCAGCGCTAGCGTGGCCAACTGGGTTAGGAGAACATGACAAATTCTAGCAACCACTAGCATGGTTAGCCTTTGCTAGCACCATTAGCGCGGCTAGCGCCGTTAGCACGCTAGCGCCGTTAGCACGCTAGCGCTAACGATCGCTAATGCTAATATTTATTCCCAATTTTACATTAATTCAACAAGCTTCATACTCAACTCACCAAGAATTTTCCTTTGGCAACTAGCAGCAGGATTGTAACCACTACAGGTATTGGTTTAATTTGACCATCTATCCTCTGCTCCGTATCTCAAGTGCTACTTCGGCTGGAAGAAAAAAAAGCATTTCCTCTTCCTGCTCACTTGCACTGATCCACTGAATGGGGGAGGGGTTAACTAGAAGGGATTGTTTGAACCCTTTGTTAGATATTAATTATGTCAGTATGGTTGACAAAGAATATTAATCTAATCACATATATATTTTAAAATAATATACCCCCACCACATTAATTTTCAAATAATTTAGTTTTAGTTTAGATCTATTTTATAAGGTTCTGTAACCGGGGTTACATAGGTCACGCAGATCTCTGCTATTCCATTCCAAAATTCACCTCTGAAACTTTTTTATGCGAGAAATCAACTATGTAAAGCTCAAATATGGGCCGTTTTACGAAAATGGATGGCTAATTGCACATTTTGTCCGACTGTGTGTCGGAGTTCAGCGCTGGTTCTGCCTGTGTTGCTGCCTCGCCGCCCAGCCTGCCTTCCTTCACACACCCCGGCCTGCTCTGAGGTAGATGGAGCTCCGTCACAACTGCAGCCCACAGCACTCCATACCCGCGCAAAGTCACCGTTTTTTTGATAATGGATTACTACACGCTGGTGCTCTGACGGAGCTCCAGGGCCTGCAGTTCCCCTCTTCCTAATGCCAGGTGTGTGTGAGTGAGTGAGAGCGCGGTCAGAGAGCTTGTTACGCCAGCAATCTCTTACCACAGGTTCCATTTAATCTTATAATGTGTGTAATTATAATGTGTTGAGTTATTTAAACAAACGATCGGTGAAATACACGCCTCTTGTCCGCGAGTCTCATTGATAGAGCCTGCGGCTGGATGGAGCTATAGCTAGAGGAGCTATAGCTAGCCTCTTCTTAGAATTACTCTGGAATTCACAAAAATTCATTAACTTGAAATCGGACACCGTTGTTAGCTTTATAAAACATTTAGTTAGATGTTGTATAACTGGCTTGACGAAATTCAAACTGTAAATATACTCAGAATTAGCTACGCCGAAAATGAAGCTAACTATCTGTGATTTGTAGCTACACACAGCCAGGATTGAAGGGACAGTCGCAGCTAACGAAACCCTTACAGCTCACAAATATTCATGAACTTGAAATCGGACACCGTTGTTAGCTTTATAAAACATTTAGTTAGATGTGTAATAGGGGTGCACAATATATCAACTCAATATCGTTATCGCGATATCACGTTGCGCGATATTATACCGGAAGTCTTTTTGTTTACGTTGCATCCCGCCCGACATGTACCCAAAGAGTATAGAAGCAACAAGAGGAGAAACTCAATAGAACATTGTGTTGCATTCGGTCCAAGATGGCGGAGCTGCACTCAATAGACTGTTCCATTGCAAGCTGCAGCACAACATTCTATTGAGTTTAGCCTCTTGTTACGTCTACACTCTTTGATGCACCTCTCGAAAAATACCAACCCAGTCTCACGGCAGTTCGTGTAATGGTTACGTTATTTAATCTATTGATTCGTGTACTCGGACACGTTTTTCTCGGTTTTTACGTGTTGGAGAGGACGTTTTCCTAACTAATGTATTTCAATTGGAAGCATTATTTCGTGTTGGAGAGGACGTTTTTTTCTCAGTCTTTCTAGCCGCTGAAGCCACATGGCTTTGTTATGATTTAGCAACTACAACTGCTATTTTATTCAGTATTTATTTACGAAATGTTTTCATAGGTTTATGTATTTATTGTATTGTCATTAGGCCTACATCTGTCCGTTTTAATAACAAGAAAGCTGTATTTCTTTATTGTTGTTATTGCTATTTTAGGACCATAACGCTTGAATCAACATGTAGCCTATTCACGAGATGCTATCATGGTTTTATTTACTTATTTTAATGTTATTATGTCCATCTAATTTCCATAGAATTATTACATTTGCTTAGTTTTTCCCATAATTTAAGATCCAGTAGATCCGACATGCCGGGCTCCCAGGAAGTGACGTACAGCACGGCGCATCCGAAATAAATAAATAAATAAATTAATTAATTAATTAATGCATAATATTATATTGATTTATTTATGAAACGTTGTGTATTATGTTTTGAAGTTAGGAATAAATGTGTTTATTTCAGGTAAGGCTGACACTGTAGACTGGCATTATTCTAAATTACACACAGCACTGCCCGGCGGCGAAAGCTTGTTTTGCAACTTCCACCGTTTTTTTCCTCATTGCGATTAAACCACTCAACAGGTAAGCCGTGACTCATAATAGTTTGCTGCATGTTTTGCTTAAATGTTATAATTGATGCCTTTCTTTGCCATTACTCACATTATTTACATATAGGACCAAACGATTTAGAGTTTGACTTTTGGTTTCAACATGATCTGCAAGGAAAGAGAAAAAAGGCTGCAAGATTGGTGGCTGGCTAACGCTAGCTTAAACCAACATCAGCTAACGTTATAGTTAACGTTACTAGTTTTATCATATAACGTTAAATGTCTTCAAAACGCATAGACAGATTTGGATGTATCGGGGAACTGTGAGCTCCGTTAGAATTTGTCGTTTTCTCTTTCACTTAGGTTCATGCACAGAGTATGTATGAGTAATAACGTTACTAGCTAGGCCTAGCTACTGCAAAGACCTTTAAATCCCGTCATGCATGTTACGCGCAGTTACGCGCCTTTGAACATGTGTTACAGGAATTAGAAAAAAACGTAAATTTCTATTTGTCTTAAGTATTTATCCTTTCATTTCAATTTAAATGTATCCTGTCAATATAAATATATTCATAGCAAGACTACATTACGTGATTAACTTTTTTTTTCTGTTCTCCCTGCAGCACCTGTATATTCATTCAACCCAACTACCCAACTTCCCTGTCCTGATTTATTTAAAACAAAGGCACTTTTAAGAGCCAACCTCTTTCCATCTCTTACTTTAATCTGCATCTCTCTCTCTTAATCTGTATCTCCATCTTGTTTAATCCTTACCTCTATTTATCTCTCAACCTCTGACTTTCTGTCTCTCAATCTTATTATCTCTGTCTATTTTATATACTGCATCTGTCTTTTTGTATATCTGTTATACCTGTCTGTCCCACTGTCTGTTTGTCTCTGTTTCTGTCTGTCTCTCTGTATTTGTCTGCTTTGCAATGGCCAAAAAAATACTCAGGACCCCAAGTTCCAAGAGGGGAGAAAAATGCCTCTTGAACTGAAGCATGACCATATGCTCGCTGAAGCCAAGGTTAGTGTTCTTATATCCATCATCAGAGCCGGCCCTAGACCTTTGGTGGCCCTATGCAAAATTTGGTTGGAGGCCCCTTTGACTACTATGTTTGATGTCTAGCAGAAAAAATTATGATACCACTGAGCTGAGTGGCAGTGCAAGACTGAACACACACTGATGAACTTGCTGAATAAAAATACTGATAAAGTGATTTTCACTGACCAAATATACATTTTTAATTGACAACAGTTTAAGAGGCACAAGCATATATATAATTGAAATTAAATAGAGCAAATAGAATAACATTTCAATAAAATATTATATAAAATAATAAATAGAACATTCAAATGTTAGAATTTTTCAATTAAACAAAACAATAACATCTAAAACACCACAAACAAGATCAATAGTAACAATAATATATAACTGGCAGTTGTGACAGCCTCGGCTTTCGAGATCCTGTGTATTACAGTTTCTCTCATTGAATTGACCATCACAACTGTGCTCTGAAGCCACAACTCCATAACAGAAAGCATGGCAGAGGCACCTTCATTGACGGTGGAGATGGCCATACTTGCTGCTGCCTCAAGCTTACTTTCCCCACAAAACAGTCCCCTCAGTCAACTGATGGAGAAGCTAACTAACCAGGCTCCCATCAGCACTGGGTCATAACAACACAACCGAACTAAACTAATTATGAATCATTCAAAAGACCAATATTTAGAACATTGGAGAAAGCAAACAAAGTAGACTAAATTGTTATTTGACCACCAACTAAGTCAGAAAGAGATGCATTTCCTCATCCACTGGGAAAAAACTATCTTCATTAAGAGAATTACACCTTGGAAAAATAGCCAAACAAATAAAACTTCCCAAAGTTAACACCAGAAAAGAAGCCGGAAGTTCTCCTAGGAGAGGGGACAGCAGCTCCACTGACAGCTAAATATGGATCTGTCTGCCACAGCCTGAGGGACTCACAACCACTTAGGATCCCAAAATTGCAGATTTGTTTAGTAACCTATTATATAGTAATTATATTAAACAACAATTTTAACTGTTGTGTAATGTAATTGTTTTGTAATATAGTGTGTTGTATCGTGATCAGTACAGTGTAGTATATATGTGACACATGTAACATGTAGGCTATATGACTTTCTGTAAACTGCTTTGAGAGAGAGAGAGCTGTCTGAAAACTCCTGTTTTCTGAACGACGAACGACAGTTTAAACATCGACGTACTATGTGAAGGCATTTCATCATCTGCTGTCTTAGTTTGTAATCCCCTGTGTCTTCTTGCTGATAACAACTGTTTTCGTCTTCTCTGAGGTGATTTTCGACTGTTTTTGAGGCACTTCTTTCGACCGCTTTCGACATTCTGAACTACCGCGGAAATGTCAGAGCGCGTCACGTGACGATTCTGAAAGAATCACGTTGTCAGAAATTGGCATCAGCCAATGAGATTGCGCATTTTGAGTTAAATCCCCCCTTTTACTTTCACGATTGGTTGCTGATGAAAAGGAAATGACCATATTTGGATCCGACAGCATTGTAGAGGAGAGAGAGAGCTTTCCACGGGGGCCTTTGCAATTGCAAAGGTCGCTTAGTGGCTGAGCCGGCTCTGTCCATCATTCATTTTGTCCTTGAATATACACAGAAAGGTGAATGCTTGGAGAATTATGAGTGCAGGAGATTCCATGCAGGTGTATTAGGATGCAATTAAGCAAAACATCATAACAGGCCAATCTGGCATATCTCAAAATGTATGAGTATGCCTAGAATACCTTTATTTTGGATCAATATGGCAGGAGAAAAGATCTAAGTCCCATTAAAAATGGTTCATTATTGGAGCATGGATGGAAGGAGCTCACAAACATAGTTCAACTGACCAACAGTGACAAAAAACTATTTAGATCTAATACATAGACTTTTAGAATCAATGCAAAGGCTTACTTAAGCTGATTAACACCTTATTAACACCATATGTTGGGGTTTCCTTTTATTTGTGACTTGTCTATTGGTTTCAGTACCTTTTAAAAACATCAGTCTTCCAAAATTTTCACTTCAACACACAGAGAGCAGCTGAGGAGAGAAAACGACCACTTTCTGGAGGAGTCCCTCAACGGAGCTCTAAAAGGGGCCGTGTGGGCAAAGGCAAGGCGAGAGGGAGGCGTGGAGGGAGGCGTGGAGGGCGACACCAAGCCTTAGCTACAGGTTCATTTCTGAAACCTTTGACATTTGTATACATTTATACAAATATGTGTAAATAAATGGTGGACCAAATTAGATTCGAAAACTGTAATTAATTGTTGATAGTTTAAAAATATCCCAATTTCCAAGACATTACCAATTTGTTAACAGGAATATATTAAGTCTGACTTAAAAAATTGTTAATCTGCAATAACAATGTTTTACCTATCAATTATATATATATATATATATATATATATATATATATATATATATATATATATATATACTGTTTTCCAGTCTCACGTCCCCCCGCTGAGTGTTACGAATCTTCTAATATGGAGGTCCCACTGACTGAAACCTCAGAACAACTTGATCCTCAAGAGGAATTTGGTAAATCTTAGAGATGGATTTAAGTTTAGATTACAGAATACATACAGTTATCATTAAGAGGAAAAACCCTGAGACACAACTGACAGTACAGTACACAGATTAAGGACACACAAGAATTGGGTAATTTCCATACTAATCCACGACATGATGTGTTTATTCTACATGTCGATCAGTTGACCTTTAATTGTCCTCATCTAAATTGTTCTTTATAGCTTGAGTTCAAATTTCTTTGCAGAAAAAAATATGGAGAGGATCTCTGCTATTTTAGCCTCATGTCCCTCTGCTGAGCCACAAAGAAGCTCTGCATCATCATGGTCTTTTCGGCAGCAGAAAGCTTCAGAGCGCTGGAAAGAAGCAAGACCATACCACCTACAGTGCCTTCTTGAAGCAGAGGCTGTTGGTCATCCCCTGTGTTGTCTCTGCCCAGAGCCTGCTGTCATTAGGTTGGGTCCCCTATTATTAGACTCTATTTACCCAGGGTAGTCTTGCTGAGCATGCACTGCTATATAGGCTATTTTTTGGGGGGTTGGAAAAAAATTGGATACCCAAAGTTAACCTATATTAATGTATAAAGTAAATCTATTTATTTGAAGCAGTTGCATAGTGGCTTAGTCTTAAGCACTATCACCTCACATTAAGATTTATTTAGAAACCTAGTTCCAGACTTAGTAATTCAGTGCATCTTACCATCTTATTTCCTCCCCAGGTGCAGAGAGTGTCTTCCGGAGGAGTGGTTCTGTGGGGACTGTGATGTACGTCATCACAAAAAACAGCCTCTCCACAACAGGGAATGCTTAATCAATGGTTTTTTTAAAGCCATACCTCCAACCATCTGTGTCATTAGAGGAGATGGTGGATATTGCAACCATGAGCAAGGTACGGTCTCACAAAACATAATTTTGTTGTTCAATTGTATGCAGCCAGTTACAAATAATGTAAATTAGTTTTTTGTTTTCTTTTTTTTCCAGCTTGCATTTTGCCCACTGTGAAGACGCCAAACTGCTCTTGTAGGGGCACGAGCTTCAATGTGTTACCAGGCAAACCATTGATTTTAATCACCATCAATGGTAAAATAATTCACGAGTTAGCTATTAGGATTTACTGCCATACTGTGATTATAGGAGCTTGCACAATGTGTCTTAGCCATTCACAATTTGTAGATGGAACCAATGTTTTTAAAATGTGTATAAAGTATGTTGTATATGTGTATTGATCATGTTGTTTATTTACTTTTTTGTTCTAAGGGCGTTATGACTTGACCAGCATTCTCCAGACAGGCCTTCGCTAAGCTGCTGGAGCATCGTACAGAGTGTGGAGGAGGAGTAAGTGTAACTTCTCTTCACGTATTATAATATATAAATGTATTTACAAATGTAAGCAGACTACATCACAAAAACTCTTTAAATCTATATATCTTCCAGTCAGGACATATCAACGGTGATGCCCTGCAGCGCAGCTTCCTCAAGTATTCATACTCGTCTTTTGAGGAAGACCTGCTGTGCTGTGGTGCTGTTTTCACCTGCCCAGCCTGCACACCAGAAATGTTGGCTATTGCAGCAGATGGAAACAGGAAGCTATATCGCTTTCGCCGAAATTCAAGGTGATTTTTGTTGCAGTGCTTCATTGTTTTTCTTTCTACATATTTTATGGATGTATTTTCCTTCTTCTTTTTTCCTCAGCTCTGATGAACCTGCATTTTTTGAGGGGCTCTTTGTGGCTGAAGACAGTGCAGTGACTGGATTTGTTGACTCCATCCAGAAAGCAGCAAAAAATGCAAGTTTTAATCATAACTTGACAAAATTGTTTTGTTATAATAACTTTTCTTCTACCTAGACTCCTCCTCTTCCCCCACTACAACTACTTATGTATATCAATGATTTGTAATATTTGTTATCTATGTCATAGACACAGGGAAGAGGCACATGTGGGGACTCTCAGTGGACAGCAGCAAGGGAGACTTCAAGAAGGGCTTCCAAATTGGATGAAGAGGGGATGGAGGTTGCTGTGAGTCGCCA